>CAJVGC010000065.1:22229370-22326167 GCA_910822075.1 Senecio squalidus | reverse complement strand
ACAAAACGGAGTCGCTGAGAGGAAAAACAGAACCTTGATAGAAGCTGCACGTACCATGCTAGCTGACTTACTTCTCCCCGTTACATTCTGGGGGGAGGCAGTGAATACAGCTTGTTACGTCCTTAATCGAGTGTTGACGGTGAAACGGTTTGATAAAACAAGTTATGAACTGCTTAATAGTCGTAAGCCAAATCTTGTTGGATTGGAACCCTTTGGGGCTCCTTGCACTGTTTTGAAAACAAATTATACCACCAAGTTCGCACCCAAAGCCGTCCAGGGATACTTTCTTGGATATGTTGAGGGTTGCGCTAACAAAAGAGTTTACCTAAAACCTTCACGTACAGTGGAAATTGTTTTTAACTTGGAAATAACTAGCTACACTTTTGAAAAACAAAACGGTCCAGCTATCGCTTTCGACTATGATGCATTATTTAAATCATTTAACCTTTCTCCTAGTGTGACTCATACAGGAACAGAGAACCCGAGTTTCTCTTCTGATGATGAAGATTCAGTCTGTCCTCGTACCCAAGTCATTCAAGACATTGTTGCTGAACCTGCTGACACCGATGCTCAAGCAGACGATCAAAACATTGTGGCAGAACCACTCGTCGATGAAGATCCAGCCGATAATCAAGAAAATGTGGCAGAACCACATACCGCAACCGCTCAAGACGATGCGGCAGAACCGCACGTCGTGTCTCGAATTCACCAGGATCACCCATTCGAAAACATTATTGGCGATCCCAACGCACCCGTTCAAACCCGAACGCAACTAGAGGATCTACAAGGCATGTATGCCTTTGCCACGACCTCCGAGGATTTCAAAAATTGTCGCTATTTCTGCTACGTTTCCCAAGAAGTCCCTGCCAACATTCATATGGCCCTTAAAGACGCAAATTGGGTACACGCCTGTCAAGAAGAATTAGCCCAGTTTGAGAAACTAGGGGTCTGGGTACTCGTGATCTTACCCGACGACGCCTACGCTATAGGCACTAAATGGGTTTTCCGATGCAAACGGGATGACCGTGGAATTATCACTCGCAACAAAGCTCGCTTAGTGGTACAAGGTTTTTATCAGGAGGAAGGATTGGATTTTCAGGATGTCTTTGCCCCCGTTGCTCGCCTCGAGGTTGTTCGTCTCTTCTTAGCCTATGCCTCTCACATGGGACTTACAGTTTACCAACTCGATGTCAAAAGTGCTTTCCTATATGGTAAAATCGATGACACCTTCTATATTCAGCAGCCCCCCGGCTTCGAAGACCCACAACACCCTGATAGGGTTTACAAGCTCAACAAAGCCTTATACGGTCTTCATCAAGCTCCTCGTCTGTGGTATGGAACATTATCAACCTTTATCTTAGAATCCGGTTTCAAGAGAGGTCTTATCGATAGCACCCTTTTCATCAAAGATTCGCCCAAGGCTAAACTTTTGGTTCAAGTCTACGTGGATGACATTACCTTCGGTTCCACTGATAATCAAATGTGTAAGGATTTTGAAAAGCTAATGAAAGACAAATTCGAGATGAGCGCCATGGGTGAACTCAAGCTATTTCTAGGGTTACAAGTCGAGCAACTACCAGACGGGATGTTTGTCCATCAATCAAACTACGTCACTGAAATGCTAAAGAAATTCAACATGACCGACGCCAAGTCCTTTGCTACTCCCATTCCTCAGCAGCACAATCTGGAACCAAACGCACAAAATGATCCTGACGTGGATCCAACTGTTTATCGCGGCATTATAGGCTCATTAATGTATCTTACTGCATCTCGTCCTGACATAATGTTTGTTGTATGTTTATGTGCCAGGTTTCAAGCTTGTCCTAAGATGTCTCATCACTCTGCTGTAAAGAGGATTCTTCGCTACCTCAAAGGCCGACCGCGGTTGGGTCTCTGGTATCCCAAAGGAAGCGACCTCTTTCTCGAAGCATTCACCGACTCGGATTTGGGTGGATGCAATATCGATCGAAAGTCAACCTCCGGTGGTTGTCAATTTTTGGGAGGACGCCTCGTGTCTTGGCAATGCAAGAAACAGACAATTGTTTCCGTCTCTTCCTGTGAAGCCGAATACATCGTTGCGGGTAGCTGTGTGTCACAGGTTCTCTGGATTCAACAACAGATGCTGGATTACGGTTTATCCTATACCTCTACTCCTATTAATATAGATAATGAGGCTGCCGTTTCCGTTATTAAAAATCCTGTTAAGCATAGCAAGACCCGTCACATAGATTTTAAGCATCACTTCATTAGAGACTATTATGAAAAGAAACTGATAGATATCATTCGTGTCTCTTCCGAAAACAATATGGCCGATCTCTTTACCAAAGCCTTTGATAAATCTCGCTTTGAATCACTCATTCACCGTATTGGACTTCGCAAGTTAGAGTAACCAACGTGTTTTTTTTTTTTTTTTTTTTTTTTTTTTTTTTTAAAAAAAAAAAATTAGTTTAACTATTGAAATCTTAAATTCGAGATGAAGATAACTTTTGCTTATGACTTTCAGTCTTCGATCGGGTTTTAGCACTTACATGCGCACTTATAATTTTCCATAGTCGTTTAGTTTAACCTCCAGTGTCTTGTGGCCCTTCGTCTTTTAGCTGTTCTCAATAGTGTGGTTTGCCCGTTTTAATACCTCTTAATTCCTACATTAAACGACTTAAATTTGTTTGACACAATAAAGATTGAGATTAGATTTTTGTTACGAGTCATATGTTACGCTTAAATATGGGAAATGCTCATATTGAATTACATATAATTGGTGTGCTTATAAGTTATTGAATTCATATAAGCGGCCTTTGAAATCCGAGTCAGTATACCCTTGGGGTGCCCTCGTTCACCTAGCCACCTAAGGCCTTTATGGTTTGGGATCGGTTGGTAGAAAGCTTTCCATAGGATTTCCTAGAAAGTCAGCAGAATTCCTTAATCTTATCAAACTTCATCGAAGTTAGTCTCTGACTTGCACTACTAACCCAATTCGTTATTCAAGAACAAATATTTTAATATTTAAAATGGGCTATCTCTTCGTCAGTTTCATATGTTGCCCTTGTCTAGGTTGGTAACCAATCCATACCACTCGTAACTTAAAATACTTCACAAATATCTTGAGTGCTCTCCGATTTGTGTCGAATGTCTGAATTAAGTGGGTGCTTTTCAGCTTAATTTTAAAACCAACTTACTTGTAATTAAAACACTATCTTACGGCTATACGACTGAACGGTTAAATTGGACAACTACACAAACATGGATTTAAATTAAATTATCATTGGAACCCCGATAAGCAATCTGATCGAATTACATTTCATAACTGTATACTACCGTTTTTCTATTGTTATTTTTGTATATTTCATTCTCTAAAACGTTGGTTAAACATTTTCACACAGTCCATCGGGCTCAAACTCCTTGGCCCAGTCCTACACGGCCCACAGGCCCACTAATGGCCTATATATACTCATAAAGTGATTTCTCTTTTTCACTTTTCACTTTTTACTTGGAGCAACATAAATTTTCATAATTTTTCTCTCACGAAGGTCATCGTTCGTTCGTTCATACTCATGTAAGTTTCTCATGTTCGTTCAAACTTCGCATATGTTCTTCAAAACTGCTATACTTTGCTCATAATTGGTCAAGTAGTTCATGTTTATCTTCATAATCTGGAAAATTATCCTTAATGATCCTTGATAAACTTGTTGGTATTCATGATGTGTTCGTTCATAATTTGCTATAATTTGCTATGATGATCTTGTTCGTTGATGTTATTGCCTGCTAGTGCTTGAATGTTCATGTTCGCCCTCATAGGTGCCCAGCAATTCAAATGCCTTAGAATTTTTTCATGAACATTGACGAACATCCTTGCTCGTCCCCAAGGACGAACATACTTGTTCGTCCCATCGACGAAGACACTTTTTCGTCTCCTTGAGGACACACTTGTTCGTCCCATCGACGAAGACACTTGTTCGTCTCCTTGAGGACACACTTGTTCGTCTCATTGAGGACACTTGTTCGTCCCCTTGACGAACACACTTGTTCGTCCTCATGCTAGTAATCCTTGACGAACATCTTGTGTAGGGTCCTTGCCGAACATCTTGTTCGTCCCCATGCACGTGATCATTGACGAACACCTTGTTCGTCTCCACACTCTTTGTTCGCAACGAACACACATGCTCGTCTTAGCTTGGACATCATCTTCGTCTCTCTCTATGAACAAACATGTTCGTGACATGTTATTATGTTGCTTATCTGTTACACGAACATGCATGCTCGCCAACTTTTCTGTTCGACTTTCGTACATGTTCGTGACTATCAAATCTAACGTGTTCGTTTATTCAGATTTTACAGATGGAGCGATCTTTTGATAAAAGGCACAATCAGGCAGTTAGTTTCGCATTGACCGAGCCTTCATCCCTTCGTTTTCGTGAGACGATTCTATTTCTCCAACACTCAAGGATGGGTTATATTCTCAGCGAAGATCTTCCAATCAATATTCCGTTGGTCAAAGAGTTTCTTTGAAATCTCATCCATGTCGATCTCACACCTTCGGGTTCCGATAAGGGCAAAGATGGTTTACGCACGGTTGTAAATAATATGGAAATCACTTTTAGTAGCACGACTCTCCGACAGATATTTCAACTTGGTAAATTCATCGGCCCATGGCGTTACTTAGTCCATGTGTTTGTCTCGGTATTCAAACACTCCAAAACCGCTCATGATACGATTGATAATCTGCTTCTCTCAATGATGCTCAGTTTGGTTCTGAACAAACCGTATCCAGTGGCGGGGTATGTGTTCCAGATGATGCAAAACGATCTGATCAAACCTAAGGCGCTTATGTTGTATCCGCGCTTCATCATGATTATTCTCAGGCATTTCATCCCTGATCTTCCTCAGAATTCCGTTACAAGAGTAAGTCAGATCGGTGGGCCGAAATTGTTTCACACATGCCTTACAATTCACTCCACCAAGGCGGGAGAGGCTCAAGCCGTGGATACCCCACTTTTTGGGGCAATTGTTGATCTCCATTTTGCTGATCACGATGTTGATGAGGATGTTGGTGTCCTAGATGGGGAACCGAGGACTGAAAATACTACCTCTTCTACTGCTCCTCCAGCACCCCGCAGGCCAAAATCCCGCCCGAAGCGCAAGGCCAGGATTCCCATCTGTTTGGATTCTACCTCTAGTGATTCTACGTTCAGACAGATCGACAACTATCCCGGGAGTCCTCCGTTATCTGTTATCCTGAGCAGCCACATCTTACTCCACCTGGGAGTCATCAGTCCATTGCCACCGAGGTTGTAGTCACCTCTCTTGCTCCTGCTACTGAGGCCGCTGCTAATCCCACTCAGGTCAACGATGCTGCTACTGAGGAACTTAACATTGATCTTAATGAAGCTACTTCTTCATTTCATCCCATTGATCCTCGCACATCCAACCGTGGGAAACGCCCCTTCGTCAGTGGTGATGAGTCTGGGTCTTCTACCGCAACTGAGCGCCCGCACAAGAAACGGGTCGCGGAGACTGTACCCCCCACTGGAACTCCTACTCTTAATGACTTACATTTACTTGTTTTGCAGCTCTCTTCTCAGGTTGCCGCTCTTCAGCAGTCTGACGCTGAAAAGTCAAACCGCATTTCCACTCTTGAAGCCCAAGTTCAGATGCTCTCCAAGCGTCTATCTGCTCAGGGGGAGGAAACGTGCAAAGGAACTACTATCAGACATCAAAGAAGAGATGATCAAGATGATCCAAGTGCTGCACGACCAAGAGAGCAGATCGCCTCAACTTCTCGAGCCTTGGTTCTTTATCAGTCTGCAGACCAGGGGGAGCAACTGCAGCAGCAAAAACAAGGTGACAATCTACAGCAGGAGTTCGGGGAAAGTAATAATGATACATGGCTACTTGAAGACAAAACTGAAGAAAATCAAGACGAACAAGATGAATATACCTTTCAGGAACCGGAAAGTACTGAAGAACAGCAGGGTGAAAGCAGTGCGAAGCCAAGCCTTGAAGAACGGCAAGGGTGGTTTCGAGAACTTGATCCAAAGAAGCAGACACGACTGATTAGAAAGTTCTATACTAGAGAACGCCAGCCGCATTTGGGTATCATTAGCTGGTTGTATGATTCAGAATTGCAGGCTTTTGTGATTAAGAGATTTTATGGTGTGCAGTATTTAAGTAAGAAACGGGAAAATTTCAACTCATTCCCGAAGTCGGAGTTTGTTTGCTTGTCAAGGCTTAATCTGATAAATAGAGAAAGGTACGAATACGCAAGTTGGGTTGAACAATTGATTAAAGAAGAAGGAAGAGCAGGGGTCTTCAAGGAATTCACACCGGCAAAAGGAAAAATTATGATTCACAGAAAGAAGATCAATCCTGAAACCGGCAGATCAGCAACGAGAATGCTATATCCACCGATAGCATGCATGACAAAGATCCCCATGAAGAATTTTGGTCGAGACATTCTTGGTGAAATGCATATATGGGCGGTAGATAACGCAACTGGCGAGGCCGTGATATACAAGAAAGATGATGAAGTCGAAGAAGGTATGACAGAGATACTGAGAGTGATCGATGCTACTCAATTGGCAAATCTGACGGAAAACGACTTGAAGATGTTGAAGAAAAATCACATCATTTCTCTTGAAGGCTGGGGAGATATTGGTAGAGATTACCAAAGGATAGTTGACGGTTGTGTAACTTTGTAGATAAACACTGACAGTGATATTTTGATCAGAGAATAGAAGCATCAGTCAAGGGGGAGTTTGTTGGTGCAAGAATGCAATGACTGGATGTTCTATTGTGTTATGTTTATTTATCACTGTATTAGTTTGTATAGATTTAGCTTAATGGGCTGCTCACGGACTTGCATGTCCGTGAGGCCCAGTAGAGCCCAAGCCCAAACTGGCTGGACATGTTACTCTATAAATAGAGGTGTTCAGAGCAGTTTAGGGTGGTTGGTTTTTAGAGAATTCGGAGTTAATACTTTTGGATTGTAACAGCTTTTGTTAATCAAAGTATTAAGAATTCGGTAATTGTGTTTGTGCTTTATTACTTTCGATTATAACCTGTGTGTTTTATTGATTACAAGATTCCGCCTCGTAATTGGTATAGTTTAATCCTGTAGATCGGACCACTGGGACCTACAGACATCCCCTCGTCCAAGGTGCCAAAATTGACCTTTCCCTCCAATCTTCCCTCAAATGCTACTTTGGTCAACACTGGATCATTTGGAACAAACGCCCCAATTGGATCATCCGGTATGTTTGGCACGACCAGCGCTCCTTTTGTAGGGTGGCAGCTAGCCAGAATTTTGGTATGACACAGTCTATGACCGAGAGTACTGGGGGTGCAGTTGATGCAGCCGATATAAAAATGTTCAATTGTTTTAGGGATTATGTCCGACAGCTTGTAAGCAATGAACATTGGGAATTAAAGAGGTCGTGCGCAGAGTTGCAGGTGCAGGTTGAGAACAGCCAAGATGATATTACCTCCCTACAGAAAGATCTAGTGCTTGAGCAGACTACATCTAGTCGTTGTCAAGAGGAGGTGCGCATGCTTAAGGAGAGCGTATCCCAGCAGGAGTCCAAGTTGTCTAAGGTTGAAACAGAGAAACAGGAGATGTTAGCAACCTTGAGTGCCCGTGATGAGCAAGTGGCCCAAAACGATGTTGAGCTAGAGACTATGAAGCAAGCGATGGCCAAGATGTGTGAAGAACGGAAAGATTTAGTTGCTGCATTGCCTCAGCTATTTGATTTGATGCTTAAACATCTTGATGTTCCTAATGTTCTTAATGACTTTAACCGGGCTTCTCATATGTTTGGGAGACATCTTGCCAGCAAAAAAGTGAAAGATGCACTCCCCAATATTTCTTCCGAGATCTTGCCTTTTTTGGACCCTGCAACGCATGGTAACATGATTCGGGTGAGTGAAACATTTGCAGCCAGGGCCTTTCCCGTTATGACTACCCTGGTGCAAGATTTGGAGTTGTCACTTCCAGCTATCATTGCCTTATTGTCGACACAACCACAACCATAGCCTTAGCTTGTTTATCCATGGATGTGATACATTATGACTTTATGACTTGGTTTATTTTGTGATTGGTTTATGGCTTTGTAGCCTTTGAATAATTTTGTGAAATTTCTATGGTTGAAATTACTTGTTTTCTTTCTATGCGTGTACTTTGCTATAGAAATTATGTATGTATTTGTTGGTTAACCGTTTGAAAAAATATTTTACTCGCGAGGATGTCGCTTCCTAATAGGAAGTGCTTATCTTTTATCAAGTTGATCAAACGATGAAATTGAATGCATGTGTATAGACAAAGCAAAGTTGTTTGTTTGACTTGGTGTAATTTATTTTGAACTATATTCTTGACTATGTCATTTCTGCATGCATGTTTTGTAACATTGTACATGATAAAAAGTGTTATCTTATTGATTTTATTGAATAAAAGTTGGGATACATGATCAAACCAAATTATTAAACATAACACTTCTTCAAGTTCATGACATTCCATGTCCTTGGAATAGTTTGTCCGTCCATGTCTGACAGGGTGTAAGATCCATTGCCATTAGCATTAAGTACTTGATAAGGGACTTCCCATGTAGGGCCTAGCTTGCCCTGGCTTTCTACCCTGCTGCCCTCATTCTTCCTCCATACCAGATCGCCCGGCTGAAAAGAGAGAGGATGGACTCGCTGATTGTAGTATTTTGCCATCTGCATGTGACTGGCGGCCTGCTTGATGAGCGCGATCTCCCTACGCTCTTCCACAATGTTTAAGTTCTCGCGTGGTGCTTCATCATTCTCATTTGGGTTGAAGTCCATAACCCTTTGAGTTGGATTAGTAAGTTCTGGAGGAATGACTGCTTCCGTTCCATAAACCAGGCTGAAAGGTGTTTCAGATGTAGTTGTACTTGGGGTGGTTCAATGAGCCCAAAGGATACCTGGTAATAGATCCAACCATGCAGTTTTGCGCCTGCCAAGCTTTGCTTTGATTGCTTTCACGATGGCTTTGTTCATGACTTCGACTTGGCCATTGGCCTGAGGATGTGCCACTGACGTGAATTTCTGTTGTATGTTCATGTCAGAGCACCAAGCCTTGAATGGATTGTCCGTGAATTGCTTACCATTGTCGCTTACCATGACATGCGGTACCCCAAACCTGCAAACTATGTGTTCCCAGAAAAAATTGATAACCCGCTTCCCTGTGATAGTTGCCAAGGGCTTTGCCTCTATCCATTTTGTAAAGTAATCAACAGCCACAATGAGGAACTTGACATTGCCAACGCCAGGTGGAAATGGCCCAACAATGTCAATCCCCCATTTGTAAAATGGCCATGCAGTGGTAACAGGGATAAGATCTTGCTTTGGCAATTTGGCGACAGAAGCATTTTGTTGACAGGCTATGCACTTTTCGATTTCCTCCCTTGCATCTTGATGCATCGTTGGCCAAAAGTACCCCAATCTCATGATTTTACTAGTGACAGAGCGTGGACCGGCGTGGAGGGAACATGCGCCGCTATGTACAGCTTCAATAATATTTGTAGCCTGGGTTGGGCCAACACAACGTAGGTGTGGTCCCAAGTAAGATTTTCGAAACAGGCAGTTGTCAACCAACGTGTACATTGGTGACTTCATACGAATTTTTCTTGCTTGTTGTGGATCGGCTGGTAGTACATCATGTTTGAGGAAATTTAAAATCGGAGTCATCCAAGATTCTTCCTCTGTGACCGTGGTAACCTCCTTTGGTCGCGCAATGGACTTTTCTTTCAAGATTTCCACTAGTAGCTCTTTTTTGAGATGGGCGAAGGCGGACGAAGCCAACTTACTTAGTGCATCAGCTAGCTTGTTGCGATTTCTGGGCACCTGCTCAATGCTAAATTTTGTAAATTCGGAGATTACCTTTTTAGTTTCTTCTAGGTACAGCTGCATGGAGGGTTGGTTTGCAACGAATGCTCCACTGACTTGGTTGGCAACGAGTTGTGAATCGACAAAGACAGATATGCTTTTCACCCCCATTTTTCTTGCGATTTTCAAGCCTGCTAGCAAAGCTTCATACTCTGCTTCATTATTGGTTGTGGGAAATTCGAACTTAAGGGCATAAGTATACTAATTTTTATTGGGGTCTGTAAGAATTAAACCAGCTCCAGAACCCTCCAAATTAGAGGCACCGTCAGTGAAAAGGGTCCATGGTGAATCTTCCACCTCCTGTACTTGCCTTTCCTTTTCTTCTCCGTCTACCTCCGCAAGAAAATCTGCCAAGATCTGACCTTTCATAGAAGTTCTAGGATGGAATGAGATCTCATGCTCCCCCAACTCGACTGCCCACTTAGCTAAGCGTCCTGACACCTCAGGCTTTCCCAGTACTTGCTTGATTGGTTTGTCTGTTAAGACATGAATAGGGTGAGCCTGAAAGTAACGCCTCAAACGCCTAGTTGCATGTACCAAAGCAAGGGCTAATTTTTCCAAGCACGGGTAATTTATTTCTGGACCCTTCAACACCCTGCTGATAAAATACACGGGCATTTGGGTAGACCCACGCTGCGCCATCATAACTGCGCTAACACACTCCACAGAAGCAGCCAGATATACCACCAATGTTTCTCCCGGTACAGGAGCTGTGAGCGTAGGAAGGGTGGCCATAAACTTCTTTAGCTCTTGAAATGCGTATTCAGCTTCAGGTGTCCATGCAAAATCTTGTTTCTTTATACAGCCTTTCAAAGTGTGGAAGAATGGTAGAGACCGATCGGCTGCTTTTGAGAGGAATCGGCTGAGTGCTGCTAGCTTACCATTCAAACTTTGCACCTGCTTTTTAGTGGATGGGGAGACCATATCTAAAACAGCCTTTATTTTCTTTGGATTAGCTTTAATACCTCTTGGCGTGATGATGTGCCCTAGGAACTTGCCTTCTTCCATGCCAAAGCTGCATTTGGAGGGGTTAAGCTTCATATTGATCCTCTGCAGTGCTTCAAAAGTTTCTTTTATATCTTCCAACATGATATCCTCCGCTTTGCTTTTGATGACAATGTCGTCGACATAAGCTTCCACATTTCGTCCAATCTGATCCTTGAACGCCTGATCAATCAAGCGTTGGTAAGTTGCACCTGCATTTTTTAGACCAAATGGCATTTTTTGGAAACAATAGATGCCCTGGTTTGTATGGAAAGTTGTCTTGTCTTTGTCACTGCGCTTCATGTGGATCTGGTGATAACCTTTGTAGGCGTCTAAGAAACATTTGAGCCGAAAGCCATCCAAGGACTCTACCTTCCAGTCAATCTCTGACAGTGGGTAGTTATCCTTCGGACATGCTTTATTGATATCTTTAAAATCGACACATAACTGCCATGAACCATCACCTTTCTTGACCATGACCGGGTTAGCAATCCAGGTCTGGTATTTTACCTCCCTGACGATTCCACTTTCCACCATCTTGTTGACTTGTTCACATGCTGCTTTGCTGCGATCAATAGCAAGGTCGCGCTTTTTCTGCTTGATTGGGACAATGTTTGCATTGACATTTAGAGTGTGCTCGGAAAAGCTCCTAGGGACACCTGTCATATCAGACGTCTGCCATGCGAAAAAATCTAGGCTTGATTTTAACAAACTGATGAGTTTGTTTTTTATCTGTGAAGGTAATTGTGAGCCAATAATGACAGGTTGATCAGGATAATTGGCATTGCTTACTACCTTGGTCTCTGGACCTTCTGTTACCTCCGCATGTGTAGCCCGATTGGTGCTTTGCTTTGGCTTTTCGACTTGCTTGCATTCCTGTGGCCATGACATTTGCCCCCTGATAGTAGCAACTCCAGCTGGAGTAGGAAACTTCACCATGCCGTGAATAGTGGAAGGTATGGCTTTGAACTTCTCCAGCGATGGTCTGCCAAGAAGAACCTTGTATTCTGAAGGGGCATTGACAATGGCAAAGTCCACCATTTCAACCCTATACTGTGGATATTCCCCCATCATCATCGGTAAAGTTATTTCTCCCACAGGCTAGTGTGTTTCGCAAGAAAAACCGACCAACGGTGCCCGCGCTGGTCTTTTTGTGTCCTTGACTGTTTGGGGTAACTTCCTGAAACAATGCTCAAAGACTATGTCAGTAGAGCAGCCTGTATCAATATAAGAATTGTTAATCTCATAATTGGACAATTGAATCTTAATGACAACAGGATTATTGGAAGTAGCCGCTACGGGAGGAAATGAAATAGGAACCATCATCCAGCTTTGAAGGACCGATGCCTTCCTCTTAGACGATGTCTCTCCCCGAACCATGAATACTTGGCCATCAGGCGGGCCGGGATGATCGCCATTGTCTCCCTTCTTCTGCCAACTATAAGCTTTTTGGCTGGATTTTTTGTTGCTTGTTGTCTTGCCCCTGGTACAAGGTGTTCTAACTTCCCCTCCTCTAACGCGCGCCTGATTTCAGCCTTTAGTTCTCTACATGCATTGGTATCATGACCATAGTCTTCATGGAAATCACAGCGTTTGCTCATGTTTTTCTTTCCGGACTTGTGTAACATCTGAGTAGGTGCTTTGAAAGTTGCTCCCACCTATTCTGTCTTCAATATCTCGCTTGGACTTTTACTTAGATTGGGACCTGTACCACGATCATACGGGGTAGGCCTCCTGCTACCTCTGTCATCTCGCCTGAAATCCCTGCGATGGTCTCGCCTGCTATCCTGCCTGTTGTCCTGGCGATTGTCTGGTCTAGCGCTTGATAGACCCCCCCCATTTGTCTTTCCTGTTGAGAACTCCCCTTGTGAGAGTAACAGTTTCCCTGGATCTGAGAAAATCGTATGCGCGGTCAGTGGCTTCCTTGAAAGTCACTGGAGTTCGTTTGATCAGCTTCTCTGCAGCTGTCCTGGGAGCAAATAGAGGGTAAAGCCCGAAATTTGTTGACTTTCGGGTAACGGGACAATTTTCTGGCATTCCTGTGTGTAACGTTGAATGAAGTCATGTAACCCCACCCCTTCCCTTTGTCGTATCAGATGTGCCTCTATGTGAGTTCTCTGTTGCTTCTTTTGCTGTACAAAATGAGTCACAAATTTCGCTTTTAGATCCGCAAAGTCTTGAATACTCCTGTCTGGTAAGTCAGCAAACCAATCCCGAGCAAAGCCCTGCAAGGTGCCAGGAAACATGTGACAGGCGACTGGGTCTAGCCATTTCTCTGTCATAATGGCATGTTCAAAAAGAGCCAGGTGGTCATCGGGATCTCTTGTACCGTCGTAAGTACCAACGATGGACGCCACTTTTTGCTTATCTCGGAGTGGGAATCTGGCCACCCAGTCACAGAACTTGGAACTGACCACTGACAAAGGCATAGTGGCTGCTCGGGGTGGTGCAGCTGCTGCCACTAGTGTTTGCAACACTCGCAACATGTCATTGGATGTGTCCTGTGGTGGAGGTGGTGGTGGGGTGTGAATGGGTGGTTGCCTTAACTGCTACAATAATTGTGACAAGGGATCTACTGGTAGGACAGGCGTCGGCTGTGGGGCTTGGCGCAACGCCGCCACCAACTGAGACAACAGGTCTGATGAAGTAGGTGGTGGAGGAGGCGATGGTGGTGGTTGAGTACTCTGAGCCAACCTTCGAAGCAATTCCACAATTGGATCCTCCCTAACCCCTTGAGTAGCGGTATGGGGAAAGCTTGAAACAGGTTGTCTGACCTGATCCGTGCCATCCTCCTGAGAGCTTGTCCCATGGGACAAAAGAGGCTGAAACGGAGGGATGGCTGTCACTGGCGGTGGTGAAGTAAACCTACTTGTACCCGCCAGCCTTGTGGAAAAAAGGGGACTGGTTAAAGAGGGATACGCTCGTGTCGACCGTAGGTCCGACACTGTCCACTCAGAATCCACGTATGATTCTGGCATTGTGGTATGAACAGGTGAAGTTATCACCGCTTCTGGTGCAGTGGTAGTCACAGTAGTGGTTATTTCTGGCACTGAAGAGGTGATCTGCGATGGATGTGTTGCCTCCATGGAAACGGTTGATTACTGAGAAAAAAGAAAAAAATTTGGAAAAATGAAACGCCGTTTAAAAAACGAGTTCCACGGATGGCTCCAATGTTCGAGCAACGATTGTCAAACACGAAGGTGAGGTGATATCAACCTTGGATCTCCTGTGATGATCACAGTGCAAACCCAACAAGTTCTTGACGAACCTAGGGTGATCAAGGTTGAGGATGAGAGTGAGAGTATATGAACTCTGTGTTTAAGGTTTTGTGTGTGTGTATTGAGATCAATGATCAAGTGGGGGAGATAATGATTATGACCATGTATTTATATGGCCAGTGTCAAGTATATGGAACGTTGTCCATTAATGATGATCATGGATACTTGAACAGTCTTAATCATTAATCACCCGTATATGTAACGCCTTACTAAAGCAGTCACAGACGCTGGCAACTTGGACATGCGGTGACATAGCTTGACCTTGACAGGCGCTGACATAGGTTGACCTTGACAGGACAATTTGACCTTGACAGGATAATTTGACCTTGACAGGATAATTTGACCTTGACAGGATAATTTGACCTTGACAGGACAATTTGACCTTGAAAGGATAATTTGACCTTGACAGGACAATTTGACCTTCACAAGACCATTAGACCTTGACAGGACAATTTGACCTTGACAGGGCAATTTGACCTTGACAGGACAATTTGACCTTGACAGGACAATTTGACCTTGACAGATGACAGCCGCTGACAGCTGTCTGTCTGGGTTTGGTTGTAGTAGCGGGCTTTAAGTAAAGAAGGCTCATTAGTATATTTAGGTTTTAGGGATTACCTATATATACATAGGTAATCCTACTAACCTCATCACTCGAAAATGTAAACTTTAGTTCTAGTTTTTTATTTTGTTTTTATTCTATTGTAATATATAGTTGTTAGGTTGTTTGGCTAATGAGGCATGTCTAATAGCCTTTTTCCTTTCCATAGGTGGGGAGTCCGCAGTCTTTAATTGTAATAACTTTTTCAATTAATAAAAAAAAATTCGAGATGTATCCCTCTTTTATTTAAAAAAGATATTATTAGGTCCGCATTTTTTTATTTAACTTCGGATCCCAAATTAACTTGAAACTGCCCTGATAATAATCCAAATGATTAAGTTGGTGTAGCACCATCTATTGAAGAACATTTAAGATCGATTATTATTGAATATTGTTGATCAAGCAATTGTTTATCCTATGTGTGTTTAAGGGCCTTCTATTTAACCTTAGTTTTTCTCTTTTAATTTTTTTTTATGTTTATGAGTCTCTTATTTAATTGTTGCACAGGGCCACGAAACTTCATGTCCCATCCTAGTATTGTGTTTAGCAAGCTAGCCTTTGTTGGCATCTGAATGACCAACTGATTAACCTTAACATGTCTAGGTAAAATGTATGTGGATGTGTTGGAAAAATTTATGTATATGGCTAAGTCAAATAAGTGTGAACATACCCGCTTAAAAACTAGATAAAAGTTTCACAACATTTAATAAATTATGTGTTAGAGATCTAACTAATCAATTAAATAAATCTCAATAAGTTAATTTATTGAACCATTAACAAATATTTAATAAATAAATTCCCGATCAAAAGATATATCAAACAATTAACTATTAGTCTTTACTTGTGACCGAATAAAAAGATAGACTTAATATTATTAATATCATTGACATACCTTTTGAAATATATGTTTCACCATCAAACATAAAACCAATCCGAAATTATATCATCAAAAGATAACATTTTTGAACTACTAAAATAATAATTTTACTTTTATATGAACCGTGTAGTAGAACGGTTGTCTGCTTAAATTTTGTTTACTTTTTCGTAAGTTTTGTTTTTTGATTATTTTTTTTATTTGGAATTTTAAGTTTTATCTCTTTTTTTGTTATGATATATATTAAATAAAGTGATTATCTCTTAGTTTCGATTAATTATTAACTTTTAGTTTAACACATATGTTTTTAGAGAAAAGATCAATTAACACCCATAATTTTCTTGAGACAAAAAGAAATCATTTTGACACTTAATTCCATTTTAATCTAATGGTTAAGATTAAAACCAAAACTTATTTTTCTTTTATTTTTTTAAAATTAATTTATCTCACAAACCGTTGATCGTTAGACGAAACAAAATACACTGTTGCGATCGTCTCGTTTTTATCTTTAATTAAAGTAGTGGTGTTATATACTTTCGACTTTTTTTTTTTTTTTTTTTTTTATGGGTATTGAAATTATAACGATAATATCATATATGATATTTACATCATTACGTAAAATTGTATAAAAGAGAATTACTATAAAATGTATAAACTACCAAAATTTAGAAAAAAAATCGAATTTTAACTAGTTTTATTTTTTCTCGTTTTTGAAATAAAATGTGATATTCTAAAATCACATATGATACTACTATATCATATGTGATATTACTGTAAATCATATATGATATGAATATAAATCATATGTGATATATATTAAAATCGCATATAATAATATCATATCATATGTGATATTACTGTAAATCATATATGATATGAATATAAATCATATATGATATATACTAAAATCACATATGATAATACTATATCATATGTGATATTAGTGTAAGTCACATATGATATGAATATAAATCATATGTGATATATACTAAAATCATACATGATAATACAATATCATATATGATATTACTGTAAATCATATATGATATAAATATAAATCATATATGATATTATGTATGTAAAATTTTTAAAACTTAAAAGACAATAACACACATGATTTTAAATCTAAATATGAATTTTAATATACAACAATGTTATACAATGTATAACCTATATAGACCCAGAAAAAAGTTCGAATTTTGACGACTTTTATTTTTTCGTTTATGGTCAAATGTTGAAATTCGTAAGACAATATCACATATGATTTGAACACTAAATACGAGTTTCGAAACATAGATTTGTTATATTACATACATTGAACTTAAATCAAAAAGAAAAACAAAAAAATAATATGTCAAACTACTGATATCACATATGATAAAACAGTGATTTGTAATATAAAATTTCAAAACTCGTAAAAAAACCCGAAATAAATTTCGTCAAAAGTATATCGAGTGGGTACTCTATACAAAGGTAATTTAATGCTCGTTACAATGGTATAATTTATTCGTTTAATACATTTACGGTTTTTGAGATATTTAATTTTTAAACAAAATTATATTTGAAGTTGGTTTTTAAAATTGAGTGTTATGATTGGGTCTTTTGGTCTTAAATTTTTTTATAGTCGATCTCAACCCTATGTTTTTAAGTTATTTTCTCTTTTCTTCTACTTTTTGGTTTTATCTTTCCTTATGAGATTACGCTATTAAAAATATGGTAACTACGTCATTATCTCGATTATTTATTATTTTATTTCTTTATTTTTTCCTTTTAGATTAATTTATTAAATAAAATATTTACATCTTTATTTGGATTTTATTTTACTACACAATCAAATGCATAAACTATATATTTTCATTTATTTTTTTGTTACATCTAATGTGCACCCGATTAATTTTGATCCCACCGTATCATTGGAGGGGGAAAAAATCTAGTTTTCAACATTTATATCTTAAAATATTATTATTTAATATAAAGACAATCATAACTATCAGCTTGTATATTAATACTGTGGAATAGAATACTGTTTTAATTGAACAAAATACAAAGTACATATAATGTAACGAAATTACATAAAAATGTAAACAAAAGTAAACGAAATTACTGCCAAGGCTCGTGATAAACACGATTCCCTTAAAACAAATATCGCGTATATTTACACGAATTGTTTCCTAGGGTACAATGACAAAAACAGTTTATTACGAAACTGCCGGAGCAAACAACTTGCCTGAAATTCAATCGGAAATATCACAGTAAGATTAATCGGAAAATTGGTCGGAAATTGGGGTTTCAGTACCGAGCCACGAAGTTCCAATTTATAACCCAAAGAAAAACGTTCGTGATTAATTCAATTAAATTGCATTAAATCTGAATTAAACCAAGAATCTGTAACTGACTCAAATAGCGTAACTATTTACGTAACTATCAGTTACGTTATCGTAACAATTTCAGCTACATTGGCAACGTAACTGTTAGTTACGCTAGCGTAACAATTTGTTACACCCAAACACCCATCTTTAGGTGTCGATATCTCATTCACCTTAAGTCCGTTTTGGACGTATAATATATCGTTGCAAAGTCCTTTCTAAGGGTTACACATTCATAACAAATATTCTTCGTAAATATTAAATATGCATTACTTTATATACGTCCAAAGTTGATGAAAATATCATATTTTTATCAACATTTTCCAACAATCCCCCACATGAATGGAGATCGTTCTTATTCCCGATGAAACTTCGGCGGTTGAGTCCTGCATAGGATAGGTAGGTGTTACCCTTTGAACCTTCCTTTATGAAATGCACTTAGTCTCCTAACTGTCAGTAGATCTTGATGTCTTTGAACTGAGTTGTTATTTGCATAGACGACAATACATTTCACACAAGACTCTTCCTGACAATGTCAACTCCTCATAGTCGTGTTCGTTATGGTCATGAACATTATCCTGGTTTTGCGAGAGCTTTTAGGAATTATGCCCTTATAATTCCCTTCGAAGCGACCCCACTTCTCTCTAACATAGGTGATTCGTTAAAATTCATTATACCACATATGGTTATTTCTTAGAATCATTAAAATTCGTATGCTTATCCTTCACCTTGTCACTGATCTTAGGAATGGACTAGGAAGTTTGTGAATTTGTGAACTCCCTTAGATGGTTTAGGAGGTAGATAAACTACTCCCCACATTGACCTCCCTTCGTTCATACAACTAGGTTGTCCTATTGAACCCAGATCTTGGGATCTCCAGTCAACTGGGTTAGGTTTCCTTTGCATAAACTTATTCATTCAAGGGCTTTAGTCTCATTCCTTTTGACGACTTACTAACTAACTCTCTGCTTAAGCCTTTCGTAAGCGGATCCGCTATGTTATCCTTTGACTTCACATAGTCAATTGAGATAACTCCTGTTGAGAGTAGTTGTCGTATCGTGTCATGTCTACGTCGAATATGTCTTGACTTACCGTCATACATCATGCTATGAGCTCTGCCAATTGCCGATTGACTATCACAATGTATACATACGCTCGTTACCGGTTTAGGCCATCTTGGTATATCTTATACAAATTGACGCAACCATTCTGCCTCCTCTCCACATTTATCGAGGGCAATGAATTCAGATTCCATCTTTGATCTTGCTATAAATGTTTGTTTGCAAGATTTACATGCTACAGCAGCACCTCCAAGTGTAAACACGTATCCACTTGTGGATATCCACTTGTGGATCGGGAATCTTTTATATCAGAAATACAGTTTGCATCACTGTATCCTTCGATACCAGCTGGATGTCTATTATAGTGTAGTCCATACTCTCGCGTGTATCTTATATACCGAAGTAATCTTGTCATACTCTTCCAATGATCAGAACTCGGATTGTTGGTGTACCTACTTAGCCTACTAACAGCGTATGCTAAGTCGGTTATGGTACAACTCATCAGATACATTATACTACCAATGATTCTTGAGTATTCTAGTTGGGAGACACCTTCACCTCTATTCTTAGATAGATGTTGCCTGGTGTCTATTGGAGTTCTAGCTAGGCCGGAATCCCCTACATTGAATCGCTCTAGAATTTTGTCCACGTAATGTGTTTGATTTAACACAAGACCATTTTGGGTTCGTGTGATCTTGATTCCAAGAATCACATCTGCTAGGCCCATGTCTTTCATGTCAAATTTGGATTTCAACATATACTTTGTTGATGTTATTATCTTATCGTCCCTACCCATGATAAGCATGTCATCTACATAGAGACATAATATAACATAACCATTAGGTGTGTCTTTCAAATAAACACACTTGTCACATTCATTTATTTTGAAACCATGTTCTAACATGACGTGATCAAACTTTTGATGCCATTGTTTGGGAGCTTGATTTAGGCCATATAATGACTTAACCAGCTTGCAAGCTTTGTTCTCTTGTCTAGGGGAAACAAAACCCTCAGGTTGTTTCATGTAAATTTCTTCCTCTAAATCGCCGTTTAGGAAAGCAGTTTTTACATCCATTTGGTGAACTTCCAAATTTCTTACGGCGGAAATAGCAAGTACCATCCTGATGGAGGTGATTCTCGTTACAGGAGAATACGTATCAAAATAATCTAGACCTTCTCGTTGTCTATAACCTTTGATCACTAATCTTTCTTTGTATTTATCAATACTTCCATCCGCCCTCATTTTCTTTTTAAAGATCCGTCTATAGTCTAGTGCATTGCAACCCTGAGGAAGGTCCACTATTTCCCACATGTGGTTTTGTAAAATAGATTCTATTTCACTTTTGATGGCTTTTCCATTGAAGTGCTTCCGAAGAGGTAACCGCTTCGCGGTAGGTTCTAGGTTCATGTTCTACCATGAATGTGAGGAAGTCGGAACCAAACGATTTCTCAACCCTAGCCCGTTTACTTCTTCTAGGCTCAACATCTTCTTCCACATGTTGTTCTTTTCTCTCACTTTGGACAGGCTCATCAATGAGTGTAGAAGAACTTCCAATTTTCGTGTTTAAACAAGGAAATATATTTTCAAAGAATGTAGCACTCCTTGATTCCATTATCGTGTTCTTGTGTATATCGGGATTCTTAGAATCATGCACAAGAAATCGATAAGCACTACCGTTGTGAGCATATCCAATGAATATTCAATCTACAGTTTTAGGCCCTATCTTTAAGACCTTAGGTGCTGGCACTAATACTTTGGCTAGGCACCCCCACACTCGTAGGTATTTATATGATGGTTTTCTTCCCATCCAAATTTTATATGGGGTTTCCTCTTTATTCTTCCGAGGTAGCTTATTTAAAAGATAAGAAGCTGACAAGATAGCTTCCCCCCCCCCCCCCCCCCCCCCACATGTTTGGACTAAGTCCAGAACTTATCAACATGGCATTAACCATTTCTTTCAAGGTACGGTTCTTTCTTTCGGCGATACCGTTTTGTTGAGGTGAATAGGGGGCGGTGAGTTCATGTCTAATACCATGTTGCTCACAAAAGTTAGCAAATGGTGACACATATTCACCTCCTCTATCACTTCTACGACTTGATTTTCTTATTAAGTTGATTCTCAACTTCATTCTTGTAAAGAATGAACTTATCGATGGCTTCATCCTTACTTTTAAGTAAGTATACATAGCAATATTTCGTGCTATCATCGATAAAGGTGATCAAGTATTTGTTTCCACCTCTTGTGGGAACCGATTTTAAATCACATACATCGGTATGGATCATATTCAAGGGGTTCGGTTATTCTTTCAACCGATTTAAACGATGATCTTGTTTGTTTGGCCTCAACACATGTTTGACATTTATAGTCTGAATCAATGTAAATTAATTAACCGACGAACGGAATTAAAATTAACATGACCAAGACGTGTATGCCAAATATTAGAGGACTCAAGCAAGTAAGCAGAAGTAGTATTAATTTCATTAATATCACGCTTAAAAGCCATTACATTCAATTTGAACATGTCATTAAGGGCATATCCCCTACCAACATCCACACCACTTTTGGTCAACACGACCGTATCTATTCAAAAACCAAACAAAAATCAAACTTGTTGAGAAGCCAACCCGACACAAGATTCTTACGAATCTCGGAACATAGAGCACATTGTTCAAAGTGAGCTCCTTTTCCGACGTCATCTTGAGTATCACGGAGAACTTCCCCTTTGATATCGGTCGTAGCCGAATTTCCCGTGAACAACTTCTCACCAGTCTCAACAATCCTTGAAGGCGGTATACATGTTCTTGTCCGAGCAAACATGACGGATAGCACCCGTATCAATCCACCATTCCGTTGAGTTTGATCCCACCAAATCTTCGGCTCATATTAGTGACATTGGTCACCATGGCAGTAAGATCCATGAAATCATTCACCATATTAGCTTGACGGGGATTCTCCCGTTTTTGGCATCTTACAGCTAGCAGCTCTATGAACCCGTCTGATCACAACCCGAAATCTTTTCAGGTTTTTCCCCATGATTAGCAACGGTGTTCGCAAGTGGTGCTCCCACAATTGCAGTTACCGTCACAACGAATGTCATGATTGGTGCAAAATAGTTGAGGTCACAAGAGGTTGAGTCGACATTCTAAAATTCGCAAATTAAAGAATTAGACAACTCGCTTTATACTGTTAACAATAAATAATAACAATAATAATAATCTGTTTATAACAATACAAATAATTTGTTTTATTGTTATTTTCCAAAACCCGTTTTGTTTTCTACAAAACTGTTTTCAAAATTCAGTCCACAACGTGACTAACAGACGACGGTTACGTGACTAACAGTTACGCTAGCGAAACTAACAGTTACGAGACAAACAGGTTACGTTATAAACGTAACTAACAGTTACGTGACAAACTTATCTAACAGTTACGTGACAAACAAGACGTAACTAACAGTTACGTTACAAACGTAACTAACAGTTACGTGACAAACAGACGTAACTAACAGTTACGTGACAAACGTAAACTAACAGTTACGTGTCTAACAATATGTATATAACAACGAGAACTGTAATAGTCTTTCAGAATTTGTTATTCTAAACTTGATCCACAACCGCTTTTTAAACAAAACGGAAATAAATATATGGATATAACAAGTTCCAAACTGATATGAAGAACAACTATTAAAGAATTTATATTATATAAAACTGTTTTGAGATGTTCCGTTACTGATTTTCAAACCAATAATCTGTTTAAACGTTAATAATCTGATATGTATATAACGACAGTTACGCTAACGTATCTAACAGTTACACTAACGTATCTAACAGTTACGCTACTTAACTAACAGTTACACTAAGTGTAACTAACAGTTACACAGTAACGTAACTAACAGTTACGCTTACTAGATTAACAGATACGCCACGCAATTAACTAACGTAACTAACAGTTACGCTACTAAACAACTACGTAACTAACAGTTACGCTACTAAACAAACTAACGTAACTAACATTTACGTACGTAACTAACAGTTACGCTACGTAAACTGACTAACGTAACTACCATCTCGCTACGTAAACTAACAGTTACGTTCACGTAACTATCATTTAGTTTAAAAACCAGCTGTTCAAAAAAGAGTCGAAACAAAACTCGTTTGAGTCCAATCTTTTCTGATTATAAACCGTATTATAAGAAGAAAATTTATTTTAAGATTGTAGAACAGAATACCGTTTTAAATTGAACAAAATACAAAGTACATACAATGTAACGAAATTACATTAAAATGTAAACGAAAGTAAACGAAAATTACTGCCAAGGCTCGTGATTAACACGATTCCCTTAAAACAAATTTCGCGTATATTCACACGAATTGTTTCCCAATGACCAAAAACAGTTTATACGAAACTGCCGGAGCAAACAACTTGCCTGAAATTCAGTCGGAAATATCACAGTAAGATTAATCGGAAAATTGGTTAAAAAATTGGTGTTTTAGTACTGAGCCGCGAAGTTCCAATTTATAGCCCAAAGGAAAACGTTCATGATTAATTCAGTTCAATTGCATTAAATGAATTAAACCAAGAATATGTAACTGACTCAAATAGCGTAACTTTTAGTTACGCTACGTAACTAATAGTTACGCTACATAACTATCAGTAACGTTATCGTAACAATTTCAGCTACGTTGGCAACGTAACTATTAGTTACGCTAGAGTAACAATTTGTTACACCCAAACACCCATCTTTAAATGTCGAATATTTTCATTCACCTTAACTCCGTTTTGGAAGTATAATATATCGTTGCAAAGCCCTTTCTAAGGGCTACACGTTCATATTAAATATTTTTCGTAAATATTAATATGCATCACTCTATATACGTTAAAGTTGATGAAAATATTATATTTTTATCAACATTTTTCCAATAATACTTCGTACTTACTTGGACTATATTGTGAAAAATAATGACATTGTTGCAAATAAAATAAGTATGTTATACAGTAATCAAACTCTTACTAAAATTGCATATGAACTATTCTATTCTAGTGACCAAGTTTTTCGACCCTATTTATTATGAAACTGTAAATAAAACAGATGACATAAGAAATTCTCCAACCCCAAGAAAATATAGTGTTTTTAATCTATAGTGAAGTAGAGCATTAAAAGAGAGAGTGAGTTCCCAATACAAACTAGTTAATATTTTCTTGAAAGTGGTTTTTTATCTTAATAACTATTATATTTAATTAAAAATAATGATATATTTACCATCGATTTAGCCTGGGTTTTGAAAATCCTAGCAAAAATGTGGAAGTTCATGTGGAGAACATAATAAAACCCAGAAAAGATGCCTGCAGACAAAGTTGTTGATAGATAAGAAGGAGAAGAATATTGGGAGTATGAAAGGGAATTAGAAGGTTTTGTTATATGAATTTTAAATTTTACGTTTCATTACCACCCTTTATTTTATTACAAACAAACTATTCTCGTTGGTTACTCCCACTATGTGAATCTATCCCATATTACTAGTAGCGTATTCATCATTCGTGACCGAACGTAATAAATAATAGGCGATCTTGAAGTGACAAATTATATTAAATACGATGATTAAATTAGTTTTCTAATATTGATAAAAACCTGTCACATAAATGTCAAGATAAGATTAGTAATAATTGCATATTTTAATATTTAACTGGGATTAAAATAATATGTATCCGTATAAATTATTTTTACCTACTCTTATAATGACAGATTATCCTACCGTTCATCGACTTTGACCAATATCATATATTTTTATTAACTTTTACGGGTAACGTGAATATGTTACTAGTTATTTATATAAACAATAATATAAATTTTAAACTAAAAACTTAATAATGATGTTTAGTCACACTGATACTGTTTCTAAGCCATAAAAGTATAAGGTGACATTTAAATACATGAGGTATTTTCAATGACAATACAAAAAAATTATTAGTTTTAAATATTTTAACAACTTTATAGATTGTTACCAAAACTCATATTTTATATAAAGTCCAACTACTTTTTTTTACAGTAACTATTCATGTCAATCATACAATTACTAATTGCATCTAAAAAATGACCAATAAATGTGTCCATCCATATTTTAAAGTTTAGTAGAAATAAGAAGTTTATAAACAACTTGGGAAACCGTAACTTTTAGACTGAAGGAACTAAACATTTAATAGCTAATAGAATAATGTTTATATTCATTGTGATATGAAAACTTGACATATCATTACTCTATGTATAAATAAATATGCAAAAACTGTACTGTAGGGTTTATATGTTTAAAGTGTAGCATGAAATGGAATTCAATTAGTGTACTTACTCTGAGTCAGAGATATTATAAAAGTGTGTCAACTCTAGCGTCGAGAGTGGGGGGAAAGGAATCATAAATCTCGATATTTAAGTTGGGTCTTGGTAGATAAAACCTAAGGCTAACTATACTGACCGGTCAAGAAACATGGCTCGAACTGTGAAATCAGTCGATATGATACAAAAGCATAATAGGTAAAAAAGAATGGGTTCACATGATTTAACGAAAAAATTCAGGTTGGGTTTACTTGCCCCGATATGAGCGTATTGTTAATTATATATCATAAATATTATTATTACTATATGAATCAAGTAACTTATTTATTTTTATTTGGAAGTATAAGTATTAACTATACATAAATGGTTAATGAATTAGGGTTGAGATCAATAAATATAATTAAAAACCTTGAAATCAAATTTTACCAATCACAACTCTTAATTTCAAAAACCTACCATAATTGATTTTTATTTAAAAAATTAATTATCTCATAAACAATAAATCTATTAAACGAATAAATACACAATTAAAACGAATATTTTCTCCTCTCTATAGAGCACCTACTCGATATACTTTAACGAAATTTATTTCCGGGTTTTTCTACGGGTTTTGAAATTTTATATTATAGATCACTGTTTATCACATCTGATTTCAGTAGTTTGACATATTATTTTTTTGTCTTTCTTTTTAATTCTAGTTGAATGTACGTAATATAACAAATCTAAGTTTTGGATTTCGTATTAAGTGTTCAATCACATGGGATATTTCTTACGAATTTCAACATTTGACCATAAACGAAAAAAATAAAAAGTCATCAAAATTCAAACTTTTTCCGGGTCCATAGAGGTTATACACTGTATAACATGATTGTGTATTAAAATTCATATTATAGTTAAAATCATATATTGTCATTCGAGTTTTTGAAAATTTACATACATAATATCACATATGATTTACAGTAATATGTATATCGTATATGATTTAGTATTATCACATGTGATTTGAGTATCCATATTTTATGTCAAAAAACGAGAAAAAATAAAACTTGCGCAAAATTCAATTTTTTTTTTCTAAATATAGGTAGTTTGTACATTTTATAGTAATTCTCTTTAGAAATTTTACATATTGATGTATTTATCGTTACAATCTCAATACCCATTATAAAAAATCATCGAAAATATACAACACCACTGCTCTAATTAAAGCTAAAAACGAGTTTCGTCTAACGATTAACGGTTTGTGAAATAATTTTATTTAAAAAATTAATAAAAGAAGGATTTATTTAAATCTAGTCATCTTAATATATAATAAAAGAGAGACCTAAATACTACATGTCAAAGTTTGAACCGTTAAATTTGTTTTAAACTTTCATTTAGGCCATTAGATCAATTTGATGATGTCATCATATACTAATTTCATTTTAACCCTTTTACTTTAAAAAAATTTAGCCCTTATATTTAATAATATTCAAATAAATGAATTAACTATTTACTTTAAATAACTTAACACGTAAAATGAATTAACTCTTTACTTTAAATAACTTAACACAACACAGTTACTTTAAATTAATATCTAAAAAAATACGTAACATATATCTTTTAAGTATTTGACTTTGATTTTCTTTTAAATATACGTAACGTATATGACTGTTGTTTGTTATCGTAACATGTTAAGATGAAACACGTATGTATATTTATTTGTCTTTAATTTGTTTTTCTTTAACTTCGAGCTCATCTTGACAACATGCACGAATTGCCTTACAAAATCGTCAATATGTATATGATATATTTGAAGTAATATAATAATCTCATCTTCTGCTTCACAATTATTATTTCTTAAAAACAAATGACATAAAGTTCCAGATAAATTCGCTTATATATAAGCGAAACAACGTAACATTTGTTAATATAATTCAGGACATTGCTTGGTTCAGAAAGGGAATGGCAATGGAAAGATAATGGGAATATAATGGAATATAATGAGATGATTTCATTAACTAGTTTTCATTAACCTCAATTTAAAGGGTAATGTATATTACTCATTAATGGGCAATGATTGATTGCTTTATAACAAACCAACCTCCATCAATCATTTTCATTTCAATTCATTAACTACTATTACCTTGAACCAAGCATTCCCTCATTTTGTTTAATGACTAATAACTTTCTATTAATCTTTCATATAGGTTATGTTCTTTGTTTAACATTATAATTTTTTCGATATAGTTCTCCGCATATTATGCGGGTCAATAAGCTAGTTAGATTAAATAAGATAGATGATAAAGAAGGTATCTTTTTGTTTTTAAAAAATTATGATATTAATTGATCATTTCTCTAATAAACAAATGGGTCTCAATAACTTATTAAAAATAAACACAAATGAATCGCTACCCTTAATAAAAGTTTATTTAATCACATATTCTAATGAACGTAACTACTAATACTAAAAAGAAAAAAATATCTTTGTATATATTTTTCTTTATTCTTTTAAAAGATAGAGTTCTTTTGTTAAGCTTTTCACACTTTTAAGTATTTATAAATTATAATATTTAATATGAAAAAGAGATAATTACATAAACGTTTTTATGGTTTATTTAAAATTACGGATTTCGTCCCTAAGTTTAAAACGTTCCATAAATCTTCCACTTTTTAAAACTAATTACGCTTTTCGTCCCTAAATTCTAACGGACGTCCATTTTAGGGACGAAATGTGTAATTACTTCACGATGATTTTAACGGAAAATTTTAACGGACATCTATTTTAGGGACAAAATCCGTAATTAGTTTCAAAAAATGGACGATTTAAGCAACGTTTTAAACTTAGAGACGAAATCCATAATCTAGAATAAACCATACGAGATTTATGTAATAACTCTATGAAAAAAAATTTAAAACTTTCTAAATTAAAGGGTGCAAAATTATATAAATTTTCACATTTAAAAATAGAAAGAGAAAATTGTAACGACACATAAAATCTTCACTATTGAGTGTTGAGATTTTAGGTGTTACAAATTCTCTCTCCACTTTTAAGTGTAGAAAAAATTATATATATTTCTACATGTTTTTAAAATTGTATATTTTTTAAACGATTAAACGTATGTAAATTTGAAATGTTTTATACATTTTTTTTACACTTATAAATGGAATAATTCTATATACACTTCAAAGTATAAACAAATCAACAAAAAGACTAAACATCTTTTAAAAACGTGAAAAAGAATGTATAAAAATAACATTTTTGTAGTGTATTTTTTCATAAAACTAGAGTTTGTTATTTTATTGTATTATTATTTTGTTTGGTAAAGTAACTCCACACATAAAACACAATACAATTGTTGGTCGGTTTCTTCATAACTAAAATCAAACGGGATCACACAAATTACCAACGAACAACAATAATCCACCGTAGGCAGCAACCCACTACCAACATCAATACTTGTCCAGCAAACACAAAAAACATTTGAATCTAGACAATGTCGACCTAGACAACTATCGTTGCCACAACACTAGTAATCAAATCCTCACCAACACAACATCGATCAATTATGTATTAGATACCAACTCGTAACAGTTATGGGTCCAAGAATCAGAACTAGGTTCTTGTTGATGTACCTATGGTCCGAACCATAGGTACGACAAACATTCCGAAGGAAGGCCAGACACCTGATTATCCAATATGTATTAAAGATATGTAACATTGAATTACCTAATGGTCTTTCGGTTAGTTCCCAAGGTACACTCTTTTACTCGATTTAGTGTCTATACATATATGAAAGGTAAGCTTCATTTGTAAAGGCCTCTCACCTTTTTCTAACTCGCTTGATTTTACTCTATCAATATATATGCTTAAAACTCTTTATAAGAGTCGTGACTTGTCCGTTTCAAGGTGGATCTTGGTGCTTCGACGTCGACCTCTTTCAACGGGTTTCTCTATCTTGTTACATAATTATCCACAATTGGTTTAGATAACCGAGAGATGCCGGTCTCATAATCAGTGGCGAGTCTAGGATGGTAATGAAGGTAGGTCCTAAAACAATTTAGACGACAAAAAGTAATGGATCGAGCGGTTCGGAAATGTTAGACGGGTCGGGTCATACATAAAATAAAAGTAGTATCGATTAACAAACAATACAATGCTTAAGTAGTCAAGTCACAATATTTCATATAAGTTTATGTAAGACGTATACGTTCCACGAATTTTAACAATAAATATGGAAATAAGTAAAATCGTGTTTACTTAACATGATATTGTCAATGTTGTTTGCTAACTTTAAAATAAAATGTATGGTTCATATAACATAATTAATAAACTTGATAAATTTTTTAGTTTATAATTTTATTGTGTATTTATGAGTTTTAGTCACATATTTGTGGTAAAATGAAATATGAATACTATTACCCAACAAGAATAATTGTTATGATTAAAGAATATTAAAAGATAATTTTAGAAAACATAAAAGATTGTTTGTAAATTATAAACCCAACAGGAAACAGTTAAAAAAAGAATATAAGAATATAAAAAAAAATGTGTTGGGTGAGATTTGAACCCTTGGCCATAAAAGATTTAAGATTCAAAATAACAGAAGGGAGTAACCACTGCACTAGCAGCATCTTTTGTTATAATTTTGTAAAACAATTATCTTAGCCAGGTCCTTCTAATTTTTTTAGGTATGTCTCACGAAAAAAGTCTATATCGTTTCTAAACGATTCGAAAATTAAGATAGGTCCGAGGACCTGCCTGGGCTCTTACTGAACTCGCCCCTGCTCATAATAGTTTGTTGGTTGAACAATCACAAATGAAGGAACTTTTGTGCTAGAAATCAAGGAATTGATATATATATATATATATATATATATATATATATATATATATATATATATATATATATATATATATATATATATATATATATATAAGCATAATTGACCTATTATTTTATGACGTTTTAGAGAATCACTCCTTGAAAAGGGACAAAAGTGCATCATGCAAAAAATTATAAAAACAATAGAAGTGGCGGGATCGGTAAAGATTGCATATAAGACCATGGCTGCTACGTCCGGAAGAGTTCCTATAGCTTTACCACACCTTGAAGACCTATAAAGCACTTATCATGCATGGATGAAAACATCTGGAAGATATGCATGTCCATGCATAATACGAGCCTATCAACAAAACATTTAGAGTTATGAAGATGCAACAGTAATCCAGACAATATACAGGAAGCCCCTAGGTCAATACAGACCTTGGGATGTATTGATAATGGTAGAAGAAGCCATTTCATCCAATCAAACCTCCACCACATCCCACCTTCTGCAAATAAACCAAAACCCTAGTCGTAAACCTTAAATACACAAAACTTCCCCTAAATGTATCCAATTCCACCGCGAAACTTCAGACCACCCTAAATAACCCCTAAAAACCATATCATATCTCCTAAAGTCACCAGAAAATACCAATTTCCCGGCTAACCCTAGTCCTAACCCGATATAGAGTAGAATTTTCAGTTAAGCACCGACAATTACCGCAACACCACCTATTCACTATACAACCTTCTATCATTTATCAGGGCACTGCAATGGAACTACGAAAGTTATCCAAGTTGTCCCGTGCAAAACCGATTCGCTGTCTAGCGTTTTGAGAAACATGAACACATCGAAAGCCAAAAAAACATACGACTCCCCCCGCCCCCCAAGATGGCTAAAGGGGTGGTCTTGATTGACTTTAAATACTCTCCTCATTCTATATCTAAACACAACTCTCATCCTACATATCTCTACTTTCTTTTCTCTATGTTCTTTGTATTTTTCATTTGTTTTTACTACTTTTTAGCTTAGAATAGTTGTAGTAGTTGTAGTTCGTTTACATACGGGTAGTTAGTGTGATCGATGGTTGTAATCGGGAAGCTTTCTCAGCAAGGAGGACCGGTTTTAATTAGAGCATACAAATTACATATTCTTTTTCTCTATGATGGGTAAGTTATATCCCTTAATTTTATAATTTATATTCTTGTTTAATTGTTCAATTACATTTGTTGTATCCTAGTTTTCATGCTTAGGGAGTAGTCATATTAGTGTTTTCGGTAATGTAGTAGTGTAGTTAATATATGTGTTGGGAAAATCAACGATTTAACCCAAGTTAATAAATCTGTTTATTAAAGTCTTAGTTGCTGAGTCTGAGTGACTTTGAGTCTGAGTGACTCTGAGTCTGAGTGACTCTGAGTCTGAGTGACTAAAAGCGACTAAGGCATTATGGAGCTGACTACTCAGCTTCATAATGAAACGTATTGCTTTATTTTAGGTATGTTGGTTAGACTAAATCTTCTATCCTTTTAGTAATTCGTTGTACCTTTTGAATCAATATAACTGTGTGTTATTCTCGTTGCTTTGTTATTTTATTTCCGCTATAATAAACTAAGAAACTGAGCACTTAATCGATTCGTAACAATTAACATCTAAATACTTATTTGTAATTGATTAGCTAGTGTTTGAGATCTTATTGAGACCTAACAACTGGTATCAGAGCAAATAAGATTTAAAATTTAATAAATTTACTAATCTTAAACAATCAATACATAAAATCTCAAATACAATGTCATCATCTTCATCCAATACACCCGGTATGGCTGGAAAAGGTATTCCTATTTTCAGTGGTCACAACTTTGCTCACTGGAAACTTAAAGCTGAGTGGCATCTGTCCAGAATTCATGAAGAAATGATGAGGATTGTAACGGAAGGACCAATTATTCCAGGAAAGCATATTGATGAGGTCAAGGAAGGAGACAAAGTTGTCCAACGTGCAAGGTGGTTTCAAACTCCTAAATCACAGTGGACAGATCTTGATAAGCTACTCTTTAATCTAGATCCAAGAGCAAGAAGCATTCTAGGAAATACTGTATCTGAGCAAATATTCTCAAAGATTGCTGGATGCAGATCTGCTAAAGAAATATGGGATACTTTAATTGTATCTTATGAAGGAGTTCCAATAGTAAGGGAACAAAGGTTGAACAGTCTGATTAGAAATTATGAAAACTTCTACGTGAAAGATAAAGAAACCTTAGCTGATGTGCATACAAGGTTCCAAGTACTGTTGAATGACCTATCAGCCCTGGGAATGATGAAGGAAGATGATGAAATTTGCAAAAAGTTTGTTGACATATTGCCCAACAAATTTGAATCTGTTATCACTTCTCTTGTGGTTAGTGAAAAATTGTCCACCTACAAGTTGCCTGGCCTCTTTGGATTGTTGCTGAATTTTGAAGAATCTCAAGAGAGGAAAAAGATAAACACAAGAAGGACTACAAGAGATCCAAAAGCTGCATTAGTTGCTACCAGCAAAAGGAATAAAGAAATTTATTCTAAAGCTGACTCATCTGAGTCTGAGTCACACTCAGACTCAGAATCAGATGATGAAACTGAGGTCAAAAAGCTGAAAAGTCAGCTTGCCCTGTTAACTATGAAGCTTGAACAGAAGACAGGCTACAAAGGAAAGAAACCTTTCGATCTGAAGAAGGTTAAATGCTTTAAATGCAATGAATATGGTCACATGGCTGCTGACTGTAAAGTCAAGAATGCTCAGACTGAACACATTGATGAGGTTGCTGAGAGGGCCCAAAGATACCGAAAAAAATATCTTAAATACAAGAGAGGCAATAGTTCAAGCAATCAAAAGCCTCAAATTGAGCAAAAGGCATTCTTTGCTGAAGAATGGTTAGATGAGGAACTATCGTCTGATGAGGAGGAAGTGGTGGATAAGTGCTTGATGGCGTTCACAGAGGAATTGACTGAAGCTGAGAAATCTGCATCTCAGTTCGAGAGGATCTGAAGGAAGCTGAGAAACTGAGCTGTAACTCAGACTGGAACAAATCAAAGCTTTACAAGGTACATAACTTTAATACTTATACTAATGAACAAAAACATCAAATGTTTGAGTATATCTTTATTGATTTGACCACCACTTTAGAAGAACAATCTGAACTTAAACAAAAGATTAAAGATTTTGAAAATGTTTTGAAAATTAAAGATGATAAAATAAGTGAACTAGAAAGTTATAAAGTTCTTTTAAATGCTCAGATTGAAGCTTATAGTGATCTTGCTAAAGAAAACTATAAATTTAGAGAAGAAACTGAGCATTATAAAAGAATTTGTAAATCATGGTGCATATCATCCTTAAAAAATGAAGATTGTTTAAGCAGACAGGTACCCAAACAAGTTCAAGCTGTGTTTGGTGAGGACTTCAGTCTGAAGAAGCATATGACTGAAGAAGAAGAAGAAGCTGAAAAAGCTGAAAGAGAAAAAATCATTTTCAAACCTGAAATTCTTCCAAATACTTTCACTTATATGAAAGGAGAAAAAACAATGATGTCAAATGCTTTTGTCAAACCTTTAATTTCCCAAGTTTTTAATAAAAGTGATTCTTCATCTTCTTCTCAGTCTGAATGTGTTAATTTATCTGAAACTGATACAAATGTGCATGCTGAAAAAGATTCTTTGCATTTAAATAATATCTTGCCAAAGGTTGTGAGTAAACCTAAGATTCAGAGCCAAGTCAGTTCCAAAATTTCTAACAAAAGTCATGAAACAAAACTATTGATAAATTAGGAAATCAATTGTTGGAACTGACTAACATCGTAAAAACTCTAGTCAGGAATAAATCACCTAATCACATCAGGCCCAAGAGTCCTCCTAAGAGAATTTGCTACAATTGTGGTGAAAAAGGACATGAAGCTGTGTTTTGTAAACTGACCCAGTCCAGAGTCTAGACCACATAAAAACGTTTTTCAAAAACCAGTCTCACCAAAACATTGGTCAGCTCCATCCATATATAAGTCAGTTTCACCAAAGTCTAGGTCAGTTTCATCAAAGTCAGTTTCACCTCCAAAGCAAAGACAAACATCTCAATCAAAGACAAAGTCAGTCAAACCTACCAAGACTAAGTCAGTTTCATCTCAAGCTAGTCTCAAAGACACTCCATGTAAATACTGTGGTGTCATAGGCCATTACTCTGTTAACTGCATGAAGGAACTAAATAAATGGAACTACACCAGCTCCATAACTGACTGCAAGACTGAATCTAAACCTAAATTTGCTTCAGTTCATGGATCCACTCTAAAGTGGGTACCCAAAAGGAACTAATATTTTCTATTCCATGTGCAGGACTCTACGAAATGGTATTTAGATAGTGGATCTTCAAGGCACATGACAGGAATGAAGTCTTTTCTACAAGACTATAAAGAAGAAGATGGGCCTCAAGTGAGATATGGTGACAACGGGGTCTCAATGACACGAGGATATGGAAAGATTCATGCTGGAGCTGTTACATTCAAGAGAGTTGCATATGTAGAAGGCTTACAACATAACTTACTAAGTGTAAGTCAAATCACTGATGAAGATCATGAAGTCAGATTCAGAAAGCAAGCTGGAATAATCTACAGTGCCAAGGGAAAACCATTACTACTTGCCAAAAGAGAACGAGATGTCTTTTGTCTAGATCTGAGTACAGCCAATGATGAGGCTGAGACGTGTCTGTTCACAGAAACTAAAGAATAACTTAATTGGCTATGGCATCGAAGGTTATCACATTTAAACTTTAAAAACATAAATGCCTTGTCAAAGAGTAAATTGGTTAGAGGTCTTCCTGAACTAACCTATACCAAAGACAAAGTTTGCTCAGCTTGTGTGCTTGGAAAGAAAACTAAGACTCAATTCCCATCCAAAATGTTTCACTCCATTGATGAACATTTATTCATGCTACATATGTATTTGTTTGGACCAATTGGGATTGGGAGTCAAGGAGGAAAGAAATACACCCTTGTAATTGTTGATGAATTTACTAGATTCATTTGGGTTATATTCTTAAGGGCTAAAAGTGATGCAACTGAGGAAATCATCAGTCTGATCAAAAGAGAACAGCGACAGAAAAATACTCTTGTTAGACAAATGAGAAGTGACCATGGAACTGAGTTAAAAAACTCAGTCTTGATAGACTTTTGTAATCAATTAGGAATAGACCAAAACTTTTCCTTAGTTCGGACTCCTCAACAAAACGGCGTTGCTGAGAGAAGAAATAGAACATTAATTGAAGCTGCCAGAACAATGATGTGTTATGGGAACATGAAGATAAAATTATGGGCTGAAGCTGTGAACACTGCCTGCTTCACACAGAACATGTCCATCATAGTGAAGAGGCATGGAAAAACAGCATATGAATTGTATCATAACAAATTTCCTTCCATTCATTATTTCCATATCTTTGGAAGTAAATGTTATATTCTGAATAAGAGGGACTTGTTGTGTAAGATGTCTCCTAAAGCTGATGAAGGATTGTTCGTTGGATACTCAAGCATCGCAAAAGCATTCAGAGTCTACAATGAACGAAGAAAGGTTGTGGAAGAAAGCATTAATGTTACATTTGATGACACTACTCAGTCTGAGAAAGATGAATCATCATCACAGACTGACATAGCCACTATCAATCAACTGTGTGATGAATTACTAGTAACCACATTTGAAGCTGACTCTCAGGCTGAAGATCAGAATGGTGCACAAGTCCATCACAATCAAGAATCTGAAAGTGAACCTGATGAATCACCTTTCCAAAGTGTCCCTGATATTGACAATACTGAGTCCACTGAAACTGATGAAACTCAGACTGACACCCTTCAGTCTGACCAAACTCAGCTTCAAACTACTCAAATTGATGACACTCAGACTGATGATACTCAGTCTATAGCAGATGCAGTTTCCCACAATGAGATCGGAAACATCAAGAATGTCAAGGGACATCCCATATCATCAGTTATTGGTTCATTAACTGAAGGAGTCAAAAACAATGTTTGGACAAAGGTTGAAGAAGGTTGAAGAAGCTTTATTAGATGAAGACTGGGTTGATGGTATGCAAGATGAGCTTGGAGAATTCATAAGGAACAATGTTTGGACAAAGGTCCCACGTCCCCTGTTTAAGACTATCATTGGACTTAAATGGATCTTTCGAAATAAATATGACAAAGATGGAGTGGTGATCAGGAATATAGCTCGATTGGTGGCTCAAGGATACAAGCAGTAAGAAGGCATTGATTATGATGAAACATTTGCTCCAGTGGCCAGAATTGAAGCAATTCGACTATTCTTAGCATATGCAGCTTTTAAAGATTTCTTGGTGTATCAAATGGATGTGAAGAGTGCATTTTTGAATGGTGATCTACAGGAGGAATTCTATGTCAAGCAGCCTCCAGGTTTTGTTGATCCTAACTTTCCTGATCATGTTTTTAAATTAAACAAAGCATTATATGGTCTCAAACAAGCTCCTAGAGCTTGGTATGATACTCTATCTGACTTTCTTCTCAAAAACCATTTTAAAAGAGGATCAACTGATAAAACACTTTTTATCAAAAAGGATAATGGACATGTGATTTTGGTACAAATATATGTTGATGACATTATATTTGAATCCACAAATGAAAAGTTGTGTACTTGGTTTTCAAATCCCATGTGTAGTGAATATAGGATGAGTATGATGGGAGAACTCACGTTCTTCCTTGGTCTACAAGTAGAACAAAAGAAAGATGGAATTTTCATAAATCAAAGTAAATATGTTCATGATTTAGTAAAGAAATTTGGCTTTGAAACATGTTCTGAAATGAAAACACCAATGAGTACTTCTGATAAGTTGCATAAAGACTCATCTGGCCAGTCAGTTTGTCAAGCTACTTATAGAGGTATGATTGGCTCTTTACTTTATTTAACTGCTAGTAGACCTGATATCATGTTTTCTACATATCTATGTGCACGCTATCAAGCTGACCCAAAGGAATCCCATCTTAAAGCTGTCAAAAGAATTTTCAGATATCTTAAGGGTACTCCGAATCTTGGCCTATGGTACCCTAAATATTCTGGCTTTGAACTAATTGGTTACACAGATGCAGACTATGCAGGGTGTAGATTGGACAGAAAAAGTACATCAGGGGGTTGTCAGTTTCTGGGAGGAAAACTGGTCAGTTGGTCAAGTAAAAAGCAAAATTCAGTGGCAACTTCCACAGCTAAAGCTGAGTACGTGGCTGCAGGGAGCTGTTGTGCACAATTACTATGGATGCAACATCAATTGGCTGATCTTGAAATCAAGATTCAAAATACTCCAATCATGTGTGACAACAAAAGTGCAATTCAAATTACTGAGAATCCAGTCTTCCACTCCAGGACAAAACACATTGAAATAAGACATCATTTCATTCGAGACTGTGTGGAGAAAGGCAAAGTCAGACTGGAGTTTGTAGCTACTCATGATCAATTGGCAGACTTTTTCACGAAACCTCTGATTTTCTCTAATCTTTTTCTTGAAAGCTCATCAATGGCGGATATGAACATGATCCTTCACGTTACTCCTCGAATGATTCTTGGCGCTAATTTTCACAGTCGAGTTCAAATCAAAGACAACAATAAGGTGGCCACTACCGATATTCCCGCCAATCGCCAAAACAAGGGATTTGAGCAATTGTGTCAATACATGAAGGCGCATCCACTCTATGGCTCTTATTTTTGTGAAACTGTGATGTACCCATCGGTGTTGTGTGAATGGTGGTATACCTGCACCGCCAATGATGAAAAGACTACACTCACTGGCACGTATAATGATGGGAGACAGACGATCACCATCACTGAGGAGACTATTCGCGCAGCCTTATTGCTTCCCACGATTCTTGAAGCAGGTGAAGGGGGATTCCAGGCCAAACTGACCAAACAGCAAGCTCGAGCTGAGGCCTTCCCTCTAATTGGTCAGCCTGAAATCCAAGGCGTAATTGAATACAAATTTTTTACTGGCAAATGGAAATTCCTATTTTCCAGTATCACACGATGTTTGGGGGGTAAATCTGGAAGTTTGAATCAAATGAATGAATTTGAAACCCATCTATTTCATTCCATGGTCACGGGTAGAAGAATCTCTTATTCACAACTCTATTTTGATGAGATTCTCTCCCTTGCCTTAAAGACAAAACGACCGAATGATGTTCCATTTATTCGCGTCCTTTCACTCAGCTTTGAGGAGGCTCTGGGAAAAGAAGTTTATGAGCAGCTTGAACAAACTTTTTATGTGTGCTCTCTTCCCAGGCTGACTCCAAAATTTTTCACATACATCAATATTACTGAGGCTGAGCCAGGGTTAACCCCAGTTATGCTTCAGTGGATTGAAAATCCATTTATCGATCATGAACTCACTGAGTCTGACCATTCAGACTCAGATGATCAAACTAAAAGAATTGACGAGCAAATGGAGGCAAACATTCCTGCTGCGGATGCTGAGGTGGAATGGGTGGGGCAGGGCGTGATGAGGCTGACTCAGGTATGCATATAAATCTCTCTCTTCCTCAGTCTGAGAGTATCCCCTCTCAGTCTGAGCAGTCCACCCCTCAACTTGATGTCTTAGCTACTCAAGCGACCAATCTAATGAACTCACCCAGTTCCTTTGAAAAAGCACTCACATCAAGCCCCACTAAAAATCAGGCACTAATGGATTCACTTTTCCATGAGGCTGAGAGTTCTAAATTCCCCTCCAATGTTGTAGATCAGACCATTCTCCCTCTGCTAGAGCAAGAGATGAATCTGACTACCATGACTACCCAAAGCCCCCCTAGAGTAGTCAACTTGGAGACACACGCTGCTGCTGCCACACTGATACATGTGGTAAGCATTGAAGACGATATTCCACTCCTGAATATTCCTGCACCTAGTATGGGACCACCCCCTTCAACTTTAAAGCCAATTTCTAAGGCTATTTTCACTAGCTCTGTGCTAGTTCACGACAAGGTACCACCAAATATCTCACACCCCTATGCACAAGTCGTCAATGCCTCACTTCCCAAACTGAGTGACGTACAGAATTCATTTTCTATGGCTAAGGATCATTCTCCTAAACACCAAGGAGGGGGTGAAGCTATACCAACTGTTTCAATCCCTACTGTTACTACTTTCCCTCAGTCTGAGGTTGCTATGACTGTCCCTGTGCTGTTACAGGCAATTAAGGACATGTCAACTCAGTTTGATGTGAAACTGAGTGCAATGCATACTGAGTTACATGCTATGAAATGTCAAAACACTGAGGAGATGGAGGAATTGAAGGGGATGGTGTTGAAGCTGACTTCTGAGATCAGTATGCTGAGAAAGGGGAAACAGGTTGCTGAGGTACCACAAGGGGATGCTCAGACTTAGGGGGAGAAAACAGTTACACCAACTGATGAGTCTGACCTTCCCAAGCAAGACTTGAAAAGAAAGAGGGATGAAGAGATAAAAAATACTACAAGAGAACCAGATTTAATCTGAAAACTGGTCAGTCTGAAGTCTTCTATGAGACTGATTACAGTGACATATCAAGTAGTGAATTTGAGAAAGAAGACAAAGGAAGTGACAAGGAGGGAAAAGGCAAAGTTGGAGCTGATACTGATACTGAACAGACTGAGGAGGAAATTGAAATGGAACAGCCAACTGTTCAGACTGAGCTAGAAATTGAAATAAAGAAAAGACAAGCTGAAGCCGAGAAACTAGCTAAGCTTCAAATATATGCTCACAATGCTGGGATGACAGTTGAAAAATACAAGGAGTATGTCAAAGGGCTATACATGGAGAAATTTGAGGACAATCCACATGATCAGTCCATGAAAGCAGCTGAAACACTTGAAGCTGAGATGAAAGAAGAAGAAGAATTGGCAATTGATGAGGAACAGCAGAGGATTGAAGCTGACAGACAAATGGCCAAACAAGTGTTGAGGGAGGAAGCCAGACTGGATTATATTGAGTCAAACTTTGTGCTGACATTGGTGGATCTGACCTCATGCTGACCTGTTATCATAAAGAGGGATCCTTCGGAGTTGGGGTACACAGAATGCACACTTTAGGCTTAGAAGAATGGAAAGAAATTGCCAGTCTGAGCTCAAGTATAACCAATATTTCACACAGGCTCGAGGTAAAAAGAGAAGCAGTGTCAAATGTGAATGTGGCTTATGTACTGAAACTGATCTCAGATGAAGACTACAGAGCATTCTGCACTGTAAACAGAGTATGAGCTGGAGCTAAATCACTTGGTTTGGAAACCACTTATCTTCATCCTGTTCCCAAAGGAGTCATATTTCAAGATAAGACTTATGTGAAGACTGAAAATCATGAGGGCTTATGTTATGTTGACTGTGGGGGAGAGGAATGCTTCCAAGCTAAAGACAGATTGAATATGGCTTCCATCTATCATTGCATTGCTCTGCTAAGTGAATGTGAATCTGAACAATGCGTCCCCTTCCGTATGAAGTTGATCAGTTTGTTATTCAATAACCTTAGAAGAATTGCAGAAATGGGGCCTCTGATGGACAAGGTTGATCTGATCAAGAAAGAATATAAAATATTGTTTCACAAATTCGATGCTGAGATGGAAAAGCTACTTGATTGGAAAACTGAAAGACTCAAGTGGGCAAAAGAAGTGAAGAAGCCTAGTCCATGGGAGGTGCCATTGAAGCAGAAAAGATCTTTCAAGAAGAGAAAGTGATGTGTCTTTTTGTTCACAAACAGTTTTATGTAAACAATTTAAGTTTGTGTTTATTTTTGGTGCATGAATTGTAAAAGACTTTAATTCAAACAGATAGGGGGAGATTGTTGGGAAAATCAACGATTTAACCCAAGTTAATAAATCTGTTTATTAAAGTCTTAGATGCTGAGTCTGAGTGACTTTGAGTCTGAGTGACTTTGAGTCTGAGTGACTCTGAGTCTGAGTGACTAAAAGCGACTAAGGCATTATGGAGCTGACTACTCAGCTTCATAATGAAACGTATTGCTTTATTTTAGGTATGTTGGTCAGATTAAATCTTCTATCCTTTTAGAAGATTTACTAGGATTCGTACTTATCAAGCTCACTATTATTGTGTATAAATAGTGAGCTTGAGCTTAGTAATTCGTTGTACCTTTTGAATCAATATAACTGTGTGTTATTCTCGTTGCTTTGTTATTATATTTCCGCTATAATAAACTAAGAAACTGAGCACTTAATCGATTCGTAACAATTAACATCTAAATACTTATTTGTAATTGATTAGCTAGTGTTTGAGATCTTATTGAGACCTAACAATATGTAGTGATAATATGAGTTGCATATTGTTTTTAGAAATACCTTACTTGCAAGAATCCTTAGTAGATAACAATTCATGACAACTGATATTATCTAAATAGCACACAATTTTATGACGTATTTTATATAACATACTTGACTTTAAGGCGTAAAAATTAACTGGTATTGTTCTATTTCACTTATTTTATGACTTTTTAGGGAACCACACCCTGAAAAGGAACAAAAGCGTTATACATGCAGACAAGAGCCTAAAAAGAGCAGAAGTCGCAGTTAATCGATGAAGTTTTAGTGACGACTTTGACAAACACTTCCAGGAGACTATATGAATACTTAGACGCATTAGAAGACCTAGACAATACATTATCATGCACGAATAAAGACTTCTTGGAGAAATAGAGAGTCGTGTATGATACAAGCTTATCAACAAAACGTCTAGAGAATAGAAAATGTAGCCGTCAAACGGACAGTACACAAGAAACCCCTAGGTAAAAAAAATAGGTCTCGGTAATTCTAAAAGAAAACAGTTGATCCACTAACACCTTTCCTCTCACATAATCCCTAAAACCTCTACTCTCCCATAAACCCTAAAACCCTAAACCACCAATCGAACATATATGGTTACTTCCCACAAACTCACACTACCTAAATTATCCACCATGTTTCACCCTTATCCCTTCAAAAAGTTTATCCCGACATTTCCTGGATAAACCTGACTCTAAACCGTTAAAAGAATGGAATTATGGTTAATCCCCCAAACGTCACCAGAGCCTACATCAGACCTTCAGACATTTATCGGGATACCTTAAAAGACCTAGCATGATTGGAAAAGACCTAGCATGATTGGAAAAGACATTCTGTACAAAACCAAGTCGAAGACGAGCAACTCAAAAATCGGAAATGCACTGGAAAAGCACCAGAGCAGCAACCGGACTAGCCAGCGCGATGGTGGTGGTTCAGGTGGATCGTTCAAAATTTTCTCTATAAATACAAGCCAAATTTTCAACACTATACACATTTCTCTTCGTTCTCTGTATTTTTTCTTACTAGATTAGTTGTGTAATTTTACATTTTCTTAGAATAGGTTAGATAGTAGTTTTAGCTAGCATCACGGATAATTAGTGTGAGTGAATATTGTAACTACGAAGCTTTCTTGGAGGCAAATTTATTGTAATCAAAGCAATAAAATCACACATTCTATTCCTCTATTCCAGGTAAATTCTTTCCCTTTACTTATATAATTGATGTTCTTGTTTGATTGTTCAATTATATTTGTATATGTGTTTGTTTTCATGCTTTGGGGGTACGCGTATTAGTGTTTTCTCGATAGTAGTTTAGTTGTTATTCGATAGTGATAATATGAGTTGAATAAATGGATTATAAAAACTTACTTTGCAAGACCCCCTAGTAGTTAACGATTTATAGAGGCTTATATGGTGATATGAAAGGCCAATCACGTCAAGCAAAAATTACCGCTTGTGGCCTTCATAAACTCTATTATGTCATTAAAAACTAAGTTAACCAAAGGAGGCTGCCAAGTCAGGTAGTAATGATCTTTAAGTAAGTCTAAGCGTAACTATCTAGTCCTCTAAGTGGTATATAATCATTCGTACTTAGTTCTGCTACATAAACTCAAAGATGGTAAAGTATTTATAAAACTAGGTCACCTAAACTTAAATGACTAGAAGTAGGAAAACTGTTTAGATTTTAGGAGATTAGATACAGACATTAACCGATACAGCCTAATCATACTCGAAGAGCCTAGACCTTTGTGACATACAAGTTAGAGTCATCAGCCAATGATAATAACACTGGTAGGGGTCATAGTGCATACACCACATTATTCAATTAATTTTAGATTTTCAAATAGAAATAGTCACTGAAATATTCAACTCAACATATTTTCACTCCTATTCTATTAAACTACGAAATCATGACAAACACTTCCTAATTATTCTCTTTGCTTACCTACCTTTATTTGCTTAGCTTAGTTTAAATATCTTAGAAAACAAAACAAAAACTAACGATCGTTGGCCAACTTATCACTTACAATTTTTGGTGTAGTGGTTCAAATACTTAGTCCCAACGAATAAAAATTTAAATCACCAATACATTCTAATATGAAATAATAGAGTGGCATTAATGACCTTTATGGTTAGGCCATGTAATTAACGTTAAGTGCAAATAATACCACTCGTAGCTTATGCCATGTCATTTACGATTTAAAGTTTTATTCGAATTTTTATTTTAAAATATCATACTATCATGAAGATCATGATGGTTTAGAGAAATGACGAATATGGCGATAAATGGTGATTTTGAAAGAAACAAAAAACCTATAACATATAATCATGTGGTTACAAGTCACTTTGGTGTCAATTTTTATCCTTATTTGGTATATTGACACAAAATTTGCAATTTTATTAAATAAAATTATGTTTTCTATAATTTATTACATACCGTAGGTTAAAATAAAAAATAAGTTGTGTTTCTATAACCTTTATCCTATAATTTTTTAGTAGGAGATTCAGTATCAGTTTCTTTGATGAATATAGCGACCATGGACGTAGTCGTGTCGAAAAAACCCGAAACCGAAACCCAAAAAACCGAAAATCGGAACCGGTCAAACCCGGGTTTGATCGGAACCGGTTCGAGTTGGGCAATACCAGGCGGGTTGAATCCCGGTTGAAGTTATAGGTTTTGGACCAGGTATGAACCGGTTTTGCCCGAACCGGGTTGAAAAACCGGTTCCAATACCCGGTTTTGGCAGCTGCCAATTGTTACCGTTTTTTTTTGGATTTTTTTGATTTTGTGTGACCGTTTATAGCCGTCGGGTGGCAGATTTCTGGTGTTATTTTTTACCATTTTGCCATTCCAAATTTACTATAAGTATTTAGGTTGAGTATGGGGTTAATCACACAATTCTAACACTCTCAAAACAGTCCCAAAACTCTAAAAACGGAAAAAACACGTTCGAAAAACGTTAGAAAAATTCTCGAAAGTCATCAACAATCAAATGGCAACTCGAATCTCTACCGCTTCCACCGTTTTCGGTTCCTCAAGCGCAAGAACGATTGTAGCAGTTCTCGAAACAACCCGAAACCAAGCCGTTTGGTGAAATTGTCGGATGGCGAGAAGATAGCGCATTGTAATCATTGCGGCAATTTTTTGAAAGTGATTCCAACTCGACGTTGAAGCATCTCATTGAGAGGCATTGCAAAGTACTCAATAAAGTTTCGGAAGCTAGTCAATCATCGATGGGTCAAAACGGGACTATTTTTTCTATATTTTGGGGAGCGGATGCGTCAAGAGTTTGTGGGTTATGTGTGACAACCGTGAATTTCGAGGTATTATTCCGACATTTTCGTATATCGTTTTATTTATCGATGTTCGTTTTGACCCTATTATTCATTTATTTTGGTTATTTTGCGTTTATCGCGTATTTCATATTATTTGAGTGTGTTATACATCTGTATGTTTACGTTTTGTCGGGTATTATCTTATGTGATTTCCGCGTCGAACAACTTATTAGAACCTAAGTGTCTGGTCGACGTAAGTATGCTCGTAAGTTAAGTTAGGGTGAATATTGTCTTCATATATGCGATTAAGGTTAACGTTAAAATATATTTCAAAGTAAGTCCTCTAACGACAGGTATATTACAAAGTTGGTCCTTTAACGGGACTTAACGTCAAATGTATTACGATTTCAGTCCTTTAACGGTGAAATAACAGAAAACGTTAAAGGCACTACTCCGCAGTCCCCTGTCACTGCGACGCAGTGGCCTGTTTTTCAGATATGTCCGAAAACGTCATTTTCACTAGCTGTGGACCACAACAACACCAATCCGACACCACCACCTCCTTCCTGCATTTTTGGCTGGTTGTGATCCAGTTGTGGATCTTGTCCATGTGTTGTTTCCATTCCATTTCAAAATCATTTTACACACTCTCTCTCTAGAACTCTCTCCAACATCTCTCTAGAAATCCAGAAATCTTCACCTTAAAAACACCATATTTTATCAAGATTTTCACACCACATCGAAGCATTCATCACCTATTCATCATCCCTTCCGTTTTTATCGATTTTCGGTAGGTTTCACTCACTTTTCATCTTTAAAACACCTATGTTTTCGAAGATTTTCGCTAACAAACGTTTAAGTATTATAAACATACAACAAAATGGAAGAAAACCGAATTTTATAACATTTTATACAACAAAAGTTACATATTTTTGGTATTTAGACCTTTATCAAATAAATATCTATTTTCATATTTAAATACCGAAATTATACAAGTATTTACATCTAAAAAGTATTCTGGACTTAAGGTTTTCATATTTATTTAATTTGGTATCTAAAACCATGAAAAACATGACGAAAAGAGTTGTTACGTAGCTCAGTGCGTCGCAGCGTGAACCAACGAAAGAACAAAAAGTCACGTAACACCCATGGTGAGCCGCAACACCCACATGGTGCGGCGCAACAACTGGAAAATCCCGTACTTGTTCCATAATGAATCTAGCGTAACAACGTTCCGTAACAGAGTATGTTGCACAACACAAGGGTTGCGCAACACCCTTGTTGCGCAACACTTTTCACCCCGTAACAAGCTACCGTAACAACCCTAGTTGCGTAACACCCCCAAACTACCGTAACACCATGTTGCGCAACACCCTTCGGTAAGCATTTTATTTTCCGTTTGTTTCAAACTTGTTTATATAAACTAAATATTAAGCGTAAAACATTATACCGATTCAAACTTGCTTTTGGAACTCAAAACGTTATCACGATCTTAAAATATGACATTATTTATACGATTTTGTTAACTTGTATATATTTCGATAAAAGTTGTACGTTTCTCCAATAAGCGTTCGTAATCGATAACTTTTGTAATCAAAGTATGATGTTGTCTTTCGACACGTTATAAAACGATATTCGACTTAAAATGTGTTCAAACGTTTTATTATGACTCATCCCGTTAAATATTTCTATCGTTGACCGTTGGTCGAATTCGACTCGTTATCGTAAGAATTTGACTTTGACTAAAGTCAACCTTCCGTATATTTATGAATCCGATGAACGATATCTTTTAGTAGTCATTATTGACTCGAAGTATTGTTACTTTCCTATTCGTCGATATTAACACAAACCATCTATAATACCCATTGACCGTTATTAACCCAAAATATTATTCGACCCGAAAACATTAAAGTATATTATATCATATTATATAACATTAATCGTATAAGGAAAAACTCTACTAGACTTAGAGATACTTAGACTTATTTGATGTATATATTTCTAGGGCACTTAGGCGTTGGAGCATTTTTCTTCTGAGCTATCTACCCGACACGTATTTATTGCTATTGCCATTTCGTGAGTTATTCGTTGACTCTTTTTACTATTTTATATTTTGGGCATGTTAAGCGTTGTTTCTAAAACGTATGTATGTATTAAGTATGCAAATATAGATTATGATGCCTTTAGATTAGCGCTACCTATACTTATATGGCCTTTGTGGTAATATAAGACCCGGTATACACACCTGTCAACTAGTATGAGCCACCGGTTCATATATATAGATCTATATGGGTTTAACAAACCCTCACCACTAACTATATGATGATGATGTCGCTCTGTCAAGTTAGTGGATGTTATGACCGCATTAATTCCGAAGCCGACCTTAGTTTAACGCACTAAGTGGGGTAGTTGCCGAGTATTCTTAGGTTCAGGTGTATGTTATAAATCTAAGGCTTATGAATGTATCTATTTACGTATGGTATCAAATTATTAATTGGTGAACGGTTTTATAAACTTCAAGTATGATTTCAAGGTATTGTATTATAAATGGTTTTATGTATCTCATTTATGACTTCAAATACCTTATTTATGGGTCAAAACTTATCGAAACATTTTATACTTATATGTTTTTATAAAAATGAGAATAACCCAACAACTTTAGGTTGACGTCGTATTTTTAACGCTTTTTCAGGGATTTGAGGTTACCTTTTTGCTGATGCTATATTTTGTGACTACTTGGATCGTTGCTTGGACTTTTGCTTTTGATATGTAATAGATCCATTAGTATCCAAACTATGTAGTCGTATTTTGGGATTTGATTCAAATTATGTAAACTTATTTATTCAGATTTTATTTATCTATGCGATGAATGTATTCTTATCTTATTTAAATGTAACCTTTGAATCTCTAATACTATATTTACTGTACACCTTGGGTTTTTGCCTGAGCGGGGTGTGACATTATGTGATTCAATCCGCCTTGCCATTCAATCACATCGAAAGCCCTCGATTCACCGGGGTGGTTGAAAGGTGTCTTCAACCGCGATATACTCACGTAAGTCATAATACTCTTAGAAGTGATTGTTTGAAAATATGGAAAAAAGCTAAAACAATGGTAATAAAAGGTTTGAAACGTTAAATACAAATGTAAACTTAACAACCGATGTTTGGTCGGATCCTCATGGTTTGCCCGATTCATACATTTTTGTTATCGCACATTGGTGTGATCCCGAATCGTGGCAAATGATGAAGATGATTATTGCTTTTGACCAATTTCTTTATCCTCACACGGGTCAAAACGTATTTCATATGTTACGGGATGTTTTACAAAGGTATAAATTGGAAGAAAAAGTGTTTTCAATTACATTTGATAAGTACAAACGCGGTGGGTAAACTAAAACTAAAATACAAACCACCAATGAATTGTGACTTTTATCATAGTCGATGCGTTGCACACATTATAAATTTGGTTTTGCAAGCCGGACTAGAAGTCACCGAAGTAAAAAACGCCATAAGCTCTTACAGACAAATGTTACCCGTATATTTTCAAATCACAAAAGTAGATACAAGGGATATATGAAAAGTGTGTAAGGAAACGAATTCCATCTTTTTGGCCCCGAATTGGGATGTTCCCACAAGATAGAATTCGACTTACAATATGATTGTATGTGGTTTACGCCAACAAGGTACTTTAACCTATTATCATGCCGAGTTAGTGCCTAAATATAGGGTTACACCATTTCCGCTTGAAAATTGGGATATTATTCAAAAACTAAGCCAATTGCTCAAAGTTTTTAAAACCGCAACAACTTTATTATCGGGTGTTTATTATCCCACTAGTCATTTAGTCCTTAATCAAATTGGTTTTATGGTTACAAAGTTGGACGATTACGAATGTCAAGGTGAATTGTATTTTAAAATGGTAACGCCCATGAAAGCAAAAATGAGAAAATATTTTGCTACATTGTCACCTTTAATTGTCGTTTCCGCCGCATTACACCTGTGTTTGAACACAATTGGGGTGGAACATCTAATGCGAAAAATCTTTACAAAATTGGATATCGTTATTGACCCATTATATGCCGATTACGCCATAGCTGAATTTGATCAATCTTTTAAAGGGTTATTTGGGGTTTATTTTAACAAGTATAAAACCCCATCAAATGTTGGTGAATCAAGTTCTTCTATGGCGTCGACCTATGAAACCTATACTAGCACGGACCCGGAAATTGACTTGTTTAACAATTTAAAACGAGAAACACTTAAACGTGCTAGGGGTGATGGGGATGACCAAACAAATACCGAATATGGGAGGTATACGGGAACCGATTTTTTAGCCACTATGGGAGTTGAATAATTCTCCAACTTTGAGGTTTTGGCTTGGTGGAGAGCACGGGAATCTCAATTTCCCGTTCTAGCAGCCACGACCAAAGATCTACTAACCGTCCAAGCTTCTTTGGTAGCTTCGGAATCCACTTTTTCCTTAGTGGTAGGGTATTATCTTTACGAAGAACAAGACTCACACCGGCGACACTGAAGATGTGCATTTGCTTAAAGGATTACTTAGACGCGACCCAACGTACACAAGACGACCGAAATCTTGAAGGCGAACTAGAATATGAAGGCGAAGTACTCGATACCGAGGTGGAACAACGAGTTGCAATATCACTTTCCGATGAAAAAATCGCTACCGATGAAGCTTCCCGAGCATCTATCTCCGAAGATGAACCCGTTGAAGATGCTTTATTGAAGTAGATGAAGATTAAGTATGAAGAAATCAATTTCAAATTTCCAATGTTATTAGTTACATTTCTTATTAAAAATAGTACTTTTTAGAACATTTTTATTCCATTTATCGTAATATTAAGGTTATGAAGATGTATTTCAAGTTTTCTTAGTAGAAGACAATGTTTAGGTATGATGTGTTACAAGTTTGTTTAATAAAAGTTGAAATTTAACGTGTTTTTTCAACTTACGCTTTTTTGCCCAATGTTATTAGTTACATTTCATATAAAAAATAGTACTTTTTCGAACATTTTGTTTAATAATTATCGAAATATCAAGCTTCAAAGATGTGTTTCAAACTTTTTTAGTAGAATACAACGTTTATGTATGATGTGTGTCAAGATTGTTTTAAAAAAGTCGAATTTTAACGTGTTTTTGTAAGTTACGCCTTTTTTTATTAAATACCAAAACCGATTTTTAACCGGGTTTTCTACCCGAACCGGTTTGGACCCGACCCCAAAACGGTTCCACCAGGTTTACATATCCAATACTAAAACCCGGTTTGAACTCGATCCGGGTTTTGGCCAAACCGGTTTTAATGGTTTGACCAAAACCCGATTCGGGTTCAAACCCAGTTGAGGTATTGGTCAAACCCGTTTTTGAAATCTCTACATGAAACCATTAAACCTTAAAAAATCTTGAGTATTTAAAATTTTAAAACAAAACAGAACCATCTTTTATCAATAATCGGGTCGCTAGCTTTTTTTAATAGTAAAATCATAAGAATTTAATATATATGTAGAGTAACTCATAATATTAAAGAATTTATTTAAATTTAACTTAATGTATAATCTTAATTACTTTAAACTACTATACAAAAAGGCTTCAACCATGAATTGTTTTTGCGATTTTAACCAATAAAAGGAAAGGATTAATGGACAATAGTTGCCACAACTTTAATAGTATAATTGATAAGAATAAACTTATTAACATAAATATAAATGTATTATATATATGACCTTTAATATAAACACTTTAATACATAAACTAAACAAAGTTAATACACATAATATAATTATTTTGATAAATAGTAATAGTTAATTCAAAACACATATTTTGACTTAAAAAAAACAATATAAATAAATAGTTAAATATAAAACATAAAATTCTTCTATTTTTGCAACTTTATATGTACTGATAATTATAAAACTTGTATAATATACATCTATACAAACATTTAATATTAATATCCGAGACAAAGATTTTTAGTAGGATATCCGCGCATTGTAGTGACGACTAATATTTAGTTAAATTTTCGACTATCGTTTTTCGTGGTAATAGATTTATGAATGACGACGATTGTTAGTTATCACAAATTTACGCTAGATTAATACAAAGATGGTGAGGTGAAATGATTCACAATATCTTAGAAGGATGTATAAATCAAGTAACATACATTTGTTTGTGCTCAAAAATATTCATATATGACAATTTATAAGAAAATATAAACTACGATATTCAAGAACTATACACATGTATATTTTACTCGTCATGCAGAACTTTTTAATACACTACATTTAAAGTGTACACTCCATCTCGAACATATTTTTTTCCTGACATCATTGACTAATATCTTTGTATTTTCGTTTAAAATCCATCTAGATTTTGCCACGTAAAGTTGATCATGTGAGAATACTGATTCTTGTAGAGTTCATAGTTATGATTGTATATGATATGTAGAAAGAAAACATTAAAAGTATATGGTGAATATGTAAAATTTGCTCATATATTAGATAACTAGATTATTGTCCCGCGATAACGCTGAAAAAAAAATTGAATCGTAAATTTATGTTTATGTAGATTTTAATTTATTATAAAAAAATAATGTTATATGTATAATGATATGTATAGTTTTACGTTTATACAAATGTTGTTTATAGTTATAATAACATTTACACTTTTACGTTTATACACATGTTTTGATATTTTGTATTAGGAGATTTTAAAATAACAATAAGTTAAATCATTGTCCAAATTGAACGATTCTATAAGTAAATTATAGTTATGTTTTTTATTTTAGTAAACATAGAATGAAAAGGAGAATGTAATTATGTATTGTAAGAGGATATAAAATGAAAATAATTTTTGATGACATCATCAATCTGATCTAACGGCTGCCTTCAAAAAAGTTAACTCATCTAAGGGACCTTAATTCGTCATGTGGTATTTAAGACCCCTTTTTTTATTATATATTGTAGATATTGAAAAGAAATATTTACTATTCATAAGAAATTTGCAATTTTGAAGAGTTTGTTATTTATAATTTATATTAATATTTATATATATAAATCTAATAGTATTAATTTTTACAGATATATTAGTTAATAAAAAAAGTAAGAAATTAATTAGTAGATTAAAATTCAAATGTGTTTAATAAATAATAATAAGGGTAATATAGTAAAATTATTCTTAAGTTTCATGTCAAGAAAATTGGTACAAATCCTTAATAATTGAATAGATAAAACCTGTATAATATGCATCTATATCCACTTTATATGAAAACAGAAAAAGAAAGTAGCTAATATTGATCAGAATTTTTAAAGTTAATATCAACGGTTTTTATTTTTCCCTTTCAATTAGTGTAGGTCCCAGTGGTCAGATTAACATAAATAATCCAATTGATCATAAAGCGAAAACTCTTAATCAATTGAATGCAAACAAGTTATAATCGATAATAGCAAATCAACACAAATAATTACCAAATTCTGAATACTTTATTGATTGAATCACTCAATTACGCAATACAGTATTATCAGAATTCTCTCCAAAAGTCTCTAAATCATTAACACTAAACCTAAACATGTTAGACCTATATACAGGCAAATTAAACATGTTCATGAGCTTGGGCCACTAATATGACTCAAATAAACTATAAATACAAACTTAATTAATCTAGAACAATCGTCACACAATTTTCACCAACAATTAGTTTCTCTTGCGGGTTTTTTTTGTCTTTTTCTTCTCTTAATATGTGTTGTTAAGTACATCAAAATTAACTACACCCAGTTTGGCGATCACCCAACTACTTACATCGGCTAGAGGACGCAACTCCTTCCCCTTCTCCAACAATTTATTAAGTTATGATGTGGTTTAATTTGTTTTAAACAATAAATAGTTATTCATAAGATTACCGAAGGTATCTAATACGATGGTATTTAAGTGACTTACTTATCTAAATAACGTAGATTTAAGTCTTTATAGAAAAACGTGTGAAAAAGGATATCGTGAAATGTGTGTATTATTTTTCTTTATATATAAAAGAAGTTTTTTAGGTTTAAAGGTATAACAAACAAAGAGATTGTCATATATATTAGGAAAAATGGAATCCATGTTAGAGTTATATTAGATTAGAGATTTTGCAGACATATTTATTATTACTTTTGAGCAATATTTCTTTAAGTTTGAGTCTTGTGTTTGACTAGCTACCACTTATTCAACTACAATAAACATGTTAATTAGAAAATAATGTAATATTGAGCTCAACATGGTTTTCATATATTCTCCTAGAATGTAAAAAGGAATTGTTTTGTATTCGTGTGAGATAATGTTTTTTGTTCTGTTTGCTGGTTTGTGTATTTTGACTATTGAGTGTTTGGTAGAGTAAGAGGATAGTTGTGTCATTTTCCGATATATACTCTCGAGGAGAACCATCCTGGAATTCCTTGTTTTACTTTATATATATGTTTCCAGTTTCATTACTTCTTTCTCTCTCTATATTCTTATCTTCTTCTTTTTAACATATTTAAAGACATCTTTTTTAGCTTTCTAATCTTTTATTTATTTTTTGTGATTTTGTTGGTTGTTGTTATAGTTTCCTTTTACTGATTTCCATGGTATCAATTTGATTGTCTGAAAAAGCAATCCCACTTAGTAGTGTGTCAAGTGTCAAGTGTGTGAGAAAGTGAGGTTAAAGAAGGGGGTTTTGTAATCTTATCTATACTCACATAAAGAAAATGCCCTTGGAAGGGGTTTTCATAGAACCATTACCACCGTCTTCTTCTTCTTCTTCGTCTTCGACTCCTCTTCCTGATCTCTCTCTCAATATTAGTCTTCCGAACACTTCGAGTTCGTCTCGACAACAAACATTTACCGACCTCTCTCTTACAAATCTTTCAACAAGTTTAGCTCAAAGAGATCAACAAAATCCTTATCTTCATCATCATCATCATCATTATAATAACCATCGCCATATCTATAATAATAATAATCAACACCCGAATACCCCCAACTTAAATCACTTAAACCAAGGAGTTTCTTTGCTTGATGTATCGGACCGTTTAAGACCGATAAAAGGGATTCCGGTTTATCACAATCTTCCGTTTCCTTTTGCAACTAATTTGGAAGAAAAAGATCCAAAGATGTGTTTATATCCTCCATCTTCTACTTCTTCTACTTCACCTTATTTTGGTTCTAGTGGAACTCATTTACCCTTTTTAAACCCCAGACTTATTAACGGTCCAGGTTATCGTGTACCTTTAGTAGGATGTGGTAGTGGTGGTGGTAGCGCGTCAAGGTTTAACGCCCACCAACACCACTACCATAACCATAACTATAACCATAACCAGTACGGCGGAGTTGGAGCGACGTCTCATGAAGTATCACATGGTTTAATGAGATCAAGGTTTCTACCGAAACTTCCTGCGAAAAGGAGTATGAGGGCGCCAAGAATGCGATGGACTAGCACACTTCATTCGCGGTTTGTTCATGCGGTTGAGCTTCTTGGTGGCCATGAAAGTAAATCCCTAATGTCCTTGTTTTTAAACTAAAGTCAATAAAAACGAAGAAAATTTACATTATAAATATTTGTTTTAGGGGCAACACCAAAGTCAGTTTTGGAGTTAATGGATGTTAAAGATCTTACATTGGCTCATGTCAAAAGTCATTTACAGGTATACCTATTTCTTTCTCTCTCTCTCTCACACACACACACTTTGGTTTGGTTGGACTCTTTCTGTGTGTGTGTGTCCGATTAACCCTCCGGCACAGTCGCCGATGTATGCAGTAAATGACTGAATTAGAAGCACAGTAATATGTCAGAAAGAGAGAGAAAAAGAATGATAAGAGACAAAAGTAAGTCATGATTATACAATAATACATAGCAGCTAAGCTAGGTCATGTTATTCAAACATCAGCCTCGTGATTAATGACACATTCTATGACTCACAACTATTTACCATAAAACATCACTTAAAACCATTTTTCTTTCTTTCAAAATTTCAAGTTTTGTTTACCCATTTTGCAGATGTATAGAACTGTTAAAACAACTGACAAACCTGCAGTTTCCTCAGGTATATAATTATCCCTTTCTTAATCTACATTTATATGCAAACAACATCTTAACATTCCTCCTAATTTTTGTAATATGAAAGGTCAATCAGATGGATCCGGAGAAGACGATATCTCTACAATGGGAAGCGGAGGGCTAAGACGTTTTGTAGATCCAAGAGGTTCGACGGATCAACAAGAATCCGACTACCCTAATTACTCGGCTTCCACCGCAACAACAACCACCCTATGGAGCAATTCTTCAAGGTACGGTAACATTCCATAACCTTTAACTTTTTGCATGATGGAGTATATATGTTCTTTTAAAAGATGATCAGTTCACCATTTTTGAAGAATAAAAGTGTTGGTTTGGCAGCTTTATTTTCTCATGTTTTTTTATGGGGAAGAAGATTTCACCTATGATTGAGTCTAGGAGAAGTGGAGAACTATAAATAAAGCTAATGTAAACACACCACTTTAAATAGGTTTAGCAGAAATTAAAGCATTCAACTTTTTCTTTTTCCTTTTAAGATTTACTCTAGCATACAAGTACTATCTAATATTAGGTACTACATAGATTATATTATAAATGTTAATTATTCATAATGTCCTTTCCTAATTTGAAAAATATATATGATTCTTGTTTCGGTCACGAGAAGATTTGCATATATGACCAAAAACATAGGTATCTTGACTTGAAGTGCTTTCGTTTTCTCTTCAACTCTTTTGCATGTCGGCGTACTATCGATCATGATAGTCGATACCGATGATGTCGTTTTTTTCCCTAATATGTTAAGAATGTACAATATTTTGACCCTCGTTTATGGAGGCATTACAACAATAATTCAACCACATTAATATGTTAGATATGATAAATACCAAACATACAAAGAAAATACGTTTGGAGTATATATTTTTAGGTTGGAGTGTACTATTTATATCATTCATTGACCTGTCATACACGTACTACTTTTGCAACTAATCAACAACCATCTTTTACTTCTTGTTTGATTTTTTTCTACTTGTTTCATTTTCCTCTCTCTCTCTCTCTCTCTCTCTCTCTCTCTCTCTCTCTCTCTCTCTCTCTCTCTCTCTCTATATATATATATATATATATATATATATATATATATATATATATATATATATATATTATTTTTTTACTTGAAACCATTGGTAACTTTCATGATCACTTTCGCAAATGTCATTTATTAAGTAGTCATATCTAGAACAAATTTATCACATATACAATGCCCTAATAGTGATATTTCACTTCTTTGTTTCTCATTTCCTCAAGTATTCTACTTGGTTCAAGTGATCTCCGTTCACACACTTGTGTGTTTCCCTGTGTGCCTGTTTTTTGCCCATGTGCGTGTCTCATATCCATCGTATGTGATATATGACCACCTAATTAAATCCGAACTAATATGTTAATTAAGTAAATGAATGTTATTAAATTCCAAAACAATAATATCAAAGTTGGATTGTTAAACAAAAGTTATTTAAACTTACCAAGTGAAGGATGAGAAGTATAAATATACATGTACAAGTTTGCATTGTATTAATTATATTCAACTTCTAACTAAACTAATGAGCTATTTTAATTATGATTTTTTTTATCAAGTTGTAAACTGAAAATTTGTGGAATGCGAAATGAATAAGAGGTAAACTAAAAAATATATAATTTAGACAAAGTAATAGGCATCTTTTTCTAGAAAATAACTCCAAATGCTAGTTTTCTATGTAACTAACAATTGTGTTACATGTCATAACAAATGATATGGTGTGTTTTGGTGTTGTCTAAATCATATTTTGTGAAGTTTCTTGGTGATATATAGTTGGGCTCCCATGATCAAAAGTAAAAGAATCGGAAACAAGTATTTTTTTTAAGGATGTGAAAATTTAACATAAAAATGAAAACATTTACAAAATTTACCTTACAAAAACGTTTCGGACACCTCTTTGACTGTAGGGGATACCCCTACGCCCAATGTAGACCCATCACTGGATGGAATCTACGGTATCTATATATTTTGTAATAGTGGTGTCGTGGTAGTTTTAGTTTTCTGTTAGAGGGGTAGGGTTTGGGTATATGTTTTGTGGGGCTTTCAATGACGTTAACTTATCTTCTTTTCGATGTTTGGATTTAACGTGGGTGTAAAACCCACCATCCGCTTTATTTACATTGAAATCGATTTCCTTCGCTAGATGCTCCTAAAAACATTGTTGGTCCTAAAAACATTGTCGTTCAAGAGCTTACAAGAAGATTACACGCTTCAACTACAAACACTAGTAGAGAATGGGTTCCTTTATACTATAAACTCTATTTCAACAGGTTTACAACTATTGTGGAAGGTCTAATTAACACTAGCCAATAGTCATGCTAGACTTTTATACATGGTCAAAAACGTTCCCATTTAATTATAACATTACTAGTAGCTCTTTGGCCCATTCTAGTATATTTTATTATTAACCGTGTGGAAATATGTTAGCTTCCTAGAAAGAAGCTATGAGCAAAGAAAAACAAAAACAATTACAAGATATCGGGTCGGGTTAGCATACCACTCTAAACAGTTTACATTTGATTTTCTATCATGACTTCAAATCGAATTACACGGAAAAAGTTTTACATCCTCAAAGATAATATCACTTCTAAACCTTGGTTAAATAAAAAACAACCCAGACCTTTATACATGAATTATAGTCACCTAATTAGGAATGTATTTTTTTTAGATTTTTCTAGAATAATAATGTAAATATATGTCATTCTAACATCTAAAGTGTCTATTGTTCTTAGTTTCTAGTGAATTGATGATGATATAAATCTGTTCTTGACAATGCCCGCTTTATTAAGCCTATGGAATATAAATACTTTAGATAATACATAATACAATTGGATTTTAAATACTTCAGTCATAAAAAAATTTAGAACAAAATGATCAAGGATCTATCAGTATTGATCGTTGGTTGGTTTGACTTGCGATTTATATATATGATTAAAAAAATATATCTGATTAGCTTAGGCTACTTCTTGCTCGTAGATCTAGTTTGCTATGTCACAAATTTTGCTATATCCATTATAAAGACATGTATATATATCATGGATGTTTATCCTAACTATAGATATAACAAAAAGTTAATATTGGTGATATATCGTTGACAAGCATCAAAATTACATAAAATCTGATAATGACAAGTACTATTTCAGCAATAGGGATGGATGGCTGCAAACAAACAGCGACATGAATGAACAGAGAACCTCATCTAACATGTTACCACAGCAAGAGGCAAGTCATCAGCCGGTCGAGGTAAGTATTCTCTATTCAAAGTTAATACTTTGTTCTTAATCGCAAAGAGTTCATGGTATCAACCGTATCATCATTATTACCAACCCAAAATTAATAAAATCGTAGTGAATCACATTCAGGGTTTACAACAAACATAAAAGTTCTACACGATTGTTTTCTATGCACTAACAAACCAAGCAAAATCTTTCGGGAAATTAAATAAAAAAATTCCACACTTTTGAGTGTGGGAAACATAAAAGATACATCGAGACCTAAAAGTGTTCAGATCAATATTGCTCAGCCTACCAGCTTAATCAACTCATCACTTTTACGTGCGTGAATATGTGAGAGGATATACATTAGATAATTTGTATCAGTGTGGCATTTGTTAGGAACCTGAAATTTCATAAGCATGAAAAAAAAATCAAGTATTTCTTGGTAAACCTGTTGTAGTTTGTTATAATTAAATTGTTCATCGCTAAACTTATACTTAGGTTTACAGAAGAAGAAAATTAACCATGCACATAATGAACAATGTACTTGGCATTTGTTTTTATAGGGTACAAACTTTCTTCTCCTTTCCTGAAAATAACTCTCCTCGTAACTGTTTGCAGGAATGTGACCCGTCGAGACCAGAGAGTTTCCTAGAATCAAGTATGGATAGAAAAAAACCATGCTTAGAGTTCACCTTGGGCAGACCGGATTGGCTTCCAAAAGAGCGCAACTGAACTTAATATTTCTTTTTTCTATTTTTTGTTCTTTTTCGTTTTAAATGATTGCTTCAGTTTGTCCTTGAAATGGATATAGAAGCCGGAAATTTATTCAAAAGAAAGAACTAAAAGAAATATTAAGATGGAGAAAAAGAAGAAGAAGGTTTAAGAAATTATGTTAATTTCTAGTCTCCCATCATATAGCAGGCCGGCTTCTTCATTTTCTTCACTCTTGATTTAATATTAATTTGTAGTTTTCATTTATTTCTCCTATATATTCGCTTTGGCTTTTAACGTGTCTTTTGTCATAGCTCCGGAGGATAAATTGAAAAGGAAGATGAACTATATCATATGTGTTTCGAATTGATATTTATCAAATTAAAGGGTATTTTTAACAAGGACAGATGATAGATTTTTTCCCATCAATCCTTGAGATAACTTGCGGAACAAGAAAAAAAAGAAAGAATGGAGCTTAGTATTGTGTTGTGATTGTCGAACAACATAAAGAAAAGAAAACAGAAAGAAAGTCGAAGGTTTTATGCTTTATTGGACTAGAGGAAAGAGAAAGAAAGGTACAAGTTTGCCTCACAATCACTAGAAAAGAGGAAAGCTGAAATGGCTTTTATTTATCAAAGGAATTCTCCATCTACTACGACACCCTCACAGCTAATATTCTCATTACCATTACCCATTACCCTGATCTTCAATGTCTTTTACTAGTATGACTTGGGAAATTTTCATGCCTCACTGGGCTACCAATTAGGGAGGGGCGAGTCGAGACTCGATCCTATAACATTATCCAGAAATTTCACGATGGTAGGTACCATTGAGACAACAATCCAATGTGTACACTTCAACAAGGGACACTTTCGGCGATGACTAAAAATCTTCGCTAAAAGACTTTGACGACGATTTGTCATCCCCATGAAATCTTCGCAAAAAGGTTTCGGCGACGACGGTTTTTTGAAACAGCGGCGACAAATGGGTCCCACTTTGACTTTTCTTAAGACTTTTAATTTTTTAAAAATTGTAACTTTGAAGAAGAGTTGTTGTTAAAAGTAATTAAATTGAATTTTTTAGATATTAATTATTTTATTTAACTAAAAATATAATTATTAAATTATTTTAATAATACTTTTAGATCCGCTCAATCATCTTTAAAAGTAACTATATTAAATGTATTTTAAAATATTAAATCATATAAAAAATAAATATAGAGACTACTTTTGGGAAAAAGCGTCGCCAAAGTCCTTCAACAGATTTTTAACAGGAACTTTTGAAAAGAGCGTATTCCCAACATTTTGCTTATTCAGTTGTTCCAACGGTAAACTATTCCAATTTGTTCAAACAAATACATTTCATCAACACTTACTCATCATCTTCATCTTCCTCACAGTCCTCTTCGTCATGATCCTCCTCCTCCTTGTTTTGATTATTCATTGGAAAATATTGGGGGATAACAAAGCCCGAATTTATGGCTTGTATTGCTTGGATGTATCTTGTGATGACATTGATAGTTACCACATTTGCTTCTTTCATCCTTCCTTTCTCTTTTTCCCTTGAAGACGGTGGAATGGCTCCCGTGATTACAATTGGTAAATTTCTTCCCCGACCTCGATTGTATCTACTACGTGTTCCCAAAACCTCCTCCAATATATTCTCATCGCTCGTACCCGGTGATCGAGTTCTCAAATTAACCATTTCTCCCTAAAAAGAAACCAAATAAGAATAATTATAAGTTAATAGTATTTGGTTTGTAACTTATGACCCATTTGACTCAAATGACCCGCTTTACCCATCTTTATTCATTTTACCATTTGACCGGTGTTATTCGAAGTTTACTCATGTAATTCACTCTAATTAATTACATGCAAATCACGCTCATTGTCCGATTTCCACTCGCGGGTACTTCTATCCGTATGCATTTCCTCTAAATTGTCGATAAGACTCGTATTTCTTTCAGAGTGATCCTCACACTTTAAACATATGAAATAAAATTATACAATATCAATCAATCAAACTAAACACAATTATATAAATAAGATTAAAACTATTAATAAAAAAGCTACTTACCCTTTTGCTCTCCTACTCGCATACGAGTGGCTTCCATGCCGAGTTGAGAACTTTTGCTTACTCCTATTAACGGTGCTTTCCCTCTACAATGCTCATGTGTTTTGGGGTTGTGATCATGTCTACAAATGGAATTCAAATCTTTTGTTTATCAGTCCACCATGTGGGTATTGTTTCTCAGATAAAGATTATCTGGTGCCTCGTACCCACCCCATTTGGGAAACTAGTCATTCTTGAATAGGAAATTTGCGTCTCAATATCTATCTATGCATGTCCACTCCACCTCGGCTCTCGTAAGGTTTTCCTTCTCACCACCAACATACCATTTCTCCATGTCAAAGTATTTCTACAATTTAAAAAAAGATAGTTAGAGCATTTATATTTGAAAATATATTATAATGTATTAAAAATAACAAACATGTACGTCACGCATAATCAAATGTTTCCACGACATTTGTACTTTGCCCAACTTCCGTAATGTTTGGGAAATTCAAAATAGCTTACGATGGAACCGATCATAGAAACCATATAATGTCCGGGAGCACCAACTCGGCGTACCGTTCTCGGATCAATGATATCAAACCTAACCTCTAATGGCTTTATCCCATTAGCCTTCAATGTCTCACGCATATTCTAGTTTGCGGTATGACCACATCCCCTCTTAAAGCACCTGCAAATTTAAATGTAAAAATTAAAAGCAAAACAAATATATAACAAACATAATTATTCACTAACAAGAAATATAGAGTAATCAAATACAACTAGAACCAGACTAATCTGTGGTTACACGTCCGACGAGACTAACAGGAATGGTATGACCACATCCCCTCTTAAAGCACCTGCAAATCTTATAGTTTATTGGATATCTCACTCAACGACATCCAAAGGCGTGGAGATGAGATGAAACATGTCCGACGAAATTTGGAATCTCGTAAATTTAGGACTTTCATTTTGGAATGCAATCAATATTTGTCTAGATGAAGAAAATTGGTCAAGGGTCAATCGGCAGACGAACATATCATGAAAATGAGGATTGCTAATATTGGTCTAGATGAGCTAGATCGGTCAGTTTCAGCTCCTCATTATTTTTATTCTACAATCACTAGAGGATTAACAACTTCTAACAAAATTGTAGTCACATGTAGTTCATTTAGAATATTCTTAGGAGTGCTTCATGTAGTTTAGTCCCCAATGTATTGTGAAAAAACCTTCAGTGAGGTACATTAGGCTCTTTTGGTGCCTTTAACACATGAGTTTTAAGCTCATTGAATGCATAGTCTATGTTTCTTCCTTCATTGAATATGAATAATGAATAGTCTATGTTTCTTCCTTGTGATAAAGGAATTGAATATTTTAAATTTTATCCCATTCCCTTTCAAATGATCCATACTTGCTAGCAAGACATCAAAAGTTCTTGGAGAACAAGAATCCCTCTAGTCTTCAAGTCGCTCATTTTCACTATACATTCGACTTCATTCCTTCCAACTGATTGCAGAATGGCTCATCATATTGAGAAGTTTGTTGTATTAATACATATTTTATAGTAGAAACGGTAAGTCTTACATTGAGACTATTGTTGGTAATCTTTCTCTTACTTAATTAACACCTAAAACAAGAAAACTGACTTTCATTGACGAAAGGTTTCGTCGGAAATTTATTTGTCGCAAAATAGAGTTACCGACAGATTTACAACACATAGGGCGTCAATAATCCCTCGTTAAATTTTCTAAATTCCCTCGATATAAGTTATTTTCGATTATTCCCTCAGAAATCACTCGACATTTGAGATTGAAACTATTTGTTAAGAAATTATGTGGTTGATACTCAATTTCTAATAGTGACATGTAGAGAAAGTACAAGTATACCATACCTTCGTTAGTAATAAGGGTATTCCAAACCTTGATTTTATTATGAAAGTAGTACCTTATGGATGATTGATCATGAATTAAACCAACTCATCATCACCTTGATTTGTATTTTGTCCGTGTATAGCAAGACATGCCAAGTAGTTGTTCTTTGTAAACGTAGCTTGTAAGCGTTTCTTGATTTAATTTCTGACAACATAAATTGGGGTATGATCAAAGCGAAACGCCATTGATTTTGACTTACATCTAGTTTTCCTACTTACGATTATTGTTTGACTACGATTGCACGTTTCCTTGCAAGAGAGAAAACTTGGTGTTCGAGAAAGTAATTGGTAGGTATGAATGAATTAAAAACATTTTATGTAGTCATTCCCTCTGCAATTTTGTTTGAAGAGGTGAAATATCAATGGCTACTAATGAAAAGAATCGTGGATGATAGAGAAAAGTTGTTGTTTAATAACTATTTCTTGGAAGTTTTAGCTAAAAACTCAATCTTTTTTTTTTGAGACACAATTAAGAAAACTTATCTTTTAATCAATTGAAACAAGGAATTTGCTAAAATAATAATCGTTATTCATCTAAATAACTGCTAATTCGTACAATCCCATTATACACGTCTGCATTCCTTATCCATAATCTCGGGGCTATTATTAATAAATCCTTAAAACAACTAAGAACGTAATATTTTCATATTTTTTTCTAAACGATACTTGAGAGCTTGCATAGGAATAAGGGAATCTCATAAATGTTGGAGATTTTGAAGAATACCTTGCCATCATTCACACATGATGAACTTCATACGTGGATGGCCGCTTGACATTTTGCAAAAAACAAAAGTTGTAATTTTGTCGGTTAACGTTCATCGCAAATCGAGCCTCTAGTTGGGCTTATAAGTCTCTAAACAATCAAATTTGACTCTTGTGGGAATATTAATTTTCTGAAACTCCATCTCACTAATGTTGAATAATTTCAGGGGTTCAATAGCTATACTATGTATAAGCATTTGACTTTAAAAACTTAATAGTTCGAAATCTAGGAGAAAAAAAAAATACTAATATTGCCCTCAATTTACTATCTAAATATTGTTTATTTAGTCAACTTACTTTTCTTTCTTTTCAACTCATTTTCCTTCCTTTTTAGTCTTTACCTTCAATTAATTTAAATTAAAATTAATTTGAATGATAATTTTTTACAAAAAGATTCAATACAAATAGTTTCTTACATCTAATTTTCATATGTAAAATGTAACTAATTTTTATTTATTAAGCGTTCCATATAATAACTTGTTATGTCCAAAGCTATGAATTTGAAACCGTTACCGAATAATTCTTTTTATATCCAGAAGGGGATTGTGACAACCGTCACTCTCTCCGTCCTTAGTTAGTCTAGTATGTCTGTAGATCATTATCGTAAATTACTGAAAATTTTAAAAACTTACCTATCATTGTTGTTGTGGGATTAAAATATGTTTTCATGTGTGTATATCCTATATGTGATGTTATCGTGTTAGTTAGGTGCACAATAGTTAGTTGGCCACTAGACGAGCTCCTAGATAACTTATCGAGATATTTCCATGTTTCATGAACTTGTCATTTTGTTACGTAAGCGATGTTAAACTACTTGAGTGTCCATGTTCGATGCTTGTTCATGATGTACTTAAATCTATGTTACTGATTTCGTTCATCTTACGATCTGTGTTTTCAAGAAATGTGAGCCGCAGTCACGGCCCTGGCCAATTATATTCATTTTCGTATTAAATGTGAGCCATGGTCTTAAACGTTTTGGGTTAATTCCTTGGTACTACAAACCGAGCATAGATCCCATCTTACTGTATTCTAGCCTAACACACTAGTTAGTGTCTAAACCAAATCACACACACACTCATTGTTCACCCTATCAAACCCTAATCTCATTTCTGATTCCATTTTCCCAAACCGTCACACACCTTTCTCTCCCAATTCAGTCGACCTCCCTCCTCCCTCTTGCAACTATCGAGCCACCATCATTGCATCCAACGATTTCATCCTTGAAGCCTCCATTTCCATCAAGTTAATCGGTGTAATTGGTGTCTGAATTCAAGCTTGGCCGAAACCCTAATTTTCATTGGAATTTCGGTTGTGTTTCTTTACTGCAGCCACAACATGTTTTGTAATTGGAGTCCTGGTTCGTCTTAGTGAGCCTCCTATTTGAATCTAACACAACCACAAAGATTTCATCTAGGTATGTTATTCATGTTATTCATTTTCTTCCATAGCCGATTTCCTTTCATTTCGTGTATCAGGTTTCTGTTTTGGTGTGTAATTCCAAATCGATCATATTGTTGTATGTTGTTGTATATTCTGATCATGAATCATATGTGGTTCTTTGCAGCTCGTCATCCATCTTGATCAGGTCATAATCGGTGTCAAATTTTCACAAACCCATCATGTATGTATTTGTATACCTTAGCCAATTTCCTACATTTAATGTATTAAGTTTTTCGAATTGGGGTACAATTATAATCGGGTATATTATGTTTGAGTGTTGTAATATGACCTTGGCTAATTTATGGTTCAATTTTAGCTCGTTGTTTCAGGATTGATCAAGTCATAGAAAACCTCTAAACAAGCTATATTCTATTGTGTTCATCATCAAATCCTTTGTGTATGTGTGTTTGTCCTAGCAGATCATTGATTATATGTTACATGTCTACGTTCTGAATTGTGATGTGTTTTGACTTTGGTCTCATGATCGTACGGGCAGCCTCCTAGTACCAACACCGTAGCTTGGTTACTTGAATCGGCATTCCTAAACTATTGGAATCAAACCATTGCAAATCGTGGTATAAAAACCATAATTTCATATTCTTTCTTATTCGTTATCGTACATTCTTGTTGTGAATCATTTTGAATTGGTTTTAACATGTTTATAACTCGTGCTAAGTTGATTAATCGTCACCTAATTCGTGTCTATACGTTTGTAATCTTAATCGTTAGAAAACTCTAAGATATTGAGCATGTATAAAACCTTGTTGGTAGATTCTGAAATCGTTTACTGGTTTGTCTATCTCAGCTTATACCTCTGTTTTAGTATTGATCTAGAGTCTGTGATCTAAATAACTATTTTAGGCCTTAGAATCTAGTTTTCATAAAGGTAAGGCTCATATTCTAATTCTTAGTCAAACTCCTTAGAACTGGTTTTTAGTAAACGTGGGTCTAAACTATGTGTTGAGCAGAGTTTTTATATCCGAATTTGTGTCCAATTGTTGTATGTCTTAAAAGCGTATAAATGGAGATCTTAAAACATGAAGTCCTTTTTATTTGTCAAATTAATGATCTGGAGGTGATGGTAATTTTACGTGGTCGTTTGATATTTAAAAACGTTTTTACAAACTCGGGTACACTAAGTACTGAACGGTTCAACAAGCTTCTGTCAAACTTGTTGTTGGGAAATCAACGATTTAACCCAAGTTAATAAATCTGTTAATTAAAGTCTTAGTTTGAGTGATTTGAGTCTGAGTGATTCTGAGTCTGAGTGACTCTGAGTCTGAGTGACTAAAAACAACTAAGGCATTATGGAGCTGACTAATCAGCTTCATAAAGAAACGTAATGCTTTAATTTAGGTATGTTAGTTAGATAAAATCTTCTATCTTTATAGAAGATTTACTAAGATTCATACTTATCAAGCTCACTACTATTATGTATAAATAGTGAGTTTGAGGTTTGTAATCGGCAGACCTTTGATAGGAATATAACTGTGTGTTATCTTCATTGTTTCATTATTATAATTCCGCTATAATATACACTGAAACTGAGTACTAAATCGATATATAACAATTAACGTCTAAATACTTATTTGTTATTGATTTGCCATTGTTTGGGATCTTAGTGAGACCTAACAATTGGTATCAAGAGCGTGTCAGATCTATTCCAGATCTGTAAAGATCCATTCAAGATAAAAGATATCGTATTCAAAGAAGATTGTTGAAAATTCGTGTTTAAGTTCGTCATATTCTGGGCAGCGGTGATAAAAATGGCATATCTCATTCGTTAGCCGTCGGATTTTCATGAATTTTTTACTGAAGATCATTTACACATAGGCGCAAATTCTGACCGAAGGAATTTTCAATCGGAGCTTCTGATCAAGAGATATTTATTTTTGAAGTCTGCTGCAGAAAGTTTATTGTTATTGTGTATAACTATATTAAAACGATCACCGTTTATTCGTTACACATTAGATCTTGGTGATTTTTTGATATAATCTTCAAGGTGTACAGATCTAAGTTTTGTCAAAGTTTCAGTCTCATCAGATGTTTCGAAAAATAGATATATAATTTCAAAGATCAATGCTGAACGTTTGCTGATTTTATGCGAAGCTGTGGTAAAACGACTACTGTGTGTTCGTTAACCGTTGGATTTTCTTGATTTTTGGATATGTATTTAAAGAGACATAGATCTACCTTATGTTAAAATTTGAGCTTGATCAGACATGTCCTCTAGGAGATATTCAATTTTGAATCTGCTGCAAAATTTCAGTCTGACCAAGTCAGTCTCAGAGTAACACGTGAGTTAGTCTCACCAAAGGTCAGTCTGAGCGGGCTGAGTAGGTCAGCCCCAGAGGTCAGATTGAGCAACTCAGCCCCACGAGCAACTCAGCCCCACGCAAATCAGTTTTACATGAACTCAGTCTCACATGAATCCAGAATTCAAAATAAAGGCTAGCTCAACGGTAATTAACATCTATGAAGCCGGAAATAAAGTTTTTAGATGTGTTCAAACTTTATTTATTGAACAAGGATGATAAAAAAACGGGGGAGAAAAGTTTAAAAGATTAACAAGAAAAAGAGTTGCGATGTTAAGGGGGAGATTCAAGCTACAAAGTAAACAATTCAAACAATACATTTCTTGTAATCAGTTTATTTGTTTTGTCATCATCAAATAGGAGGAGCTAAAAGAAAGATTGAAAGAACTCTTCTAAAGTGTCTACAACTGCATAATCCGTCTCATCAAGAACTGAAAAGATTAATTACATGGAAGAAGGACAGATTGGAATGGATGAAGAAAAGAAGAATTTTTTTCTGTTTCAGACTTACGTTTTATATTATCTACTTTTATAGTCTGAGTCAGTTTTTATACTTAGTGTATGTTTGTGAAAAGATTTTGACATCATCAGATAGGGGGAAATTGTTGGGAAAAACCAATGATTAAAACCCAACTTATAAATCTGATGAGTCATAATATAAGTCTAGGTGACTTCTAAGACTAAGTGTGTTCTGAGTCTTAGTAATTATGAGTCATAATCTGAGTCTAGGTGACTTCTAAGACTAAGTGTGTCTGAGTCTTAGTGATTATGAGTTTTAGTGAATATGAGTCTTAGTAAGACTCAAAGATGAGACTTAGTTACTTGGAGCTATATTTTAGGTAAGTTGTTATGCATATCTCCTATTTGTTAGAGAGATTTGCACTTATCTTATTTTCCAAGTTTATCAAGAACTCTATTTATAGAGTTCTTAGGGTTTATTAACACCCATGAATTCTGTGTGAATTCCTCCGGTTTTCTAAGTGAATTCCGTTATTTGTCAATGAATAAAACGTATTTAGTTCATTGATTTCTTTGTGTTCTTCGTACTATTCATCGTTATATCTTTTGTTTGAATGAAACGGGACTAACAATTGGTATCAGAGCAAATAAGTTTTAAATTTTAATAAATTTATAAATCTTAAACGATCAATACCTAAAATCTCAAACAATGTCATCATCTTCAAACATAACCACAATGGCTGGAAAAGGAATTCCTGTGTTCAATGGTCATAACTTTGCACATTGGAAACTCAAAGCTGAGTGGCACTTATCAGGAATTCATGAAGAAATGATAAGAGTCATAACTGAAGGACCTATCATTCCAGGTAAACAAATTGATGAAGTCAAAGAAGGTGATAGAGTTGTCCAACGTGCCAGATGGGTTCAAACTGCCAAATCTCAATGGACAGATCAAGACAAGCTTTTATATAATCTTGAACCCAAAGCCAGAAGCATTTTAGGAAATGCAGTGTCAGAACAAATCTTTTCTAAAATTGCAGGCTGCAAAACAGCTAAGGAGCTATGGGACACATTAATTGTGTCTTATGAAGGTGTTCCAGTAGTAAAGGAGCAAAGACTGAACAGTCTCATTAGAAATTATGAGAATTTCTATATGAAAGAAAAGGAAACTTTGGCTGATGTTCATACCAGATTTCAGATCTTACTGAATGACATGTCAGCTCTGGGAGTGACAAAAGATGATGATGATATATGTAAGAAATTTGTTGATATACTACCTAACAAATTTGAATCTGTTATCATATCACTTGTAGTGAGTGAGAAGCTGTCCACCTACAAACTGCCAGGACTCTTTGGTCTACTGTTAAACTTTGAAGAATCTCAAGAAAGAAAGAAGCTCAATAATAGAAGAATTGCAAAGGATCCAGAAGCTGCATTAGTTGCCACAAGCAGAAGGAATAAAGAAATTTATTCTCAAGCTGACTCATCTGAGTCTGAGTCACACTCAGACTCAGAATCTGAAAACGAATCTGAAGTCAAGAAACTAAAGAGTCAACTTGCTCTGTTGACCATGAAGCTTGAACAAAAGACAGGCTATAAAGGAAAGAAACCTTTTGATCTGAAAAAGGTAAAATGCTTTAAATGCAATGAATACAGTCACATGGCTGCTGACTGTAAAGTAAAGAATGCTCAGACTGAACATATGGACGAGGTTGCTGAGAGGGCCCAAAGATATCGAAAGAAGTATCTTAAATACAAGAAAGGCACCAGTTGAAATACACAGAAACCTCAAACTGAGCAAAAGGCATTATTTGCTGAAGAATGGCTAGATGAGGAACTGTCTTCTGATGAAGATGAGGAAGTGGTGGATAAATGCTTAATGGCATTCACAGAAGAAGTGACTGAAGCTGAGAAATCTGCCTCTCAGTTCGAGAAGGATCTGAAGGAAGCTGAGAGACTGAGTTGCAACTCAGACTGGAACAAGTCAAAACTTTATAAGGACTCTACAAAATGGTATAAAATAATTTTCAGATATCTTAAGGGTACACAATCTTGGTTTATGGTACCCTAAATATTGTGGTTTTGAGTTAATTGACTACACAGATGCAGACTATGCAGGATGTAGATTGGACAGGAAAAGCACATCAGAAGGCTGTCAGCTTCTGGGAGGAAAGCTAGTCAGCTGGTCAAGTAAAAAGCAAAACTCAGTGGCAACTTCCACAGCTGAAGCTAAGTACGTGGCTGCAGGGAGCTGTTGTGCACAACTACTTTGGATGCAACACCAATTGGCTGATCTTGAAATCAAGATTCACAACACTCCAATCATGTGTGACAACAAGAGTGCAATTCAAATCACTGAGAATCCAGTTTTCCACTCCAGGACCAAACACATTGAAATCAGACATCATTTCATTCGAGACTGTGTGGAGAAAGGAAAGGTCAGATTGGAGTTTGTAGCCACCAATGATCAATTGGCAGACATATTCACGAAACCTCTGAGTGAGGACAGGTTTTTCTATTTGTTAGGAGAATTGGGAATGTTAAATCCTTAATCTGTCAAAATCATAAATCTCAAGCTGACCTCTGAGTCAGCTTGTGAATTTTCAGTCTGACTCGTTAGTCAGCTCCAGATCCATCAGTCTGACCACAAACTCAGACTGGGTGTAATTTTTGTAAATATCTTTTACATCTCTTTTATTTTATTTTTTTTAGCCTATAGAGTTTTCTTATTTTTTTATTTTATTTCATTTTAGTTTGAGTCGTTTGTAAATATATTTTTTCAGGGTCATAAGTGTCATTAGTTTTAAATTACATGGACTAAATAGATAGTTTCCTAACTTAGTTACTTAAATTTCGCTCCTTCAGTTTATATTCAACTTATTTTCAATATTTTAACCTAATTGTTATCTTCTCTAAATCTTCTGCTCTAATTCTTATCAATGGCGAATGCAAATATGATTCTTCACGAAACTGCTCGTATGATTCCAGGTGCAGATTTCCAAAATAGGGTACAAATCAAGGACAACAACAGGGTCGCCAATGTTGATATTCCCGCCAATCGCCAAAACAGGGGTTTTGAGCAACTGATTCAATACATGAAAGCCCATCCTCTATATGGTGCTTACTTTTGTGACACCGTGATGTACCCATCGGTGTTGTGTGAATGGTGGTATACTTGCACTGTCAATGAAGAAAAGAGTGCCATCACTGGCACCTATAATGATGGCAGACAGACGATCACCATCACTGAAGAGACGATACGCGCAACCTTACTACTTCCCACCGTTGAGGAAGCAGGTGAAGGAGGATTCCAGGCCAGACTGACCAAACAGCAAGCTCGAGCTGAGGCCTTTCCCTTGATTGGTCAGCCTGAAATCCAAGGTGTAATTCAGTACAAATTCTTTACTGGGAAATGGAAGTTTTTATTTTCAAGTATCACAAGGTGTTTGGGGGGCAAATCTGGAAGTTTGGATCAGATGAACGAATTTGAAACCCATCTGTTTCATTCTATGGTCACGGGTCGACGAATCTCTTATTCAAAATTATATTTTGAAGAGATTCTCTCCCTTGCTTTGAAAACGAAAAGACCGAATGATGTTCCATTCATTCGTGTTCTCCCACTGAGTTTTGAGGAAGCTCTGGGAAAGGAGGCATATGAGAAGCTTGACCAAACATTTTACGCATGCGCTTTTCCCAGGCCGACTCCAAAGATTTTTACATATATCAATATCACTGAGGCTGAGCTAGGGTTAACCCCAATTATGCTTCAGTGGATTGACAATCCTTTTATTGATCATGAACTTACTGAGTCTGACGAGTCAGACTCAGAAGAGCAGCCCGAAAGAATTGACGAACAAATGGAGGTACATATTCCAGCTGCCGATGCTGAGGTGGAAATGGGTGGGGCAGGGCACGATGAGGCTGACCAAGGTATGAATATCACTCTTTCTGTTCCTCAGTCTGAGAGTATCCCCTCTCAGTCTGAGCAGTCCACTCCACAACTTGATGTATTAGCTACTCAAGCGACCAAACTGATGAATTCACCCAGTTCATTTGAAAAAGCACTCACATCAAGCCCCACTGTAAATCAAGCACTAATGGACTCACTGTTCCATGAGGCTAAGAGTTCTCAACTCCCCTCCAGTGCTGTAGATCAGAACAGTCTCCCTCTGCTAGAGCAAGAGCTGGATCTGACTACCATGACTACCCAAAGCCCTCCTAGAGTAGTCAACTTGGAGAAACACGCTGTTGCTGCCACACTGACACATGTGGTATGCATTGAAGAAGATTCCACTCCTGAATATCCCTGTACCTAGTATGGGACCACCCCCTTCAGTTTCAAAGCCAGTTTCAAAGGCTATTTTCTCTAGCTCTGTGCTAGTTCACGATAAGGTACCATCAAATCTATCACACTCTTATGCACAAGTCGTCAATGCCTCACTCCCCAAACTGAGTGAGGTACAGACTTCCTTTTCTATGGCTAAGGATCATTCTCCTAAACCACAGGGAGGGAGTGAAGCTATACCATCTGTTTCAACACCCATTGTTACTGAAATACCTTAGTCCGAGGTTGCAATGACGGTCCCTGTGCTGTTACAAGCCATTCAGGACATGTCAACTCAGTTTGATGTCAAGCTGAGTGCAATGCAGACTGAGTTACAAGCCATGAAAAGACAAAACATTGAGGAGATGCAGGATTTAAAGGGAATGGTATTGAAGCTGACTTCTGAGATCAGCATGATGAGAAAGGGGAAACAGGTTGCTGAGGGTGCTCAGACTCAGGGGGAGAAAACAAATACACCAACTGATGAGTCTGATCTCCCCAAGCAAGATCTGAAAAGAAAGAGGGATGAAGGGGAGAAGAAGTACTACAAGACCACCAGATTCAATCTGAAGACTGGTCAGTTTGAAGTATTTTATGAGACTGACTACAGTGACTTATCAAGCAGTGAGTCTGAGAAAGAAGATAAGAAGGGAAAAGGGAAAGTTGGAGCTGATAGTGATACTGACCAACAAACTGATGAAGAGATTGAGATGGAAGAGCCTCCAAATGTACAGTCTGAGATAGAAATTGAAATACAGAAAAGAAGAGATGAAGCTGAGAAACTGGTTAAACTTCAAAGATATGCTCACAACTCTGGAATGACTGTTGAGCAATACAAGGAGTATGTCAAAGGGCTGTACATGGAGAAATTTGAAGCAAATCCACAAGACCAATATATGAAAGCAGCTGAGGCTCTTGAAGCTGAGATGAAAGAAGAGGAGGATCTAGCTATTGAAGAAGAACAGCTGAGGATTGAAGCTGACAGATTAATGGCCAAACAGGTGCTGAGAGAAGAAGCCAGACTTGACTATATTGAGTCAAACTTTACACTGAGAAGGAACAAGAATAAAATCCAAAAATTAGAATGTGTAGATACTGGAGGATCTGACCTCATGCTAGTCTGTTATCATAAAGAGGGATCCTTTAGGGTTGGAGTACATAGAATGCACACATAGGGGTTAGAGGAATGGAAAGAGATTTCCAGTCTGAGCTCGGGGATAACCAACATTGTGCACAGAATGGATGTAAAAAGAGAAGCTGTCTCAAATGTCAATGTAGCCCATATATTGAAGCTGATGTCAGAAGAGGATTATAGAGCTTTTTGTACTATTCATAGGGTGAGAGTTGGGGCTAAATCTCTTGGTCTGGAAAAAAGCAACATGCATCATGTTCCTAAAGGTGTCACATTTCAAGACAAGACGTATGTTAAGACTGAAAAACATGAGGGCTTGTGTTATGTAGATTGTGGGGGAGAGGAATACTTCCAAGCCAACGACAGACTGAATATGGCTTCCATCAACCATTGCATTGCTCTGCTTAGCGAATGTGAGTCCAATCAATGTCTCCCCTTCAGAATGAAGCTGATCAGTTGGTTATTTAATAACCTTAGAAGAATTGAAGAAATGGGGACTTTGATGGACAAGGTGGATCTGATCAAGAAAGAGTATCAAATGCTCTTCCATAAATCTGAAGCTGAAATGGAAAAACTGCTTGCTTGGAAAACAGAGAGGCTAAAATGGGCAAAAGAAGTGAACAAGCCTACGCCATGGGAGACCACATTGAAGAAGAAAAGATCAGTCAAGAGGAGGAAGTAATGTGTTTTATGTATATTTTTGTTCACAAACTGACACACCCCGCTATAGCGGAAACACGGAATGTGAGAGCTGGAATATCATTACACGGTCATAAGCAAATTAAACGATTCAAGTCATTTCAATTAAAAATAAAATAGTTCAAGTTTTAAACAACCAAGCAGTTCACAAATTTAAATTAAGTACAAATACAAAGTTTCCAAAACAAATTCCCAAAAATAGAAAGGTCTTTCCCAAGTGCGCCTCACGTAACCATAGTGACCCTTCCTTGCCATGCATTCCGACACTTACACTAATTTCCTGAAACATAAGATAAAGTGTCAACTACATAAAGTAGTGAGTGAGTTACAGTTTAGAGTTTCGATAAAAGTTTCCAAAAATAGAAAGATATAAAATATATGATGACGTCGTAAGTAAAGGAACGGAGCGACGTTAGAACATATATGTAAGTAGTAAAAGGTTTTGTACACACCCAAGTAAAACAATTAAAACTCGTATAAATAAAGTTGTAGCGGAATCCAGGCGCCAAAGAGGTATATGCGTAGGTGATATGTGCTTAACTAAATTGTAACTCGTATCAATCACTTGGTATAATATAGGTTGTAAGTTTACACTAAACCGATTGTCTGGTCGGGATCTAGCCCCAAAATGTTTAATTGAGTTTCCACCTGAATCTTAGTAATATGTACTTGGGTCGCTAACCCTTAGCAAGGAGTGACCTCTCCTAAGTATCGATACTCATAATACTAACGGCTATTGCTAATAGTGTGTAAAGTTCCGAGTCCAAAACAGGGCAACCGAGTTCTGTTTCTAAAATAGTAGGCACTTACGGGTTTATATTCTCATCAAGGATTGGTTGCTCTAACAAGTATCTTAATTTAGTTAACCAATTAAGGAGTAACAACACATATACGCATATTAGTTTCACAAGTTTCCAAGTTTCTCAAAGTTTCAAAGTTTCCAAAGAGTTTCAAGTTTAGTACAAGTTTCCAAAGTTTACGAGTTTCATAAGTTTTAAAATGTTTCAAGTTTCCAAAGTTTCAATAAGTTCCAAGTTTCACACAAGTTTCCAAATGTTTCAATAAAGTTTCAAAAGTACCAAGTCTCCAAATGTTTCAACAATTCGCAAATAGTTTCAAAAGTTACAAAGCATATAATCTTATGTTTCCCCCAAATAATGTTTAAAAGCACAAAAGTAAAACAAAGTGGGGTTGTAACTCACGGTTTGCGAAGTAAAGTAAGAGTACTAAAAGCACAAGCGAAGCGGAACGCGTCGGGAATCAAAAGTGACCTAGAACACCGGAATAACGTATAAATATTATTAGTATGAATTAGGTTATGTTAAAGTTCCATTTTAACATTTTAAACCTTAAGTTCTAATATTTTAGATTCTGTCCCAAAAAGATTATTACGGAAGGTTGTGCGATTAAACGAGTTCGTGTACGGTTTAGGGTCCGATATGTCAAATTAAGTCCAAAAAGTGTCAAAGTTCAATGTCAAAGTGTATAAGTCCCGAAAATATTAAGTTACTGAAATTGAAGAATATTTTACGGTGAAATTTGGGCAGCGCTTCCGCGCTATAAAAATTAAGTCCATTTTCAAAACACTTTCCCGCTTTAAAACATGTAATATAACCAACAAGAACGATAATACAAATGTTTCAATTCCAAAAGCTTTTCCAAACAGTTTCTATATCCAAAAACAGTAAGCTTTTCAAAGTTTATAATCTGTGGTAACTTATTTTAGCTTATTTTTACGTTTAAAGCCTTTAAAACGACAAATATTATGAACAACAGTATTCAGGCGGCGGCTGGAGACACTCAGCCGCCGGCTGGACTTTAGCCGTCGGCTGAGAACCTTCAGCCGCCGGCCAAAAGCCTTCGGCCAGTTTCAAGATTACGTTATTTTTCGATTTTTAGCTTGTTTTAAGGTTAGATTCGACATGCAACCTGTTATTTATCAAATATATGTGTTTTTAAAGTAAAACCACTGTTTCCTTTAGATTTATATGTTAAAAAGGTAGATCTATTGTAAAAACACGTTTTTAAATAAGAAAACGTTTTAGATCATTATAAAAACATATTTTCAGTTTATGGATCTTACATGCAAGTGATTATTTAGATAAAAACAGTAAAAAGAAAGGGTTCTACCGAAGGAAAAAGCAAGGTGACGGTTTGGATGAGATTTGGCTTCAAAAACTTCTTCAAAACCCGATTTAAACCTTTTTCTTTGATACCCTTTTCTTCTAGGACGAGTTGTGTAAGATTGATGGTCGATTTATGGTGTTTATGGACTGATTTATGGTGAAATATTTCTGCTTTGTTTATGTTCTTGAGAGGGAAAAGTGAGAGAGATTTTGAGAGAGAGAGAGAGAGTAATGTGTGTTTTGTGTTTTTGAAAAATGAAAGGAAATGAAGTGGTGGAGTAATTGGGAGTGTTGGGACTGACCTAGGGAACCCAATTGACAGGTTTCTTGGTCCAATCCCGGATTAATACCTTGGTCCAATCGAAAAGCATGCAAAAATGACTCATCAAGGCAAGTCAGCGGGATTCAGCCGCCGGCTGGCCATATTCAGCCGTCGGCTGGATGGAAATTCCAGCTTTGTGACGTTTTAAGTTTTCCGTTATAATTAGTTAAGGACTAGAATCTTATTAGTTTCCGTTATGAACTTAGTCAAGTTCTTGTATTGTTTATTTGGTGTTAGGATTTATAAATTGATTCCGACTTTTGGTTCCGACAATAAAAGACACGAAAATTTTGAACTCGACAATATGAACACGATAAAAGAGTAACTAGAGAATCGAACCGATTAAGTAACTGAGAATCACCTGAAATTTAGACGGTTGTCACATCATCCCCGGGTTGAAAAGAATTTCGTCCCGAAATTTGACTCGTCCAATCAGGTAGAAGTATCTTTGAACAAATGAGGATACTTTTGACGTATCTGGTCTTCACGTTCCCATGTGAATTCGTGACCACGTCGGGAGTTCCAACGAACCTTGACAATAGGAACACGGCTTTGCCTGAGTTGCTTGACTTCTCGGTCTACAACTTCAAGAGGTTCCTCGATGAAATTGAGCTTGTTGTCGATCTTGACCTCGTCGAGCGGGATGAAGATGGTCTCATCAGATAAACACTTCTTCAAGTGTGAGACATGGAACACGTTATGAACACTGGAAAGAAATTGCGGGAGTTGGAGTCGATACGCTACTGGACCAATACGCTCGATAACTTCAAACGGTCCGGTGTACCTTGGGCTTAGCTTGCCGCGTTTCCCGAAGTGAACTACCCCTTTCCATGGCGATACTTTAAGAAGCACCCGATCGCCAACCTGGAACTCGAGGGGTTTTCTCCGGTTATCGGCGTAGCTCTTCTACCGAGTACGGGACGTCTTCAGTCGTTCTCTGATGGTGGTGATCTTGTCGATGGTTTCTTGAACGATGTCGAGCCTCGTGAGCTGTCGATCACCGACTTCTAGCCAACAAAGCGGCGATCGGCACTTACGTCCATATAAGGCCTCGAACGGAGCACACCTAATGCTAGCGTGGTAGCTGTTGTTGTATGAAAACTCGACCAATGGAAGGTGAGTATCCCAACTTCCTCCAAATTAAACTACGCATGCTCTAAGCATATCCTCAAGCGTTTGGATCTTCCTCTCGCTTTGACAGTCGGTCTGAGGGTGGTAAGCTGTGCTAAGATCTAGTCGCGTCCCGAGAGATTTCTGAAGCGCGTTAACGGGACGTGAACCGACTATCCCTGTCAGAGATGATGGAGAGAGGTGTTCCGTGGTGACAGATGATCTCGTTGATGTAGATTTGCGCGAATTTCTCCATCGAGTGAGTTTCTCTTACCGGCAAGAAATGAGCAGACTTCATCAATCGGTCCACAATTACCCAAATTGTGTCGTTACCTTTTGCCGTCCGGGGTAACTTGGTAATGAAATCGATGGAGATTTGTTCCCACTTCCACATAGGAATCTCCGGTTGCTGCAGCAGTCCTGAGGGCTTCTGGTATTCAGCCTTGACCTTGGAGCAAGTAAGGCACTTGGCCACGTACAAGGCGATATCCCTTTTCATGCCCGACCACCAATAATACTCCCTAAGGTCCTTGTACAACTTGTCGGATCCGGGGTGGATGGAGTATCGGGAACGGTGGCTTCATCCAGAATTAACTTGCGAAGATCTTCAAATTTCGGTATCCAGGCTCGGCCCTTGAAGTAATGAATCCCGTCGGATTTGCGTTCGAACTCCGTCTCATGATTGTGCAGCGTTTCACCCTTTAAGTTCTCGGGATTCAACGCTTCTCGCTGAACCTCGGCGATTTGCGTTTGAAGGTTTGTCTGGATCTGGATACCTAATGCTCTAACCCGAGATGGCTTCACCCTTTCCTTCCGACTTAGGGCGTCTGCTACTACGTTTCCTTTACCCGGGTGGTACTTGATCTCGCAATCTTAGTCACTCAGCAGTTCGATCCATCTCCTCTGCCTCATGTTGAGCATCTTCTGGTCTAGAATGTGTTGAAGGCTCTTGTGATCCGTGAAAACCGTGCATTTAGTACCGTACAAATAGTGTCTCCATATCTTTAGTGCGAATACGACGGCTCCTAGCTCTAGGTCGTGAGTAGTGTAGTTTTGTTCGTGAACCTTGAGTTGTCTTGAAGCCAAGGCGATGACTTTATCCTTCCGCATAAGGACACACCCAAGTCCTTGATGGGATGCATCGCAGAATACCACGAAGTTATCCGTACCCTCCGGTAGAGACAAAATCGGTGCGTGGCAAAGGTGCTTGAGTTTCTGGAAGGATTCCTCTTGCTTCGCACCCCAAACAAAATCCTTATCCTTCTGAGTGAGTTTGGTGAGTGGCTTAGCGATCTTCGAGAAATTCTCGATGAACCTTCGATAATAGCCGGCCAACCCTAGAAATTGACGAATTTTCGTAGGAGTCGTCGGGGCTTGCCATTTCTCGATCGCTTCTATCTTAGCCGGATCTATATGGATCCCCTCTTGGTTGACCACATGACCAAGGAAATGTACTTCCCGGAGCCAGAATTCACACTTAGAGAATTTGGCGTACAATTTCTGATCTCGGAGGAGTTCTAAGATGAGTTTCAAGTGTTTCGCGTGGTCCTCCTTGTTTCTCGAGTAGATAAGAATGTCGTCAATGAACACGATCACGAATTTGTCCAAATAAGGTCTACACACCCAGTTCATCAAGTCCATGAAAACTGTTGGTGCGTTGGTTAAACCGAATGGCATGACAAGGAATTCGTAATGACCGTAACGAGTGCGAAAAGCGGTTTTTGGAATGTCGGTCTCGCTGACACGAACCTGATGATAACCCGAACGGAGATCGATTTTCGAGAAGTAAGTTGCACCCTGTAACTGGTCGAAAAGGTCATCGATCCTCGGGAGTGGGTATCTGTTCTTGATGGTCAGCTTGTTCAGTTCGCGGTAGTCGATGCACATACGAAAGGATCCGTCTTTCTTTTTAACGAAGAGTATTGGGGCTCCCCAGGGGGACGAGCTTGGACGAATAAGACCATGATCCAAGAGTTCCTGAAGTTGTTTAGACAGCTCTTGCATTTCCGGTGGGGCTAGACGATACGGTGTCCTAGCGACCGGTGCTGCACCAGGAACGAGGTCTATCCGGAATTCCACTTGTCGGTGCGGAGGTAGCCCGGGTAAATCTTCGGGAAAGACTTCAGGGTGATCCTTGACTACTGGAATGTCTTGAATACGGATCTCCTTGGGTTTACGTTCGACAACGTGAGCAAGAAACGCGTCACAGTCCTTCTCGAGGTACTTGCGCATTTTCAAGGACGACACGATGCGGAGTGATCGTCCGGGTTTGTCTCCTTGAACAACTAGAGTTTCGGTGTCAGAGAGAGGTATGCGGATAAGTTTGTCAAAACAGACGATCTCGGCTCGGAAACGAGAGAGCCAGTCCATTCCGACGATAACATCAAAGCTTTTCAGCTCGATTGGAATTAAATCAATAGGTAAAGTTTTATCGGACAGGCATATGGAACATTCTATGATTATATCCTTAGCTTCGAACTCCTGACCGTTAGCGTACTCTATGGTGAAGCTATCCTTAAGAACCTTAGATCCTAAGTTAATGAGGGGTCTAAATTCTAAGGATACAAAGCTTCTTTCGGCACCAGAATCGAACAAAACGGATGCATAATGGTTATTAACAGGAAACGTACCGTTCACCGCATTCGGGTCCTGTCGAGCTTCCTCAGCTGTGAGTGCGAATGCGCGTCCTCGACCTCGCCCGCCTTGGTTTGGTTGGGCGTTTCGGAGTCTTGGACAAGCGTTCCGGAAGTGCTGGTCACTTCCGCACTCGAAGCACACCGGCTTTTGACCTGGGACTACCACCTTTTCCGTGCAATACTTAGCGAAATGCCCTACCTTCTGGCATTTTAAACACACCGGGCAGTTCCCGTGGTGGTGGAAGTTGCACAAATTGCACTTGGGGTTCGTCCCCGTGTATCGAGTCCCTGCAGGTGGTCGTCCCCGTGATCATGAATTGAACCAACTCATCATAACCTAGATTTGTATTTTGTCTGTGTATAGCAAGACATGCTAAGTAGTTGTTATTTGTAAACGTAGCTCGTAAGCAGTTCTTGATTTCAATTCTCACAACATGAATTGGGGTATGATCAAAGTGAAACGCCATTGATTTTGACTTACAGCTGATTTTCCTACTTAAGATTATTGCTCGACTGCGATTGCACGTATCCTTTGAGAGAGAAAAATTGGTGTTCGAGAAAGTAATTAGTAGGTATGAATGAATAAAAAACATTTTATGTAGTCATTCCCTCTCTAATTTTGTTTAAAGAGGTGAAATATCAATTGCTACTAATGAAAGAATCTTGGATGATAGAGAAATGTTGTTGTTTAATAACTATTTCTTGGAAGTTTTAGCTCAAAACTCAATCTTCTTTTTACACACATAATTAAGAAACTTATCTTTTAATCAATTGAAACATGGAATTTGCTAAAATAATAATCGTTATTCATATAAATAACCTCCCCTGCTTTTATAAGTAACTGTTAATTCGTACAACCTGTAGGTCTCAGTGGTCCGATCTACATGATTAAACCAAACTAATCACGAGGCGGAATCTCGTAATCAGTAATCACACAAGTAATAATCGATATTAATAACAATAAGAACAAAACGTAATTACCGAATTCCAAATACTTTATATATTGAATCACTCAATTACAATAAAGTATTCTCAGAACTCTCTCAGTCTGTCTCTGACCATTCACTAACTGATTAACCCTAAACCTAAACTCAATGTCTCTTTATATAGAGACATGTTCACAGGCTTGGGCCACTAATGGGCTCATGGACTATGCAAGGTCCATTAACACCCATAACAGACTAACTAGCTCACTTAACAATAAAATGTTATTGGGCCATTACAGACTCAAGTAGACTATAACTAAAGACTTAATTAATCTAGAACAACGGTCACAGATATTGCACCAACAAACTCCCCCTTGACTGTTGCTTCTAGATTCCGTTATACTCTCAAAGTCTTTATAGTCTTTTTCTCCTTATGTTCCTTGCAGGTTCTTCTAACTCATCATTTCCTTGAATAACTCCCCCTGAATTGTTGCAATAATTCAGTCTTCTCCGTGTAAGCTTGTGAAGATTCAGTCTTCTCCGTTTACGCTTGTGAAGAGTTAGTCTTCTCCATTAATGCTTGTGAAGAGTTAGGCAGCTCCCTTTGTTGTTGTGAACTTCGTTCCTTATCAGAGTCTTTATCACAAGTTGACTCAACTAAGTTCATTGTTTTTTTTTTTCTTGTATTCTCCGAGCTTCCATAAATGACAACAAAACTCCCCCTGAGCTGTCTGACGATGAACAACGTCTCAAACAGCAGTTTCAAGAGTAGAGTCTCGTACGCGCACAACCTGCAAACAAACGTTAGTAAAACATTCTTTTTTTTTAAGAGATCGACACTAAAGTTTTGAGCTTTTCATGTCGACTCCAATTTTCATAAAGATAAATATACAAGATTAAAAAGATTTTCAGCTAAGCTAGCAATGATCAGTTATGGTGGGGAACCCATGCCATAACCCGTCTTGATTGACCGCTTTCGTTCACGTAGACAAACTCCTTGAAGAAACCATCATCTTTAGTAACAGTAGCTTGAACTTTAGAATTCAGATGGTTCATCGGTGGACGAAAGGATCTCGACTGCTGATAAAAGGAATGGACTCTCTGACTCGGTTCCCGATAAAAGGAATTTACTTTCTGACTCGGGCAGTATGGATTAGAACTTCTAAAAGACGGTCGAAATGGACGCCGTTGAAAAGAACGATCATTAGAAACACCCGTGTGTTCCTGTTTCTTAATCCACTTTTGAGGCACCTGTTTCCGTACAGGTGAATATGATCGAGCCATTGATTTCCGAACAGGTTCCACCTGTTTCCGTACAGGTGAATGTGAATGAGCCATTTGTTTCGTCTTCGGTGACGACGATCTGCTAACTTGCTCTTTCTTCGGAGAAGGCGATCTGTTGGCTTGCTCTTTCTTCTTCTTTGGACATACCGAGGCTACGTGACCATGTTCCCGGCATTTAAAACACTTCAAGTCATCCATAGGCTGTTTGGGTTTTGAGTTTTCAGCTAATGTACTCATTTTTGTCTCCGAAACACTTGACTCAGTCTGATCGTTCCTTGAAGAGGAAGATTCACAAGAAGAGTCAACACTGTTTTCCTTCGCGTCACATTCAACTTTAAGAGAATTGTAATTGTGATTAAAAGGTGGAGGTGTTTCATTATATCCCAAGCCACTACGATCTCCAGTTAGCCTTTGACGACTCATGATTGAATTTAAGGTACTCGAAGAAGTGCGAAACTGTTCGATTTTCCTTTCCAGGTCAGTTAATCTTATTTGACAGTCATTCAACTCTTGGACTTTGGCAGCAAAACTCTTCTTTTCGTTTTCAAGAGAATTATATAACATGTCAATTTTGTGAGTTAAAAGACCAACATTTGATAAAAGTTCCGTTCGATCCTTCTCAGTGTTATAATATTTTGTTGCAAAGTCATCCTTATGATAAGTTAAATTCGAGATGGTTTGCTCGAGTTCAGTTTACTGAGATTCCAAGGTTGATACTAACTTTATCGACTTCTCGTTTTGAAGAGTTAAACTTGTGAAAGATTTGCATAATTCTTTTACGGATTGAAGATCAAGAAGTACCTTTGACTTCTCAGTATTGAAGGCAGCCATTTTAGCAATGAAGTTCTCATTGGATAAATCCACTGTGCAGCTACAAACCTTTGATTCAACATTTTGATTATGCTCTTCATTTGAGCTAAGTTCACTTGCAGTACTAGAATCACCTTCAGTATTACTGGCTTTACTGCGAACTTCCTCAATAGATGTCATGAGTGCTTGATCCGATATTGCGTTTTCAATTAAACTTATTGACTCATATTCTCTAAATCTTTCAATGATTTGTGCCAGAGTTAACGTTCGCTGAGCTTGTCTATCTACATTTTCAAATTCATCCCTTATTAAGCTTACATACGTCTCCCACTGCTTAGGCAAAGCATCCAAAAATCGCTCTATTTTCTCATTTTCATCAACTACTTCACCGTGTCTTGAGAGGTGTGTAAGTAGATAAGAGTATCTGTTGACTGTATCTTCAAATGTTTCGTTGATTTCGGCTCTGAATGTAGAAAGTTGTCGTTTAAGGAAGTTTACTCTACTTTTCCTTTGCGTTGCAGTTCCAGCGTACTGAAATTCGATAGCCTTCCAGAGTGCATTTGCAGTGATAAACGTTTGACAGATATGTGTCATTTCGATCGGTAAGGCCAATTTCAGACTTGCCCAAGCTTTATTTTCAGCGTCATAAACTCTACGTTGTTCAGTTGTGAGTTCATTGTGTGGAACTTTTACAGATATACCGCCTGCTAAATTATTTGTTGGAGCGACATATGCTGTTTCGATATTTACCCACATTTGAATATCATTATAACGACAAAAGGATTCAAATTTATCTGCCCAATCGTAATAAAGAGACTTATCACTTAATTTAGGTGGACTATCGGATTTTAAAGAGTCTATTAAAGAGCCCATTTCTTTATTATTTGGCAAATTAATTAAGTCCATCGTCCAAGTAATAAGTCCAAATAATCAGTCCAATTAATTTAGTCCTAATCAGTCCAATACCAATAAAAGACTCGGCCCAAAGTTAATTAAAAGCCCAATGTAAATAATGCAGCCCTTTTCTAGTTTCAATAGAAAACGAACAGCAAATTCAAGTACACAGTCAAACAGTCAACGAATTTGACAATCGGTCAAACAGTCAACGAATATGAACTCCTTTAGAAATCACGAACAAGATGTTCGCCAAATCTGCGAACAAGATGTTCTTCTCTTTTTCACGAACAACAGCTCTGAAGATGAGCTTCAATCCAAACGAAGATGTTGCCAACAATTCCGACGAAGATGTTTTCAGTTAAGCGAAGATGATGCCAGCAAACGAAGATGAATTCAAACTGTCACGAATAAGTGCTTATAACAGCCACGAAGATGAGACGAAGATGTTTTCAGTTAAACGAAGATCATGCCAGCAAACGAAGATGAATTCAAACTGTCACGAATAAGTGCTTATAACAGCCACGAAGATGAGACGAAGATGTTGTTCGTTGAGGACGATAATCAGCGACGAAGATGAACAGACGAGGATGATGTTCGTCTTGCCGCGGTCCGTTAGTTAGTTTAATCCCAAACGAACTGTTAAACACAAACGAACATCAACCAGTTTCAATCACGGCGAGCTTCACGAACAACAATACGAACATCAATACATCAACATCAATACGAACATCGCCGCTCAATCTGCTACGAAGATGAATTTTTAACGAAATGATACACCGAAGATGATACTCCGCTGTCTTCGTAATCGCTGCTAGTTCTAATAAAAATATCCCCCAATCGCCAATTTAACTGTATTCTATCTCTATCATCTTGCTTGCTTTTGTCGGCTGAGAAATAAAAAATGGATCCCCAAAGTTGTTTGTTTTTGTTTTTGTCTGTGTGTTTGTCGGCAAAGAGAAAAAATACCAATACCTTTTCTTTGTGTTTACAGATAAGAAAAAATAATAAAAACAAACAGGCCCAATCCACTAGAAGCCCAAGGCCAGTTTCTTTTGTAATGTGCCGAGCAGATAGTGTTCGTAACCAAAAAAAAAACACTCCGTTGAAGAAGAAAATATTTTAATTTAAACCCTAATTTTAACAGCCGCCAGAAAAATGAAAAACCCTAATTTGCTTAATTTCCGGCCGCCAAAAATTGAAGAACCTTAATTCCCATAATCGATTAAAACCTGATATAATCCTGAACCAAATCTCGATAGAGAGCAAACAATGCGTTTGCTCTGATACCACTTGTAGCTCCCAGTGGTCCGATCTACATGATTAAACCAACTAATCACGAGGCGGAATCTCGTAATCAGTAATCACACAAGTAATAATCGATATTAATAACAATAAGAACAAAACGTAATTACCGAATTCCAAATACTTTATATATTGAATCACTCAATTACAATAAAGTATTCTCAGAACTCTCTCAGTCTGTCTCTGACCATTCACTAACTGATTAACCCTAAACCTAAACTCAATGTCTCTTTATATAGAGACATGTTCACAGGCTTGGGCCACTAATGGGCTCATGGACTATGCAAGGTCCATTAACACCCATAACAGACTAACTAGCTCACTTAACAATAAAATGTTATTGGGCCATTACAGACTCAAGTAGACTATAACTAAAGACTTAATTAATCTAGAACAACGGTCACAGATATTGCACCAACAAACTCCCCCTTGACTGTTGCTTCTAGATTCCGTTATACTCTCAAAGTCTTTATAGTCTTTTTCTCCTTATGTTCCTTGCAGGTTCTTCTAACTCATCATTTCCTTGAATAACTCCCCCTGAATTGTTGCAATAATTCAGTCTTCTCCGTGTAAGCTTGTGAAGATTCAGTCTTCTCCGTTTACGCTTGTGAAGAGTTAGTCTTCTCCATTAATGCTTGTGAAGAGTTAGGCAGCTCCCTTTGTTGTTGTGAACTTCGTTCCTTATCAGAGTCTTTATCACAAGTTGACTCAACTAAGTTCATTGTTTTTTTTTTCTTGTATTCTCCGAGCTTCCATAAATGACAACAAAACTCCCCCTGAGCTGTCTGACGATGAACAACGTCTCAAACAGCAGTTTCAAGAGTAGAGTCTCGTACGCGCACAACCTGCAAACAAACGTTAGTAAAACATTCTTTTTTTTAAGAGATCGACACTAAAGTTTTGAGCTTTTCATGTCGACTCCAATTTTCATAAAGATAAATATACAAGATTAAAAAGATTTTCAGCTAAGCTAGCAATGATCAGTTATGGTGGGGAACCCATGCCATAACCCGTCTTGATTGACCGCTTTCGTTCACGTAGACAAACTCCTTTAAGAAACCATCATCTTTAGTAACAGTAGCTTGAACTTTAGAATTCAGATGGTTCATCGGTGGACGAAAGGATCTCGACTGCTGATAAAAGGAATGGACTCTCTGACTCGGTTCCCGATAAAAGGAATTTACTTTCTGACTCGGACAGTATGGATTAGAACTTCTAAAAGACGGTCGAAATGGACGCCGTTGAAAAGAACGATCATTAGAAACACCCGTGTGTTCCTGTTTCTTAATCCACTTTTGAGGCACCTGTTTCCGTACAGGTGAATATGATCGAGCCATTGATTTCCGAACAGGTTCCACCTGTTTCCGTACAGGTGAATGTGAATGAGCCATTTGTTTCGTCTTCGGTGACGACGATCTGCTAGCTTGCTCTTTCTTCGGAGAAGGCGATCTGTTGGCTTGCTTTTGCTTCTTCTTTGGACATACCGAGGCTACGTGACCATGTTCCCGACATTTAAAACACTTCAAGTCATCCATAGGCTGTTTGGGTTTTGAGTTTTCAGCTAATGTACTCATTTTTGTCTCCGAAACACTTGACTCAGTCTGATCGTTCCTTGAAGAGGAAGATTCACAAGAAGAGTCAACACTGTTTTCCTTCGCGTCACATTCAACTTTAAGAGAATTGTAATTGTGATTAAAAGGTGGAGGTGTTTCATTATATCCCAAGCCACTACGATCTCCAGTTAGCCTTTGACGACTCATGATTGAATTTAAGGTACTCGAAGAAGTGCGAAACTGTTCGATTTTCCTTTCCAGGTCAGTTAATCTTATTTGACAGTCATTCAACTCTTGGACTTTGGCAGCAAAACTCTTCTTTTCGTTTTCAAGAGAATTATATAACATGTCAATTTTGTGAGTTAAAAGACCAACATTTGATAAAAGTTCCGTTCGATCCTTCTCAGTGTTATAATATTTTGTTGCAAAGTCATCCTTATGATAAGTTAAATTCGAGATGGTTTGCTCGAGTTCAGTTTACTGAGATTCCAAGGTCGATACTAACTTTATCGACTTCTCGTTTTGAAGAGTTAAACTTGTGAAAGATTTGCATAATTCTTTTACGGATTGAAGATCAAGAAGTACCTTTGACTTCTCAGTATTGAAGGCAGCCATTTTAGCAATGAAGTTCTCATTGGATAAATCCACTGTGCAGCTACAAACCTTTGATTCAACATTTTGATTATGCTCTTCATTTGAGCTAAGTTCACTTGCAGTACTAGAATCACCTTCAGTATTACTGGCTTTACTGCGAACTTCCTCAATAGATGTCATGAGTGCTTGATCCGATATTGCGTTTTCAATTAAACTTATTGACTCATATTCTCTAAATCTTTCAATGATTTGTGCCAGAGTTAACGTTCGCTGAGCTTGTCTATCTACATTTTCAAATTCATCCCTTATTAAGCTTACATACGTCTCCCACTGCTTAGGCAAAGCATCCAAAAATCGCTCTATTTTCTCATTTTCATCAACTACTTCACCGTGTCTTGAGAGGTGTGTAAGTAGATAAGAGTATCTGTTGACTGTATCTTCAAATGTTTCGTTGATTTCGGCTCTGAATGTAGAAAGTTGTCGTTTAAGGAAGTTTACTCTACTTTTCCTTTGCGTTGCAGTTCCAGCGTACTGAAATTCGATAGCCTTCCAGAGTGCATTTGCAGTGATAAACGTTTGACAGATATGTGTCATTTCGATCGGTAAGGCCAATTTCAGACTTGCCCAAGCTTTATTTTCAGCGTCATAAACTCTACGTTGTTCAGTTGTGAGTTCATTGTGTGGAACTTTTACAGATATACCGCCTGCTAAATTATTTGTTGGAGCGACATATGCTGTTTCGATATTTACCCACATTTGAATATCATTATAACGACAAAAGGATTCAAATTTATCTGCCCAATCGTAATAAAGAGACTTATCACTTAATTTAGGTGGACTATCGGATTTTAAAGAGTCTATTAAAGAGCCCATTTCTTTATTATTTGGCAAATTAATTAAGTCCATCGTCCAAGTAATAAGTCCAAATAATCAGTCCAATTAATTTAGTCCTAATCAGTCCAATACCAATAAAAGACTCGGCCCAAAGTTAATTAAAAGCCCAATGTAAATAATGCAGCCCTTTTCTAGTTTCAATAGAAAACGAACAGCAAATTCAAGTACACAGTCAAACAGTCAACGAATTTGACAATCGGTCAAACAGTCAACGAATATGAACTCCTTTAGAAATCACGAACAAGATGTTCGCCAAATCTGCGAACAAGATGTTCTTCTCTTTTTCACGAACAACAGCTCTGAAGATGAGCTTCAATCCAAACGAAGATGTTGCCAACAATTCCGACGAAGATGTTTTCAGTTAAGCGAAGATGATGCCAGCAAACGAAGATGAATTCAAACTGTCACGAATAAGTGCTTATAACAGCCACGAAGATGAGACGAAGATGTTTTCAGTTAAACGAAGATCATGCCAGCAAACGAAGATGAATTCAAACTGTCACGAATAAGTGCTTATAACAGCCACGAAGAGACGAAGATGTTGTTCGTTGAGGACGATAATCAGCGACGAAGATGAACAGACGAGGATGATGTTCGTCTTGCCGCGGTCCGTTAGTTAGTTTAATCCCAAACGAACTGTTAAACACAAACGAACATCAACCAGTTTCAATCACGGCGAGCTTCACGAACAACAATACGAACATCAATACATCAACATCAATACGAACATCGCCGCTCAATCTGCTACGAAGATGAATTTTTAACGAAATGATACACCGAAGATGATACTCCGCTGTCTTCGTAATCGCTGCTAGTTCTAATAAAAATATCCCCCAATCGCCAATTTAACTGTATTCTATCTCTATCATCTTGCTTGCTTTTGTCGGCTGAGAAATAAAAAATGGATCCCCAAAGTTGTTTGTTTTTGTTTTTGTCTGTGTGTTTGTCGGCAAAGAGAAAAAATACCAATACCTTTTCTTTGTGTTTACAGATAAGAAAAAATAATAAAACAAACAGGCCCAATCCACTAGAAGCCCAAGGCCAGTTTCTTTTGTAATGTGCCGAGCAGATAGTGTTCGTAACCAAAAAAAAAACACTCCGTTGAAGAAGAAAATATTTTAATTTAAACCCTAATTTTAACAGCCGCCAGAAAAATGAAAAACCCTAATTTGCTTAATTTCCGGCCGCCAAAAATTGAAGAACCTTAATTCCCATAATCGATTAAAACCTGATATAATCCTGAACCAAATCTCGATAGAGAGCAAACAATGCGTTTGCTCTGATACCACTTGTAGCTCCCAGTGGTCCGATCTACATGATTAAACCAACTAATCACGAGGCGGAATCTCGTAATCAGTAATCACACAAGTAATAATCGATATTAATAACAATAAGAACAAAACGTAATTACCGAATTCCAAATACTTTATATATTGAATCACTCAATTACAATAAAGTATTCTCAGAACTCTCTCAGTCTGTCTCTGACCATTCACTAACTGATTAACCCTTAACCTAAACTCAATGTCTCTTTATATAGAGACATGTTCACAGGCTTGGGCCACTAATGGGCTCATGGACTATGCAAAGTCCATTAACACCCATAACAGACTAACTAGCCCACTTAACAATACAATGTTATTGGGCCATTACAGACTCAAGTAGACTATAACTAAAGACTTAATTAATCTAGAAAAACGGTCACAGATATTGCACCAACACAACCCCATTATACATGGCCGAATTCTTTATCCACAATCTCGAAGCCATGATTAATATACTCCTTAAAACAACTAAGAACGCAATATTTTCATATTTGTTTTTCTAAACGAGACATGAGAGCTTGCACAAGAATAATGGAATCTCATAAACGTGTTAGAGATTTTGAAGAATGCCTAACCACCATTAACACATGATGAACTTCATACATGGATGGCCGCTTGACATTTTGCAAAAAACAAAAGTTGTAATTTTGTTTGTTAATGTTCATCGCAAATCGAGCCTCTACTAGGGCTTAATAAGTCTCACAAACAATCAAATTTGACTCTTGTGAGAATATTAATTTTCTCAAACTCTAGCTCACTAATATTAGTGAATAATGTCACGGGTTCAATATCTATACTATATATAAAGAATTTGACTTTAAAATTTTAAAGTTCGAAATCTAGGAGAAAAAAAATATTAATATTGCCCTCCATTTACTATCTAAATACAATTTAATTAGTTAACTTACTTTCCTTTCTTTTCAACTCATTTTCCTTCCTTTTTATTTTCTATCTTCAATTACATTAAATTACAATTAATTTGAAGGATAATATTTTACAAAAAAAATCAATAATAGTTTCTTACATCTAATTGTCATATGTAAAATGTAATTAAATTTCTTTATTAAGCGTTGCATATAATAATTTGTTATGTCTAAATATCTGGATTTGAAACCGTTACTGAATAATTATTTTTATATCCTAAAGGGGATGAATGACCTAAAAATTTACTATACAAATGATATATGAGTCAAAAGGCCACTAAACATTTATTAAACTTCAAATATAGTCGCAACACTAGAATCGGAAACTATTAAATACAATATGATTGTTTCCATTCGGTTATATATTACCACTCATTCTTAAACGGGAAGTTCTAGTTTGGTTTGAAATAAATGTTTTCTTCTATTACTGACATATATAAATAGTTTATTATAGTTCGAACAATCGAACGAGAAGAATTTTCTAAAATAATCAAATGAGTTTATTGCCTCACCACATGTATTTGAAAATATATGGAGAGAATGAATTTGATACTCGAAGGACTGGATCATAAACGATTACACTCAAAATATTAATCGTGAAACAAGCCACTAACAAAAAATGTTACCACATATAAATTAATAAAATGATGGCTTGAAGGAGCGCACCACCATAAACGATTACCGCATAATTCATATCTGGTTCAAAAGACCGAATAAGAAACTCTTATCACATAATTATTTTTATTTACCCGACCAGCCCGGACGATAATTACTACTTATATTGAGACGAATGAGAAACTACCATAAATTATTATCATAATTTTATCAAATATAATTTTTGCTTTCCACTACATCGCGCGAGTTTAATATTAGTTTGAATTAAATTTTGGAGATTTTTCTTTAAAGATGTAAAGTTATAAATCTTTAATTAATTGGGTTAGGAGTGAGCGAGGTACAGTACCGTACTGGTTGGTATCGAATTTATTTTATTCATTTTTAATTACCGAATATTGTACCGAAATAAACCGGTTTGGTATTGTTCGAAAGACAATCACGACGTTAGTCGTAACTTGAATTAAACACGTTCTAACTTAATCGGATTTTTGCAGATTTAAGTCAAGGGACTAAAACTGTCAAGTCTTGGAAGTATGGTGCTTTTATTATTTTAAAGATGGAGAATATAAATTTGAGGGGTCTCGGAGTAATTATTGAAAAGTTGAAGGACTGGAAGCCTAAGTTGATCTCTATATAAACATCGTTATGATTTTAGGGTTTCTGTAATTCATTTGTGCAGTCTCTCTCTCTCTCTCTCTCTCTCTAAACCGTTCCCAAATTAGGGTTTACATTTCGTAATCCTAATTGTGATAGTCTAAGTATTATAGTCTGATTGTTGTAATCGTTGAGTGATTATTTCATTGTTTCATTTGCATTAGTTGTTGATTTTGAGTGTTAATAAGAAAATCAGTGAGTTGTTTGTATTTGATAATTGGATTATCATTTTGTTCATGGTATCAGAGCACCGAGGTGCTCTGGATACGCTTGACTGATTTCACGGATCTCGAGGTGGTTAGATCTAGGGTTTCCTGGATTTGTGTTTGTTATATCGAAGCTATTTGGATCTTGAGGTGATTAGATCTAGGGTTTCTGGTTCTTAGAGTTGTATAGATCTAGGGTTTCTGGATTTGGAGATCTATAGATCTAGGGTTTTCTGGATCTTGTGTTTGTTATATCGAAGTTGTTTGGATATTGAGGTAGTTAGATCTAGGGTTCTGGATCTTGGTATTTGTTAGTGGATTCGTTGGTTCTGTTGGTGAGTTAACTGGTTCGTGATCTTGATTAAGCTCTGTTCAGGCTAGATCTGGGATTGGGTAACATTTTAGGGTTTGCAAACCCTAATTTGTGTTGTTGGTGCTCGTGGTCCTTGGTTGTTCCAAGACTGTTGGTGATTCTTCCGCCGCTATTCATTAAGTTTTTTTTCGTTTTATTTTGTTTTTATCATTTGGCCTGTATATTCTTTTGTTTATTTATTCTTTTGAATTTTCGTTGTATTGTTGTTGATGGTGCTCCTTGCTCCCACTGTAAGTCCTTCTTCCCTTATCTTTCCTTTTCTGTTGATTGGTTGTTTGTGGTGCCAGAGGTTTGTGCCTGGTGGTTTGTTGGTTGTGTTATTGTTATGTTGGTTGGTTGTTTGTGGTACCAGAGGTATGTGCCTGGTGTTTTTTTGTTTGTGGGGTTTTGTTGGTTGGTTGTTGTTGCTTACTTCACTCTGTACTAACGTTTGCTTGGTAGAAGAGAAGTCACTTTGTCGAGTCCCTGCTTAGTAGGCGACTGAACCGAACAGTATAGGGTGCAATACACACTGTGACTTTTAGGATTGTTTCTTTTCCTTCTGCTGTTATTGTTGTTGTAGTTTTTTCTCTGTTTGTATGTTCTTGTGGTGGTTCATTGTTATTGTTGTCTGTGGTTTGTTGGTGTATTTGTTGTCTCCTGCTCTGTTCTATTGACTCTATCTTTGCTTTGTGTGATAAATGTCTGCTTAAAATGGGTAATCCTGATAAACCTACTACTATTACTACTCATGTTAATAATTTGGACTTTAGTGACCCTTTATTTCTGCATGCTAGTGACACTAACACCACTTCTTTGATTACCTTTAAGCTGAACGGGACTGGAAACTATAATGTATGGAGTTGTGCTATGTTACTTGCTTTACAGAATAAAAATAAAATTGGGTTCATTGATGGTAGTGTAGAAAATAATGTGTGTGATGATGTTTTAAGTAGGCAGTATGATAGGTGTAATTTTGTTGTGCTTACTTGGATTTTGAGTTCTATTTCTGAGGAACTGTTTTTGGGTCAAGTGTTTTCTACTTCTGCTTATGTTGTGTCGAATGAGTTAAAAGAGACATATGTTAAAGTAGATGGTTCTATTACCTTTAATTTGCATCATAAGATTAATAGTTTAACTCAAAGTGGTAGTTATGTGTCTGACTATTATCATAAACTGAATTCTTTGTGGAAAAAATTTGATTCTTTGGTTAAACTTCCTGTATGCTCTTGTGCTGGTGCTAAACGATTCTGTGATCACAATAATCTGATTATATTGATGCAATTCTTGATGGGCCTGGATGAAACCTATTCTCTCATACGTAGAAACATTTTAACTACTGACCCTCTTCCCTCTGTTAAAACTGCTTTTGCAATTGTGTCTACAGAAGAATCTCACAGAGGTTCTTCTCGGCCTTCTTCTTCAAATAAAGGTCATAACTCTGCATCTATGGCTAAAACTTTTGCAACTAATAAAATTTTTAACAAAAATAATAATTTCAATAAAAATTTTGAGAAGAGAGGTCCCAATCCAAATTTAACTTGTACAAAATGTGGGATGAGTGGGCACATCATTGAGAGGTGTTATGAGATAGTAGGTTATCCTCCAGGCTGGAAAAAAGGCTTTAAGAGAAAGTTTAATACCAATAATGCTTTAGTTGACAATGTGGTTTCTAGTGGTTCTATGTCCTTTACTAGTGATCAAATGGATAGAATTTTGAAACTGATTGGGGATTAATCAGTCCCAGGGGGTGTTCATGCCAATATGGCAGGTATTCATTTTCAAAATAACAATGTGTTTTTCAATACTAATTTCTACAAGTTTTTTTGTTCCAATTCTGCTACCAATCCTGTTAAGTTTCATAATGGATGGATCCTAGATTCAGGGGAAATCAGCATATGACATTATCAGATGAATATCTTGATAATGTTGTAAACATTGCTGGCTTAAATCTGAAAGTAGGGCATCCAAATGGAACTGAAGCCAGAATTGTAAAAATTGGAAATTTAAAACTCAGTGACCATATTTTTTTGTATGATGTTTTGGTTGTCCCTGAGTATAATGTGAATCTGCTACCTGTTTTCAAATTGGCTAGAGATAGTAAACTTTCTACTGTGTTTAATGAACACAATTACTTTATTCAGGACTTAACTCTAAAGAATACCCTGGGGACTGGTAGTGTTTCTAATGGTTTATATTTCTTTAATGTGATTAGTAAAGGTAATTGTGGTTCTGTTAACAATGTTCTTAATTGTCTGTCTTTTGATCTGTGGCACAATAGACTTGGTCATCCCTCTGATCAGGTCTTAAGTGTCTTAAAAACCTCTTTAAGTGTGGTAGGAAGTGTTGAATCTGTCCCTTGTGATGTTTGCCATAAGGCCAAGAAAACCAGAGAACCTTTTCCTCTAAGTGACCATAAATCAAGTCATTTGGGAGAACTGGTTCACCTGGATTTGTAGGGCCCTTATAAAGTAACTAGCAAGGAAGGATTCAGATACTTTCTAACAGTTGTTGATGATTTCTCTAAGGTTGTGTGGTTGTATATGCTTAAAACTAAGGATGAGGTTTTTAACAATACTCTTGAATTCTATAACTTGATTAAAAAAACTGTTAAAGTGTTTAGAAGTGATAATAGTACATAATTTGTCAATAAGAAACTCGCTGATTTTTTTTAATCAAAATGGCATTATTCATAAAAACAAGTTGTGCATATACTCCACAACAAAATGGAATAGCTGAGAGGAAACATAGACATCTTTTAAATGTGTCCAGACTCTTATGTTTCAGGGGGGCATTCCCCTTTATATGTGGCATGAATGTGTGCTAACTGCTACCTATCTTATTAACAGGACTCCCTCTTCTGTGTTAAATGGTAAATCCCCCTATGAATGTGTATATGGCCATAAACCTAATCTGTCCCATCTTAGAAGTTTTGGCTGTCTTGCTTATGCTACTGTGTTAAATAATACTGAAAAGTTTAGTATGTCGTCTCTTAAATGTGCTCTAATTTTAAGAAAGGCTATAAACTGTTAAATTTTGATCAAAAGTGTGTACTATTTTCTAGAGATGTAAAATTCTATGAAAATGTGTTTCCTTTCAAATCCACTAATGACGATCATCTAAATTAATAAACTGAAACCACTACAAATACTTTAAACTTTTTTGATAGCACGTATAACCAAACTCCAAAAAGTCCCAATGATGAAGGGATGGGTACTGATTGTGAAGGTAGTGGCTTGAATTCTTCTTCTCGTGACAGTTTTAAGGATTCATATCCTATACATGAAACTGTTGTAGAAGAGAATACCACTGCAACACAGATTGATGAAAACACAGTTATCCCTGAGGGCAACAGTTTTCAAAATATTAATGATTATGTATTTAATGAAACTGTTAATTCTAGAAAGTCTTCTAGGAAAACAAATGTACCTATAAAGTGGATGATTTTGTTTTAGGGGGAAAATACAAATATGGAGTATATAAGGTGGTTAGTTATTCGTGGCTATTGTTGCTTGTTTTGTTGCTAATTTGAATAAAAGTGTTGAGCCTAAGTCTTTTAAACAAGCTTGTCTTGATCCTAATAGGATTAATGCTATGAACACTGAAATGGAGGCTTTACTTAGAAATAATACTTGGGATATTACTGGAAAAACCTGTTAATAAGAACATTGTTGACTGTAAATGGTTGTTTAAGATTAAGTATAAAGCTTCTGGTGAAATAGAGAGGCATAATCCCAGGTTAGTTGCTAAAGGCTATAGCCAAAAATATGGTATTGATTATGAAGAAACTTTCTCTCCCGTTGTAAAAATGGTGATTGTTGGGTGTCTTATCACTTTAGCTGTTTGCAATAACTGGTCTCTATTTCAACTTGATGTTAATAATGCTTTCTTGTATGGTGATCTTGATGAGGATGTGTATATGTCTTTACCTGAAAGGGTATTTTGATAAAACTGATAACAGAGTATGTAAACTGAAAAAGTCTTTATATGGTCTAAAACAAGCCCCGACTGCCAGTTTATGTGAATATGGTTTGTTCAAAGCAAGTTAGATTATTCTCTTTATGTGCTGACTAAATGTGAAGTACATGTTATTTATTAGTATATGTTGATGATATTATCATTACTGGGAATTCTAGTGACAAAATTGTGGTTGTAAAAAATGTTTCGTAACTCTAAGTTTATGATTAAGGACTTAGGTGCCTTAAAATATTTTCTTGGTATAGAGTTGTTCGAAACAAATGTGGGTGTTGTTTATCTCAATGTAAGTATTGTCTAGAGTTTCTTGATGAGTTTGGTTTGTTAGGTTGTAAACCTGCAACCACTTCTCTT
>CAJVGC010000065.1:22205097-22229270 GCA_910822075.1 Senecio squalidus | reverse complement strand
TCTCTAATGGTTTATATTTCTTTAATGTGATTAGTAAAGGTAATTGTGGTTCTGTTAACAATGTTCTTAATTGTCTGTTTTGATCTGTGGCACAATAGACTGGTCATCCCTCTGATCAGGTCTTAAGTGTCTTAAAAACCTCTTTAAGTGTGGTAGGAAGTGTTGAATCTGTCCCTTGTGATGTTTGCCATAAGGCCAAGAAAACCAGAGAACCTTTTCCTCTAAGTGACCATAAATCAAGTCATTTGGGAGAACTGGTTCACCTGGATTTGTAGGGCCCTTATAAAGTAACTAGCAAGGAAGGATTCAGATACTTTCTAACAGTTGTTGATGATTTCTCTAAGGTTGTGTGGTTGTATATGCTTAAAACTAAGGATGAGGTTTTTAACAATACTCTTGAATTCTATAACTTGATTAAAAAAACTGTTAAAGTGTTTAGAAGTGATAATAGTACATAATTTGTCAATAAGAAACTCGCTGATTTTTTTTAATCAAAATGGCATTATTCATAAAAACAAGTTGTGCATATACTCCACAACAAAATGGAATAGCTGAGAGGAAACATAGACATCTTTTAAACTCTTATGTTTCAGGGGGGCATTCCCCTTTATATGTGGCATGAATGTGTGCTAACTGCTACCTATCTTATTAACAGGACTCCCTCTTCTGTGTTAAATGGTAAATCCCCCTATGAATGTGTATATGGCCATAAACCTAATCTGTCCCATCTTAGAAGTTTTGGCTGTCTTGCTTATGCTACTGTGTTAAATAATACTGAAAAGTTTAGTATGTCGTCTCTTAAATGTGCTTTTATTGGCTATTCTAATTTTAAGAAAGGCTATAAACTGTTAAATTTTGATCAAAAGTGTGTACTATTTTCTAGAGATGTAAAATTCTATGAAAATGTGTTTCCTTTCAAATCCACTAATGACGATCATCTAAATTAATAAACTGAAACCACTACAAATACTTTAAACTTTTTTGATAGCACGTATAACCAAACTCCAAAAAGTCCCAATGATGAAGGGATGGGTACTGATTGTGAAGGTAGTGGCTTGAATTCTTCTTCTCGTGACAGTTTTAAGGATTCATATCCTATACATGAAACTGTTGTAGAAGAGAATACCACTGCAACACAGATTGATGAAAACACAGTTATCCCTGAGGGCAACAGTTTTCAAAATATTAATGATTATGTATTTAATGAAACTGTTAATTCTAGAAAGTCTTCTAGGAAAACAAATGTACCTATAAAGTGGGATGATTTTGTTTTAGGGGGAAAATACAAATATGGAGTATATAAGGTGGTTAGTTATTCGTGGCTAAAAAATGATGTTGCTTGTTTTGTTGCTTGTTTTGTTGCTAATTTGAATAAAAGTGTTGAGCCTAAGTCTTTTAAACAAGCTTGTCTTGATCCTAATAGGATTAATGCTATGAACACTGAAATGGAGGCTTTACTTAGAAATAATACTTGGGATATTACTGAAAAACCTGTTAATAAGAACATTGTTGACTGTAAATGGTTGTTTAAGATTAAGTATAAAGCTTCTGGTGAAATAGAGAGGCATAATCCCAGGTTAGTTGCTAAAGGCTATAGCCAAAAATATGGTATTGATTATGAAGAAACTTTCTCTCCCGTTGTAAAAATGGTGATTGTTGGGTGTCTTATCACTTTAGCTGTTTGCAATAACTGGTCTCTATTTCAACTTGATGTTAATAATGCTTTCTTGTATGGTGATCTTGATGAGGATGTGTATATGTCTTTACCTGAAAGGGTATTTTGATAAAACTGATAACAGAGTATGTAAACTGAAAAAGTCTTTATATGGTCTAAAACAAGCCCCCAAAAAATGGAATGAGAAATTGACTGCCAGTTTATGTGAATATGGTTTTGTTCAAAGCAAGTTAGATTATTCTCTTTATGTGCTGACTAAATGTGAAGTACATGTTATTTTATTAGTATATGTTGATGATATTATCATTACTGGGAATTCTAGTGACAAAATTGTGGTTGTAAAAAATGTTTCGTAACTCTAAGTTTATGATTAAGGACTTAGGTGCCTTAAAATATTTTCTTGGTATAGAGTTGTTCGAAACAAATGTGGGTGTTTGTTTATCTCAATGTAAGTATTGTCTAGAGTTTCTTGATGAGTTTGGTTTGTTAGGTTGTAAACCTGCAACCACTTCTCTTGATGCCAACATTTATGTTCTGTTTGACAAAGTAGAACATAAGTCTAGTAAATTGTTGAGTAATGTTTATGTGTATCAAAAACTTGTTGGAAAATTGATATATTTGACCCTTACCAGACCTGATATCAGCTTTGCTGTTCAAAATTTGTCCCAGTTTATGCATGCACCTACAGAACTTCACTTTAACCTTGCACTAAGACTTCTTAGATATCTTAAAACTGCTCCTGGACAAGGAATTCAGTTGTGTAAGTATGATAGTGTTAAGTTGTCGGTGTATGTTGATTCTGACTGGGGAAGATGTCAGGTTTCTAGACGATATGCCACTGGTTTTTGTGTCTATATTGGTAACTCTCTTGTATCGTGGAAAAGTAAAAAGCAGCCAACGGTCTCTAGTTCTTCTGCTGAAGCAGAGTACCGAGCCATGGTTTCTCCTACTTGTGAAACCTTGTGGTTAATCAATTTATTGCATGATATGAAAATAAATGATTTAACCCTGTTGATTTCTATTTCGATGACAAAGACGCGATGATGATAGCTAACAATCCTGTATTCCATGAGCGGACAAAACACTTTGAAATTGATTTGCATATTGTTCGTGAAAAAGTCTGTTCTGGGGTACTTAAGTTGGTAAAAATTGAGTCTGTTGAGCAACTTGCCGATGTCTTTACTAAGGGGCTTCCTCCAACTCAACACAAGTATTTGTGTTCAAAGTTGGGGTTGTTTAATGCCTTCCAAGTTAGGACTGAGGGGGGATGTTCGAAAGACAATCACGACGTCAGTCCTAACTTGAACTAAACACGTTGTAACTTAATCAGTTTTGTGCAAAGTTAAGTCAAGGGACTAAAACTGTCAAGTATTGGAAGTCTGTTGCTTTTATTATTCTAAAGATGGAGAATATAAAGTTGAGGGGTCTCGGAGTCATTATTAGAAAGTTGAAGGACTAGAAGCTAAAGTTGATCTCTATATAAACATCGTTATGATTTTAGGGTTTTGATGTGCAAAATCTATTTTTCCAAAATAAGCTTTTTCTAGATTACGACACCGGACATTGTACCCTTATCGGGCGTAGTAAAGTATAGGAAAATTTCGGGTTCGAACACGGGGACTATTATAAATTGAGAAATTAGCTAAAAAGTAACAAGTAACAAGTGGGGTTTTGTCTTAGGAAGACTAAATGTAAAAAACGATTGAAAATGATCTGTATTTAAAATATTGATTAAGGACGCTTGCTTGGACCGTTTATGAATGTGTGATATTTCCTAAGTATGAAATGCCAATAAACTTCTAATATAAAACCTAGTTCCTTTCGAATACTAAATTTCTCCAATTACCTAACCATGTAACTATTCCTTTCGAATATAGTTAACACCTAAAATAATCGTGCATAAAGTTCCAAGTCGATGTGTGCGAATTAATCTTTAAGCTTTCTTTCGAAGAGCTTACTAATCAATAAATCGTTTCTCTTAATTTATTAACTAGCGTTTGTGTTAACACTTACTTGTTCTAATTGTTGTTAGCAATTCCTTTCAAATACCGCAAACTTTAACCAACTATAGACCGGTTGATTGTTTCGTTCCTATTTTAGTAAAATTTACGAATTCCTTTCGAATACCCGTTTTTAATTTACCAAACAAAAGTATAAACAATTTTAACAAGATAATTAAAGTTTCAACCCAAACGGATCCTCAATTAACCACAACACATCAATCTAATTTCATACTCAAAATTTACCACACAAACGATCACAAATCCAAACAAACGTTTAAGTAAATTAGCTACTCATGATGTTAACTAAACACAAATTATAAGAAAAAGACATGATTTTATTGAAATGAAAATGAAATAAGTTTAATACCAATCCGGAAATAGAACTTAAAATTGTATCCAAAATGATAAACAAATGAAAAACTGTGAAAAACTTGCTAATGCTTGCTCCAAAAATTCCAAATATAAGATGATTGTTGTTTGCTTCCTCCCCAATAATTGAGAAGAAAGTGAGATAATGATAAGATGTATTGTTTTCTCCCCAAAATCGTCCTTAAGTGCAGTCCCCCAAAAGTCCCTTGAGTGTCCTCCCTCAATAGCAATTAAGTAAACATTTTGTACCAGCAAAATGCATGAATGTGCCGCATCTATATGGGAATGCGCCGCATTCATGGCTCAGTGGCTTCAATGCGTTTGGCTTCCTTCTATAGTGCGGCTCATTGCAACAAATTTCCAAAATTTGTTTTACTTCTATCCTTCCTTGCATTTTTTTAAGTCCAAAACCATTCCTTTCGCTCTAAATATGTCCAAAAACCTAAAATACATACTTTACACAAACATAAGTATAAAACGGGTCTTTCCATTACGTTTGGACTCGAAACATAATAAATATCCCGATAAAATACTCGTATAAATGAGCGATATCAAACCCCTCAAACTTAAGCATTTGCTTGCCCCCGAGCAAATCCGACTTGACACCAGTCTAAATTTACAAAAATATACAACTTAAGAAAAGCTAAAGAAGCACGGGCTCAAACATTTAACTACATTTCAGCCTTAGTAATTATAGATTTGTGTGAAATTGTAAGATCGAAAAACCGACTACGAACATCAAAAGCTACTAAATTACTTAAGTAAATAAAAACCGAAATTTCCTAATGTTAATTCCTAATTTATCCCCTAGTTTTGATATGTCCAAATAACCACCCCTTTTCCCTCACTCTCCAATCTAAGTTGAAGCGATCAGCCTTTTGGGCCGACCCCTATATCGTCTTGCTTTCGGGGGAATACCTTAAAATCTCACAAAACCATTTTTCTTCTTTTTGTCTCTTCTTTCTTTTGAGAATTTTTGGTTAGTCCACTCATTTAGCTTTCCTCTCACTTTTGTTCACTTCAAATACTAAAGATTTATAATTTTATATTTTCTTTGAAGTGAACTGTTTTGGTAACGGGATTTGATTCTTCGTTATAGTGAGGATGAGTTCAATTCGTCAACGGGAAAGACCTATGGCCTTTTTCTTCGACTCTAACTCTAATTTGGGATTAAGTGATTCTATACCCCCGAAAGGGTGCAAGAAAGTACAAGGACTCAGTACCAAGGATATCTAGCGGCTATCCGGATTTAAGATTTTTCGGAGAAATTTAAGGAACTAAAACTAGGAAACCTAAATTCTTACTTACAAATATTTTATACTAGAGATGTTCCTACACAATTTCACGTTGACGTATCGGAATGTTTTTAAATACACAAGCCCCTATCATTTTCCTAACTACGTTTAAGCGTTTTTTCCTCTTTTTTTTTATATAGACTCAAAATAGGACAAAAAAAACATAATGGATACAAGAGGGAATATTAAACTAGCAAAATTTCCCGACATTCTCCCCATACTTATTTAACGCATTGTCCCGAATGCGTTCCAAACTAGAAACTAAAAAAAAAAAAAAAAAAAACTTTGGTTGCCTCCCGTAAAGCGCCTTGTTTTTATTCTGAGTCTATAGCTCGCCTCGCCCTCCGTGCACACAAACAAACTAACTTTGAAATCGAAGTTTCCTTCGATTTCCTTCTACCTGCCAACTCCTCAAAATGTAACCTCCTCCATTGCACCTACAATCCAAATCATCATAAAGAAATTCATAATTAGGAACATCAAGCTCATCGCGGGTTTTCGCCCATGCGTCATGCCATTCGTTCGTTTCCCGCATGATCGAACCATCCTCCCATCGTCTAAAGTCGCCACCTTCTCCCCCATACTTGTCTTTTTCAGCACCATGCTCAATTGGTTCACCAAGTGTTAAATCGTCAAAGTTCACGGGCTCCTCATATTTGTTAACTATACCTTGCAAAACCTTTTCTTTTTCCAAACAAGTTAGAAAACAAATTAAGTCAATGGGTTTTCTAGGTATAACTTTCAACGTTGATTCCGTATCGACTTTGAGCTTTAGACAGGTTCTCCATCACGTGTTTCAACAGTTGCTTTCTCAATTTCAATTTCGGGCTCCAAACGTTCTTCAGCTCCATCTTCGTTCTCTTCATTGGTAACAACCCGGTTCGATCAACGATCAAACATCTTCTCAAAATATTCTAGACTGGTGTCTCCATTGATAGTACTATCGCAAACCCCCAAATCCTTTTCAAGAAGCTCCTCTAACTCCAAATCCAAACTCTTTTCCTTGGGTTCTTCACCCAATTCCTCTTCCACAAGAAATTCCTGCAATTGTGGGTCACACGTGTCATTATCAATAACATCTATTTTAAAACACGTTTCATAGGTGGAGTACGAATGTTTTTTAGATTTATGGTAAGTAAATGTTTCCCTATCGTCCCCCACACCCAATGAAATTTCTCTTCTTTTCACACGGATGATAGCATTCGCGGTGTTCAAAAATGGTCTACCCAAAATTAGAGGAACTCTACTATCCTCTTCCATTTCCAAAAAAAAAAACGAAATCAACGGGAAAAGAGAATCTACCTACTTGTACTAACATGTTTTCTACAATGCTAAGCGGGTATTTAAAAGTTTGGTCGGCTAGCTTAATGCTCATTTTTGTTGGCTTTAAAAATCCCAAAGCTAATATTTTGTATAAAGAATATGGCATTAAGTTTATACTAGCCCCCATGTCCGCTAAAGCATTGGAATGATAAGTTTTACTAAAAGTACAAGTGATTATAAAACTCCCTGGATCGTTTAGCTTAGGTGGAAGTCTGTCGTTCTTCCCAATCGACGAGCATTCTGCGTTCAAGTAAGCCGCTTGATCCTCCATTGACTTCCCTTTCTCGCTCACAAGTTCCTTGATGAACTTAACATAATTAGGCATACCTGCAATCACATCAACCAAAGGCACATTAACATGAACAAAATTAATCAAATCTACGAATTTACCGTATTGTTCTTTCATTTTCTCTTTCCTCAAGCGTTGAGGGTAAGGGATTCTCGGCTCGTATGCTTTGGTTGGTGTACTTGTGGTTGTTTTAGGTACCCCATCTTCACTTTAGATGTTTGGTTCACCCCCCCCCCCACTTGATCCTCCACCTCTAACTCAAATTTTTGGTCATTTTCGGGGTCTGGGGTCTCAATGCGCCGCATTGGATTTGATTGAGCCGCATCGGACAAAGTGGAAAACGAAAATGGGTAATCTGAGCTCACAATGCGTCGCACTGGGCTAGTGGTGCGGCGCATTGGACTCGGATTTCCCAAATTTTCGTTTTCGTTTTCGTTTTGCTCCTCTTCGCTCCCGTAGCAGAAACCCGATCGTGTAGAAATTGCGTTCACTTTCTCGTTCCTTTAATTAGGTGTTTGATACCTTGAACCTTGGATGGTTTGACCCCCATTGTTTTTGTTTTGATCATTTGGTCTCGGGTTTGGTTGGGTAGAACTCACTATTTGACCCGTTGGCCGATTTGCAAAACTTTCGTTCATTCTCTCGAACTTTCTTTCCAAATCTTGCACGTTGGCTTGTGCATTCCATTGTCCTTGCTCCAAAACTTTCAAAGTGTTCGTAATTCCCTCATTCTTAGCCCTTTTCATGTGAATAAAATCCCGCAACATGTCTTTTATGGTTGGATCTTCCCCTTCTTCTTTCGCCCTTCCGTTTTGTTGGACTCCATAACCGAAATTCCCACCTTGGTTTAGATATCTCCCTCGAACTTGATCACATTCTTCCGAGTAGTGTGGCCCTCCACATGTTCTACATCCATTTCTCACCAAATGCACATCCCTCTCTAAATGACCCATCCGTTTATTCATCTGTTCCGCCAAAGATTTTATCTCGTTCACAATTTCCGAGCTTCCATTACTATTACTACTTTCCATTTTGTTAACCATTCCACGGACCTTTCTATTCCTATTCACCCTCTATCTAGCAGTTCCCGCTTGAACTTGGTCTTCCGTCATTCTATGGGCATCGTTGGGCGAATTATACAAGAAGCTTCCACCACCCGCCAAATCCAAGTCGTGTTGAGAACGACTATCCAAACCATAATAGAATATGTCTATTACTTCTTCTCGATTCAACCCGTGGCCATGACAATTTCTCAAAATCTCCTTAAGCCTATTCCAAGCATCTGTGATGGTTTCGTTATCCCACTGTTGAAAACTCCTAATTTGGTTCAGCAGCTTTCTACCCAAGATGGGCGGAAAGAAACGGGTCACGAACAACTCCCTTAACTATTCCCATGTCTCAAGAGAATCCGGCTCCAATTCGCTAAACCATTGCTTAGCTTCTCCCGTTAGAGATGATGGGAACAAACTAAGCATAACACCTTCCCCCATCTCAACTCCATATCGAAACATTTTGCATGTTTTCAAATGGGTTAACCGACGGGTCGTTAACAACAACATCATCATCTCTATGTTCCGACATCTCGCTCGGCTCAAAATAATTCTCTCCCAATATCTGTCACACCCCGCTAAAGCAGAAACACGAGGTGCAAAGAGCAAGAGAATCATTACACGAGTCATAACAGAATTTAACGGTTCCAAGTCATTAAAATAAAGTTTAGAAGGTTCACAAGTTCAGAAGACATAACCAAGAGTAATTAAAGTTCACGACAACAATACAAAATTAAATTGTTTTCATAAAATTCCCAAAATAAGACAAGTCATCTCCCGATTCAAACTTCACGTAACACTCCTGACCCGCCCGAGCTATGCACTTCATGACTTACACTTGATTTTCTAAAACATGAGATAAAGTGTCAAACTACATAACGTAGTGAGTGAGTTACAGTTTATAAGTTCTCGACAAAAGTTCCGACAAGTATATATAAGTAGAATTTCTTAAAAGAAATATGAGCGGAAAAGTCGCTTAAAATATATATACTTTGAAGAAGATAATAGACAAGTAGAGTAAAACTTGTAAAAAGATTAGATGCGGAGTAATCGCAAAGTAAATATGTATATGCGTAAATAAAGGTAACTTATGATTTAAGCATTCTATCAACCACTTGGCATAATATAACTAACTGTAAGTGTTCACACTAAACCGATTAATCCTGATCGTGAACAGCCCCAACCCCGCACTATCTACGAGGTTCGTCTGAACTTAGTAATATGTACTTAGATTGCCATCTAAAGTAAGGAGCGATCCTCTCCTAAGTATCGATACTCATAGTTACTAACGGCTTATAGCTAATAGTGGTAAACGTCACGTCTAAAACGGGGCAATTTGATTTGATTTAAAAACTGATAGTAAGCACTTACATACATGTTATATTTTCATCAAGGGTTTAACGGAGGTGCCGATACAGTGGCGAGGTCGTATAATACAATCAATCATAGTTTTAGTCAAGTGCCGATCAGGTGCAAGCCATAATGTCAAAACGTCAAAATGTCAAAGAGTGCCGAATAGGGAAATTTAAAATAGTTTTACGCATATAAGTTCGATCAACGTCAAATAGTTCATAAATGTCATAGTTCATAAAAGTCATAGTTCATAAAAGTCATAGTTCATAAAACGTCATAGTTCATAAATCATTTAGATCTCATGTTAAAAGAGTACTTAAAAGACATTAAATAGAGGGGATGTAACTCATTTAGATCTCATGTTAAAAGAGTACTTAAAAGACATTAAAACTTGTCGGGAATCACGGAAGGCCTAAAAGAATACCAAGATTGATTAAGTATTATGATTACATTAAGTTAACATATATATCATATTTTATAAGTTGTAATCTTTACTAAAACTTTAAGTGTCAAGGTTAAATTGTCCAAATATTGTCCGAAACGGTTATCGTCACGTTTAGTTCTAAAAGTGTCCAAAGTTAACGTTATTATTATTATGATAAATTATATTTTAGTTGCTGAAGTGTTTTATAATTTCTAACAAAATTTGGGCAGCGCTTCCGCGCCATAATTTTTATGTCCAAAATTGTCAACACTTTCCCGCTTACAGTACATATATATTTACATAATATAATTAAACGAGTTCTTTTAGGTGTAAATAGTCCAATAAAATATCACAAATATAAGTTTTTTACTAAACTCAGTTCCAAAATGTTAGTCTCGAAAAATCAGAACGTGTACATAAGTTGTTAACGCCAAACGACGATTTTCGGGAAAACTCAGCGGCTCAGTGCGCCGTTCTGGACCTCTAGGACAGCGCCCTGAACACTTTTGTGTCACGGTGCGTCGTCCTGGGTCAAGAGGGACGGCGCCCTGGCTGCTGTTTTTCTCCAACCTTCGATTTTCTTGCAAAAATGGTTATTTAAGTCATGGATCTCGACATGCAATTGATAAAAACTTCATTATATATCATTTTCACACTTTGTAAAAAACTTTTATCCATAAAAACGTAGATCTAAGTAATACTCGGTTAAAATCCGTTTTTGTATAAAAAGTGTTATAAAACTTTATAAAAACTCATTTTTAAGCTTTAGATCATCCATGCAAATGTTTATTTTGATAAAAAAAAAAATAGTAAAGAGTAAGAAATCTACCGGATGAAAAGTTTGGATGATGGTTTGGAAGAGATTTGAGCTCCAAAAGTCTAGAAAATGTCTTTTTAACCGAAATAGCTTAGTTCTGCTTGCTTCCTTTGTTGTTTGAACGATTTTTATGGGTATTTTAAGTGATTTTCGTGGCTGCAAGTTACTGAACTGGTAGGTGTTTTTAGAGAGAAGGTGCAGAAAATCAAAGTTTGTATGTGTTTTATGTTTGTAAAATGAAAAATGAAAAGAAAACTAAAGAGGGGGTAATAATCTGGTCTTGGGACAGTAAAAAGACTGTCAATGCAAGTCAAATCCCGAGTTTGAGTGGTTGAGTGTTGTGTAAAACGAGATGGAGCTTTAAAGCTTCTTTTTTTTTTGAAAATTGCGACATCAGGACGTCGCCCTGGGTTGACCTGTGCGGCGTCCTGGTCCCATTTTCAGTATTTTTTGATTTTTCGTTTTTACGTTTTTGTTCCGTTAGACCTTTTCGTTAAATGAAAGTTTTTGATTTTTGTACGATATGAACTTATGAAAGTTCCTTAGGTGTTTTCTTGGTATTAGGACTCATATATATTGATTCCGAATTTGATTCCGAAACGGACGCGTTTCCGGTAAAAGTACAGTTAAAGACAACGACAGACATTTCAAAAGATATATAGTACAAATATCACCTGAATTTTGGACGGTTGTCACATTCTCCCCGGGTTGAAAAGAATTTCGTCCCATCAAGAAGAAGTGTCCTTGAACAGATTTGGATACTTCTGACGGATTTGGTCCTCACGTTCCTACGTGAATTCATGACCGCGTCGGGATTTCCACCGAACTTTTGACAATAGGAACACGACTTTGCCTGAGTTGTTTGACCTCGCGGTCCACAACCTCAAGCGGTTCTTCAATGAAATTGATTTTGCTATCAATTTGGACTTCGTCGAGCGGAATGACGATGGTCTCGTCAGATAGGCACTTTTTCAAGTGCGAGACATGGAAAACATTATGAACTTTCGAAAGATCCTGCGGAAGTTGGAGTCGATACGCCACCGGGCCGATTCGCTCTATCACCTCGAATGGACCGGTGTACCTCGGGCTTAGCTTTCCGCGCTTCCCGAAGCGAATTACCCCTTCCATGGCGATATCTTGAGAAGCACTCTATCTCCAACTTGGAATTCGAGGGGTTTCCTCCGGTTGTCGGCGTAGCTCTTCTGCCGGGTACGAGATGTCTTCAGCCTTTCTCTGATGGTGGTAATCTTGTCGATGGTTTCCTGGACGATATCGAGCCTCGTAAGTTGTCGATTGCCGGCTTCTAGCCAACAAAGCGGTGACCGACACTTGCGTCCATATAAGGCCTCGAACGGTACGCACTTGATGCTAGCGTGGTAGTTGTTGTTATATGAAAACTTTACCAAAGGAAGGTGAGCGTCCCAACTTCCTCTGAAATCAACTACACACGCTCTTAGCATATCCTCTAGCGTTTCGATCGTTCGTTCACTCTGACCATCGGTCTGAGGATGGTAGGCGGTGCTAAGGTCTAGCCGCGTCCCGAGCGATTTCTGAAGCGCAATCCAAAAGCGGGATGTGAATCGACTATCCCTGTCGGAGATAATGGAGAGAGGTGTTCTGTGACGAGAGACGATCTCGTTGATGTAGATTTGAGCGATCTTCTCCATCGAGTGGTTTTATCGTACCGTTAGGAAATGAGCGGATTTTGTCAATCGGTCCACGATGACCCAGATCATGTCGTTACCTCTTACCGTACGGGGCAGTTGGTGATGAAGTCCATGGAGATCTGTTCCCATTTCCACATGGGAATCTCCGACTGATGCAATAGACCTGAAGGCTTCTGATATTCCGCCTTGACCTTCGAGAAAGTAAGGCACTTAGCTACGTACAAGGTAATATCCTTCTTCATGCCTGGCCACCAATAGTATTCCCGAAGGTCCTTGTACAACTTGTCGGATCCCGGATGAATAGAGTATCGGGATCGGTGGCCCTCGTCCAAAATTAGCTTACGGAGGTTCTCAGACTTTGGAATCCATGCTCGGTTCTTAAAATAATGGATCCCGTCCGTTTTAAGCTCGAATTCCGTCTCGTGATTGTGAAATGTTTCCTCCTTAAGGTTCTCTGGTTTCAGCGCTTCTCGATGAGCACTAGAGATTTGCGTTTGAAGGCTTGTCTGAATCTGAATTCCCAGTGCTCTAACTCGAGATGGTTTTACCCTTTCCTTCCGACTCAGGGCATCTGCCACTACGTTTGCCTTACCCGGGTGGTATTTGATCTCGCAATCGTAGTCGCTCAGAAGTTAGATCCATCTCCGCTTCCTCATGTTGAGCATTTTCTGATTAAGCATGTGCTGAAGGCTTTTATGATCCGTAAAAACCGTACACTTAGTGTCGTACAAGTAGTGTCTCCAGATTTTTAGTGCGAACACAACGGCTCCCAGCTCTAAGTCGTGTGTCGTGTAATTCTGCTCGTGCACCTTCAGCTGTGTCGAAGCATATGCGATGACTTTCTCCCTCTGCATAAGGACACACCCAAGCCCTTGGTGAGACGCATCGCGAAACACTACGAAATTATCCGTGCCCTCCGGTAGGGACAGGATCGACGGTGACAAAGTTGGTGCTCCAGTCTCTGGAAGGATTCGTCCTGTTCTTTTCCCCAAATAAAGTCCTTGTCTTTCTGAGTGAGCTCGGTGAGAGGCTTAGCGATCTTCGAGAAGTTCTCGATGAACCTTTGATAATAGCCACCCAACCCTAGGAATTGCCGAATTTCCATAGGAGTCATTGGGGCTTGCCATTTCTCGATCGCTTCGATCTTTGCCGGGTCTACATGAATTCCCTCTTGGTTGACCACGTGACCAAGGAAATGTACCTCCCGGAGCCAAAATTCTCACTTCGAGAATTTGGCGTACAGTTTCTGATCTCTGAGGAGTTCTAATATGAGCTTTAGGTGTTTCGCATGATCTTCCTTATTCCTTGAATATATAAGAATGTCTTCTATGAATACGATCACGAATTTGTCTGGATATGGTCTACACACCCTGTTCATTTGGTCCATGAACAGTACTGGTGCGTTGGTCAGACCAAATGGCATGACGAGGAATTCGTAATGTCCGTATCGAGTTCGGAATGCGGTTTTAGGAATGTTGGTTTCACTGACACGAACCTGATGATAACCCGAACGGAGGTAGATCTTAGAGAAATAAGTTGCACCCTGCAACTGGTCGAACAGATCATCGATCCTCGGGAGTGGGTATTGGTTCTTGACGGTCAGCTTGTTCAGTTCGCGATAGTCGATACACATACGAAAGGATCCGTATTTCTTTTTGACAAAGAGGATTGGGGCTCCGAAGGGGACGAGGTTGGACGAATAAGACCATGATCTAAAATTTCCTGCAGCCGTTTTGATAGTTCTTGCATTTCAGGTGGTGCTACACGATACGGTGTCTTGGCAACCGGTGTTGCGCCAGGAACGAGGTCTATTCGGAATTCCACTTTTCGATGCGGCGGTAGCCCAGGTAAATCCTCTGGAAAGACCTCTGGATGATCCTTGACTACTGGAATGTCTTGCACTCGATTATCTTTGGGTTTGTGTTCAACGACATGCGCAAGGAATGCCTCGTAGTCCTTTTTGAGGTATTTGCGCATTTTGACGATAGAGACGATACGTAGTTGTCGTCCAGGTTTTTCTCCCTGAACAACGAGAGTCTCACTTTCTAAGAGAGGAATACGAATAAGTTTGTCGAAACAAACGATCTCGGCTCGGAAACGAGATAACCAGTCCATCCCGACGATAACGTCAAAACTTTTCAGCTCGATAGGAATTAAATCGATGGGGAAAGTTTTGTCAGATAGGCATATAGAACATCCTAAGATCATATCCTTGGCTTCGAATTCTTGACTGTTAGCGTACTCTATGGTGAAGCTATCCTTAAGAACTTTAGATCCTAGGTTAATAAGGGGTCTAAATTCTAAGGACACAAAGCTTCTCTCGGCTCCTGAATCGAATAAAACAGAGGCATAGTGGTCATTTATAGAAAACTTACCCGTAACCGCTTTCGGGTCCGGACGAGCTTCCTCTGCTGTGAGTGCAAAGGCACGTCCTCGACCTCGCCCACCTTGGTTTGGTTGGGCATTCTGGAGTTTAGGGAAGGTATTCCGGAGATGTTGGTCACTACCACACTCGTAGCATACCGGCTTCTGACCATGGTTGATGGTTTTCTCTGTACAGTACTTGGTGAAGTGCCCCTCCTTCTGGCACTTGAAACATACCGGAAAATTATCGATGTGGTGGTAACAAAACTTGTTACACTTGGGGTGTGGCCCAGTGTAAGGTCGGGGTCCAGTAGGTGGTGCGGGTGCAGGTGCAGGTGTAGCAGTCACAGCGTAGTTACGGGTGGTTCGGGCTTTCTTGTTCCGGTCACTTCTTCTCGACTCCTTCTTGGAAGATGCAGGAGTGGTGAGGGGATTGCTGGTGAGTCTTTGAACTAAGATGATTGCGCTCTGAAGTGTCTGGGGCTCGGAAGAGATAACCATGCCTCGGATTTCCGGAACAAGACCGGAGATGTAAAGGTCGATCCGGTTCTCCTCAGGGGTTACTAACCTTTGGACTAGTCGGGTGGGTTCATTGAACCGGGTGGTGTACCCTTCGATGTCGTTGCCGACCATCTTTTGATCCTAAATCTCCGCCTCGAGCTTCTTGATTTCCCCTTTGGGGCAGTACTGCTCGATCAGAAGGTTCTTGAAGGCGTTCCAGGTAAGAGCACAGGAAGTTTCACGCCCTCGGGTGCGGACCACACTGTTCCACCATGATAGGGCTCTACCGTAGAACACGCAAGAGGCGTATTCCACCTTGTCCGCTTCAGCACACCTGCTGATGTGCAGGACTGATTCGATGCTTTCGAACCATTGCATTAGTCCTACGGCACCAGTCGTACCGTGAAACTCCTTTGGCTTACAGGCCATAAAGCTCTTATAGTTGCAAGCAGGAGGGTTTCGGTTCTGGTTCTGATTCTGGTTCTGTTGCTGTTGCTTCTGTTGCTGTTGCTGTTGCTGTGGTTGTTGTCCTTGATGATGTTGGTGGTTGATGATGTTATTGTTGATACCGGTCGTGATCTGAGCGATCATATTCGGCATGGCCGCGTTGAGTTGCTCGGCGATGATTTCTTCGTTGGATCGTCTGGGTGCCATCATTCTATAATAAAAGGAGAAAAGTTTAGAACGCACGAATAGGAGCGAGTGATAAGGAGTTGAATTAGTGAATGTCAACAACAACAATGATAAACGAGTAACAAGGAAAGAAAATAACAGCACACGCACGACAATGATTCAAGAGATAATAATATAATGATACGACAATAAGTATAACGATTCACACGACAATGACAAGTACGAATAAAAAAAAGTAGATATTTCCATTAATAATAGTAAAGTTGCGTACATAGTTCATAATAGGGAAAGATGAAATACAAGTACAATACAATAATAAGATAAATAGCTTAAGTAGTGTACATGGAAAAATACGACTTAGCTTACAGTACGATACATAAAAGAAATGACTAACGGCGCTTCTCCAAGAACATCTTCGCCATTATAACCGCGATCAAGGTCCCTATGACCAAGCACGCTCCCACGAGACGCTGCACCGTCCTAGCTGTGGCTTGAGCCGACGCGATGACTCGCATCGACTGTTCCGACAGCTGATGGGCGGCGTCGGAGACTTCGCAGAGAAGAAGACCCTGTTGTTGGGCCTCCTTGGAAAGTCCCCATACCTCACGGTGAAGGTGCAGGAATGCTGCTGGTGGGGGAGGCTGTAGAGTGGGGGGCATCATGGGCCTGGAGGCTTCAGCGTCGCGAGCACGTTGCATTTGCTCTCTCTCGAGCTGCCGCTCCCATATATAGTGGTCCAACATGGAAGTACGTGGAGCCTCGGCGTACGGGTTTCGGAACGGCAAGTGAAGAGGAGCGGGTCTGGATGGACCGGGGTTCTGCCCGACCTGCCGATCCGGGAGACGGCCAGGGAGAATGACCTGCTTACGAGCGGTCAATCTCATGCGAGGCCCGTGCTGCTAAGGAGGTGCGGAAACAGGCACCGGGGGAGCAGGCGGTAACACGGTCCTCAGACTGGAACCAATACTGTTGGAGATGGCCATAGAGGTGTCCTCCGTCGGGTCCGTAGTCTGGTGAGTGAGCGAGACTGGGATCGGGAAGGTGATCGCGAACGAGATGACTGAGACATGACGGATCTGCGAATAGTGAGTTACGTAAGTACATGGGAAACTAAAATAGGAAAAGTGTAAATGAAATGCATGCACGGGTCAGTTACGTGAGAATCGGGAATCGATAAGCCCGGGAATTTTTCGACTCAAAACTGTTAACAATAGTAATTACTTTCCGTTCTTGCATAATTCATTTTGAACTAGGCATAGTTGATCAAGTTACGCGTAGTTGAAAACAATCATGCAATTGCGGAATTAATCTACTAAAGTTTGAACTCGAAAAATGATTTTTCTGAAAAGCCTTGGTTATAGTTTGGTTTCGAAAACTTTTGAAAATTTCTAAAACCGTTTTCACTATAACCTTTGCTCTGATACCAAGTCTGTCACACCCCGCTAAAGCGGAAACACGAGGTGCGAAGAGCAAGAGAATCATCACACGAGTCATAACAAAATTTAACGGTTCCAAATCATTAAAATAAAATTTAGAAGGTTCACAAGTTCAAAAGACATAACCAAGAGTAATTAAAGTTCACGACAACAATACATAATTAAATTGTTTTCATAAAATTCCCAAAATAAGACAAGTCATCTCCCGATTCAAACTTCACGTAACACTCCTGACCCACCCGAGCTATGCACTTCATGACTTACACTTGATTTCCTGAAACATGAGATAAAGTGTCAAACTACATAACGTAGTGAGTGAGTTACAGTTTATAAGTTCTCGACAAAAGTTCCGACAAGTATATATAAGTAGAATTTCTAAAAAGAAATATGAGTGAAAAGTCGTTTAAAATATATATACTTTGAAGAAGATAATAGACAAGTAGAGTAAAACTTGTAAAAAGATTAGATGCGGAGTAATCGCAAAGTAAATATGTATATGCGTAAATAAAGGTAACTTATGATTTAAGCATTCTATCAACCACTTGGCATAATATAACTAACTGTAAGTGTTCACACTAAACCGATTAATCCTGATCGTGAACAGTCCCAACCCCGCACTATCTACGAGGTTCGTCTGAACTTAGTAATATGTACTTAGATTGCCATCTAAAGTAAGGAGCGATCCTCTCCTAAGTATCGATACTCATAGTTACTAACGGCTTATAGCTAATAGTGGTAAACGTCACGTCTAAAACAGGGCAATTTGATTTGATTTAAAATTTGATAGTAGGCACTTACATACATGTTATATTTTCATCAAGGGTTTAACGGAGGTGTCGATACAGTGGCGAGGTCGTATAATACAATAAATCATAGTTTTAGTCAAGTGCCGATCTGGGTCAAGCCATAATGTCAAAACGTCAAAATGTCAAAGAGTGCCGAATAGGGCAATTTAAAATAGTCTTACGCATATAAGTTCGATAAACGTCAAATAGTTCATAAATGTCATAGTTCATGAAAGTCATAGTTCATAAAACGTCATAGTTCATAAATCATTTAGATCTCATGTTTTCCCCAAAAGAGTACTTAAAATACATTAAATAGAGGGGATGTAACTCACGGATTGCGAAGATTAAACAAGAGCGAGAAACGGTCAAAAACGTGTCGGGAATCACGGAAGGCCTAAAAGAATACCAAGATTGATTAAGTATTATGATTACATTAAGTTAACATATATATCATATATTATAAGTTGTAATCTTTAGTTAAACTTTAAGTGTCAAGGTTAAATTGTCCAAATATTGTCCGAAACGGTTATCGTCACGTTTAGTTCTAAAAGTGTCCAAAGTTAACGTTATTATTATTATGATAAATTATATTTTAGTCGCTGAAGTGTTTTATAATTTCTAACAAAATTTGGTCAGCGCTTCCGCGCCGTAATTTTTATGTCCAAAATTGTCAACACTTTCCCGCTTACTGAACATATATATTTACATAATATAATTAAACGAGTTCTTTTAGGTGTAAATATTCCAATAAAATATCACAAATATAAGCTTTTTACTAAACTCAGTTCCAAAATGTTAGTCTCGAAAAATCAGAACGTGTACATAAGTTGTTAACGCCAAACGACGATTTTCGGGAAAACTCGGCGGCTCAGTGCGCCATTCTGGACCTCTAGGACAGCGCCCTGAACACTTTTGTGTCACGTTGTGTCGTCCTGGGTCAAGAGGGACGGCGCCCTGGCTGCTGTTTTTCTCCAACCTTCGATTTTCTTGCAAAAATGGTTATTTAAGTCATGGATCTCGACATGCAATTGATAAAAACTTCATTATATGTCATTTTCACAGTTTGTAAACAACTTGTATCCATAAAAACGTAGATCTAAGTAATACTCGGTTAAAATCCGTTTTTGTATAAAAAGTGTTATAAAACTTTATAAAACTCATTTTTAAGCTTTAGATCATCCATGCAAATGTTTATTTTGATAAATTAGTAAAGAGTAAGAAATCTACCGGATGAAAAGCCTGGATGACGGTTTGGAAGAGATTTGAGCTCCAAAAGTCTAGAAAACGTCTTTTTAACCGAAATAGCTTAGTTCTCCTTGCTTCCTTTGTTGTTTGAACGATTTTTATGGGTATTTTAAGTGATTTTCGTGGCTGTAAGTTACTGGATTGGTAGGTGTTTTTAGAGAGAAGTTAGAGAGAAGGTGGAGAAAATCAAAGTTTGTATGTGTTTTGTGTTTGTAAAATGAAAAATGAAAAGAAAACTAAAGAGGGGGTAATAATCTGGTCTTGGGACAGTAAAAAGACTGTCAATGCAAGTCAAATCCCGAGTTTGAGTGGTTGAGTGTTGTGTAAAATGAGATGGAGCTTTAAAGCTTCTTTTTTTTTTGAATATGCGACATCAGGACGTCGCCCTGGGTTGACCTGTGTGGCGTCCTGGTCCCATTTTCAGTATTTTCTGATTTTTCGTTTTTACGTTTTTGTTCCGTTAGACCTTTTCGTTAAATGAAAGTTTTTGATTTTTGTACGATGTGAACTTAGGAAAGTTCCTTAGGTGTTTTCTTGGTATTACGACTCATATATATTGATTCCGAATTTGATTCCGACACGGACGCGTTTCCGGTAAAAGTACAGTTAAAGACAACGACAGACATTTCAAAAGATATAGAGTACGAATTTCACCTGAATTTTGGACGGTTGTCACAATATCAGTTCCTCTTCCTCCTCGGAAGATCCTTTCTCACTAATTAGAACGGCTTTTACCCCCTGTTTTCGCAAAATTCTCTCCGGATCAGAAAATGGGCTAACAACGTGCTTCCCTTGGGATCTCGTGTACATCCACTATCTAATCACGTGAAAATCACAACAAAAACAAAAACAATACCGTGAATTCTATTCAACACAAAATAACAATCAAAAACTAAAAAATCAATTAAATCAAGTACCTGGCAGTGGCGCCAAAAACTTGATGTGAAAAATCTATTTTTACAGAATAAGCTTTTTCTAGATTACGACACCGTGCAGTGTACCCTTATCGATCGAAGTAAAGTATAGGCAAATTTCGGATTCGAACACAGGGACTATTATAAATTGAGAAATTAGTTAAAAAGTAACAAGTGGGGTTTTGTCTTAGGAAGACTAAATGTAAAAAACGATTGAAAATGATTTCTATTTCAAATATTGATTAAGGACGCTTGCTTGGACCGTTTACGAATGTGTGATATTTCCTAAGTATGAAATGACAATAAACTTCTAATATAAAACCTAGTTCCTTTCGAATAATAAATTTCTCCAATTACCTAACCATGTAACTATTCCTTTCGAATATAGTTAATACCTAAAATAATCGTGCATAAAGTTCCAAGCCGATGTGTGCGAATTAATCTTTAAGCTTCCTTTCGAATAGTTTACTAATCAATAAACCAATTTCTCTTAATTTATTAACTAGTGTTTGTGTTAACACTTACTTGTTCTAATTGTTGTTAGCGATTCCTTTCGAATACCGCAAACTTTAACCAACTATGGACCGGTTGATTGTTTTGTTCCTATTTTAGTAAAATTTACGAGTTCCTTTCGAATACCCGTTTTTTAGTTTACCAAACAAAAGTATAAACAATTTTAACAAGATAATTAAAGTTTCAACCGAAACGGATCCCCAATTAACCACAACATATCAATCTAATTTCATACTCAAAATTTACCACACAAACGATCACAAATCCAAACAAACGTTTAAGTAAATTAGCTACTCATGATATTAACTAAACACAAATTATAAGAAAAAGACATGATTCTATTGAAATGAAAATGAAATAAGTTTAATACCAATCCGAAAATAGAACTTGAAATTGTATCCAAAATGATAAACAAATGAAAAACTGGGAAAAACTTGCTAACGATTGCTCCAAAAATTCCGAAAATAAGATGATTGTTGCTTGCTTCCTCCCCAATGATTGAGAAGAAAGTGAGATAATGATAAGATGTATTGTTTTCTCCCCAAAATCGTCCTTAAGTGCAGTCCCCCAAAAATCCCTTGAGTGTCCTTCATCAATAGCAATTAAGTAAACATTTTGTAACAGCAAAATGCATGAATGCACCTCATCTATATGGGAATGCGCCGCATTCATGGCTCAGTGGCTTCAATGCGTTTGGGTTCCTTCTACAGTGCGGCTCATTGCAACAAATTTCCAAAATTTGTTTTACTTCTATCCTTCCTTGCATTTTTTAAGTCCAAAACCATTCATTTTGCTCCAAATATGTCCAAAAACCTAAAATACATACTTTACACAAACATAAATATGAAACGGGTCTTTCCATTACGTTTTGGACTCGAAACATAATAAATATTGCCATAAAATACTCGAATAAATGAGCGATATCAGGTTTCTGTAATTCATTTGTGAGTCTCTCTCTCTCTCTCTCTCTCTCTCTCTCTAAACCGTTCCCAAATTAGGGTTTCATAATCAAATTAGGGTTCACATTTCGTAATCCTAATTGTGATAGTCTGAGTATTATAGTCTGATTGTTGTAATCGTTGAGTGATTATTTCATTGTTTCATTTGCATTGGTTGTTGATTCTGAGTATTAATAAGAGAATCAGTGAGTTGTTTGTCTTTGATAATTGGATTATCATTTTGTTCAGGTACCGGTCGATAGGTTGCCATACAAAATACCGAAGAAACCGGTAAAATACCGGTACCATTGGTACCGAATACCAAACTTTTGAACAATGTGGTACCGAACACCATACCGCTTGTATTCAGTTGGTATCGATACCGGAACGATACTGATTCGATACCAATACGATACCGATATTTTGGTAGTTTTATTCACCCCTAAATTGGGTCGAATGACTTTGAAGCCCAATGCTAACCTTTCGATATCGTTTTATATTTAGCTTTTCGCTGGACCTTTTAATATATTTCTTTCGTACAACAATATATATATATATGTCAGGATCGGATTAGCTAAAGTAATCTAATAATATCCCTTCGTTAAGATCTTGATCTATTGAAGAAGTTCAGCAGCAGATGAACACTTCAATATTTATTGAGTTGTCGAACAATATAATATGAATAAGAAAGAAAAAATATTATTGTCGAATTATAAGCCTCAATTGTATTAACTAAGAATATCAATACAACGTGTTTTTCTTAATACAAGGATCTATCTATTTATAGACCTTGAGGCCGACCTAGATAAACTAGGAAACATCATCTATCCTTATCTAAAACTATCATTATCTAGAATAAAGAAACTATATCTAATTACAAAAGGAAACATAAACATAATCTAATTATAACTCTATAACTTAGATTATCTTGTACGGTAAGTTGGTCTTCCGTATCAACTTCATATGACCGTATCAACTTGTCATCTTCCGTAGTAACTTTATGAGCAGTAGCAACTTGATTGGACAGCCGCACTAACTTGTCTTCCGTAGTAACTTCTTTAATGTCTTCCGCATTAATCGTTTAAGTTACTAATCTCGTTGTTAAGCGTATTGTTTAGGAGTTAAACTATTTTGTATAAGTTATAACCCAACAATCTCCCCCTAACCTTGAACTTTTATGATTAATCAAAAGTACGAGTTTCATGCTCCAACCGTATTAACTACTTTCATTTACAAAACAGCTTTAACTATTAAAGTTAATTACAAATTTCTGCTTTGCCAATCAGAGTCTCCTTTTGTCTTCTCTTCTATGCGTTGTTCTAGAATTCTCCAAATAAGTTCATGAGCTTTTCTTGAATCATGGAGTCCATTAAGCTTGACTTCTATCATCTCATCCAATGTCTTCAAACTATGTGGATACTTATATCCACCAAGTAAAATTCCATGGCACCATGTCTTCTTACAAGTGAATAAACACCACTTCGTTCATAAATGAACCATTTGACTATTGGATTAGATGGACCTCCTTTCTTGAATACTGAACTTCTCTTCTTGTATTTTGGTTCGAACAAACCGCATAAGACGTCCATAGCAAGATCCGTACCTGAACATTGACCTCCTTGATGAGAAAACTTGACTTTGCCAATTTTGTACATTCTTTCTAGATCATCTCTGTCAAAGTCTCTAATCGCTTGGTGGAAGGCTTGAAGTACTTTCTTTGATCTGTCTTGTCTAGTAACTTCATATGCAGTTCCCATTTGCCCACCAAGGAACTTCCAATCTATGATCATTGGAGGCTTCACTGCTAATGGAGTAAACCTGAGTCCTTCTTCATGATTGATGTATGAAGAATAATCTGCTTGAGAAGCCTGTTCTTTCATACTACCAGTTTCTTGTTTAACATTCATGAAAGGAATGTTTGGACTTTCTTGAGATGCACCTTGAAGATTCTACTCTCTGTTTCTTGGCTAGACCATGTACCCTCTTGGATGCTAGCTTCTTTCTCTTGTGCTTCTCAACAGGTTCATCCGTAGCAGGAGCAGTATCAATGGGCTCTTGCTCATGTATGATCTTTCTGCCAGTTGCAATGGCAGCTCTTAGGACTTTCTCTTCATCTTGCTTCTTCTTCTCTTGAATCCTGGCAAGTGAAGCTTTCCTTATGGCTTCATTCTTCTTCTCCGTTTCCACAAGATCCAAAATATTAGCTAATTTCATAGGACCTAGAGACCTTCCACTGTAGCCTTTATTCTTGAGATAAGCTGTGTATTTCTGCCTATCTTCAGCTAGCTTGGCCTCTGTGAATTTGGATACTTTCTTCTTCTCAGGCTTGGTTTTGGCTTTGACTTGTTTTTGCTGAATAAGTTTGTCTTCTTCAAGTAATTCCATTGCAAACTTAGCATCTGATTTCTCCAAACCTTGACGAACTAGATCATCCAAAATCTCCTCATTTTCCATCTCTTTAGCACGAATTGCATCCTCCTCAACAATTTTTCTTAGCTTTTCCCTCTCAGATGGAGTTGGAGATTGATTTAATATTGCATCTTCAGCTATCTTCATTTGTCTCTCCCTTTCAGCCTG
>CAJVGC010000065.1:22134471-22204997 GCA_910822075.1 Senecio squalidus | reverse complement strand
TGTAAGTAATCTAATAATATCCCTTCGTTAAGATCTTGATCTATTGAAGAAGTTCAGCAGCAGATGAACACTTCAATATTTATTGAGTTGTCGAACAATATAATATGAATAAGAAAGAAAAAATATTATTGTCGAATTATAAGCCTCAATTGTATTAACTAAGAATATCAATACAACGTGTTTTTTCTTAATACAAGGATCTATCTATTTATAGACCTTGAGGCCGACCTAGATAACTAGGAAACATCATCTATCCTTATCTAAAACTATCATTATCTAGAATAAAGAAACTATATCTAATTACAAAAGAAACATAAACATAATCTAATTATAACTCTATAACTTAGATTATCTTGTACGGTAAGTTGGTCTTCCGTATCAACTTCATATGACCGTATCAACTTGTCATCTTCCGTAGTAACTCTATGAGCAGTAGCAACTTGATTGGACAGCCGCACTAACTTGTCTTCCGTAGTAACTTCTTTAATGTCTTCCGCATTAATCGTTTAAGTTACTAATCTCGTTGTTAAGCGTATTGTTTAGGAGTTAAACTATTTTGTATAAGTTATAACCCAACAATCTCCCCCTAACCTTGAACTTTTATGGTTAATCAAAAGTACAAGTTTCATGCTCCAACTGTATTAACTACTTTCATTTACAAAACAGCTTTAACTATTAAAGTTAATTACAAATTTCTGCTTTGCCAATCAGAGTCTCCTTTTGTCTTCTCTTCTATGCGTTGTTCCAGAATTCTCCAAATAAGTTCATGAGCTATTCTTGAATCATGGAGTCCATTAAGCTTGACTTCTATCATCTCATCCAATGTCTTCAAACTATGTGGATACTTTATATCCACCAAGTAAAATTCCATGGCACCATGTCTTCTTACAAGTGAATAAACACCACTTCGTTCATAAATGAACCATTTGACTATTGGATTAGATGGACCTCCTTTCTTGAATACTGAACTTCTCTTCTTGTATTCTGGTTCGAACAGACCTCATAAGACGTCCATAGCAAGATCCGTTCCTGAACATTGACCTCTTTGATGAGAAAACTTGACTTTGCCAATTTTGTACATTCTTTCTAGATCATCTCTGTCAAAGTCTCTAATCGCTTGGTGGAAGGCTTGAAGTACTTTCTTTGATCTGTCTTGTCTAGTAACTTCATATGCAGTTCCCATTTGCCCACCAAGGAACTTCCAATCTATGATCATTGGAGGCTTCACTGCTAATGGAGTAAACCTGAGTCCTTCTTCATGATTGATGTATGAAGAATAATCTGCTTGAGAAGCCTGTTCTTTCATACTACCAGTTTCTTGTTTAACATTCATGAAAGGAATGTTTGGACTTTCTTGAGATGCACCTTGAAGATTCTACTCTCTGACCATGTACCCTCTTGGATGCTAGCTTCTTTCTCTTGTGCTTCTCAACAGGTTCATCCGTAGCAGGAGCAGTATCAATGGGCTCTTGCTCATGTATGATCTTTCTGCCAGTTGCAATGGCAGCTCTTAGGACTTTCTCTTCATCTTGCTTCTTCTTCTCTTGAATCCTGGCAAGTGAAGCTTTCCTTATGGCTTCATTCTTCTTCTCCGTTTCCACAAGATCCAAAATATTAGCTAATTTCATAGGACCTAGAGACCTTCCACTGTAGCCTTTATTCTTGAGATAAGCTGTGTATTTCTGCCTATCTTCAGCTAGCTTGGCCTCTGTGAATTTGGATACTTTCTTCTTCTCAGGCTTGGTTTTGGCTTTGACTTGTTTTTGCTGAATAAGTTTGTCTTCTTCAAGTAATTCCATTGCAAACTTAGCATCTGATTTCTCCAAACCTTGACGAACTAGATCATCCAAAATCTCCTCATTTTCCATCTCTTTAGCACGAATTGCATCCTCCTCAACAATTTTTCTTAGCTTTTCCCTCTCAGATGGAGTTGGAGATTGATTTAATATTGCATGAAGTTCATCTTCTTCAGCTATCTTCATTTGTCTCTCCCTTTCAGCCTGTTCTTCTTCAGCAGCCAATCTCTCCAAAAATTCAGCATTGGCTTGCTCTTGTCTGATTCTTTCCTTTTCCTCCTCAGCTAGCAGATTTTTATAATCTCTTTCTTCTGCAGCTTTCTCCTTTGCAAGCCTTTCTTCTTCCTTCCTTTCTTCCTTTGATTTCTCCACAACTACAACTTTGCCTTTGTCTTTGTGTTCTGGAGCATCAATTGACTCTTTGAATCTTTTGCAGCTTTTTATCCACAGTAACATATCCCCATCTACCTGTAGACACAGAAATACTAGCAGATTTTTCAGGTAAGGTTAATGAGCTTGCTGTGGATTGAGTACCAACAGCAGCTGCTGCTCTTTGTCTAGCAACTAATGCAGCAATCATCTTCTTCCTTTCAGCTTTTTCTGCTTGTCTTCTTTGATCTTGAGTAGTTGTGCTGCTATAGTAGACTCATCAGATATGAGAGTTGTTCTTGTCATCTCTTGGTGAATTAATTCATCCGCAGCAACTCTTTGATCAATGGTAGAAGTAGGAGCTTCAGTTGTTGTGGTTGTAAGTGTTGTAGCTTCAGAAAGAATAGCTTGGAAGGTGTGTGAAGCTTGATAAAATGTGGGAGGAGTAGTTGTGAACAGATTTGGTTGGGTATCCGCAGCAACTGGACTGCTGACAGTAGTAATGGTATCCGCAGCAACCATTTCAGCATCCATATCAACTGGGTCAGTAGCAACTCGATCCGCAGCAAATGTATCCTTCGTAGTAACCATGGGGTCAGTAGCAACTGTATCCTCCGTAGTAACCATGGGATCAGTAGAAACTTCTGTGTTGGTAGAAACTGTCGTATCTTCAGTCTCTATTTCCATTTCTTGTTCTCCTTCTATTGTTTCTTCAACCATTTGCTTCACAATCATGTGCTCCCCCTCAACCAATTGTTTCTTTTTAGGTGATGCATCTATCACCATTTTCTCTCCTTCTTCATCCACCACCATATATTATGTTTCTAACTCTAACCCCCCCTCAAGTGCACTGTCAATCTCCATATCTTCATCATGTTTGGAGGTGGCAGTGATCACACTGTCTTCACTTTTCTTGTCTTCACCCCTGCTCTCCTCAGATGAGAAAAGATGTATGTGTTCTTTCTCCCCCTTTTTATCAGCTGCAGGAGAGTCATCTGAAGATGAGGAGTTGGATGGCCTGGGTGAATTTCCAACACTTCGTGTGGTGATTCTTTTGGGCAGTAACTGGGCTGATAATAATGCTTGTTGGGCCAGTACCTGTTGCACCAAAGATGTTAGAGTAGAAAGCACTTCACCCTGTTTCTCCACCTTCACCATTAAATTTTGGTACAAGTCCATCAATTCCAAAGTTTGAACATAACTACCCTCACCCCTTTCCTGTTGAGTATGATCATAGGGAAAAGAGAAACTCTCATGCCTAGCAGAAGCAGGTATCTCTCCCAAGGTCTCTTGGCGCCTGGGACCACCTTCCAATAATGAGAACAAGTCCTCATCAATGGTTGGTGTTGCCGTGGTTTGGGTCTTAAGTATGTTGATACTGTCCTGAGCTTCACTATAAGAAGTGAATGTTGCAGTAGTATCAGCCCTCTCCACATGGTCACCCCCCTCCTTATGGACCAACTCAGTGAACAAGGGGGTATGTTCAATGTTTTCCCCTAAAAAAGGTGTCATTCCTGAAGATGTTTCAGGTAATGATTTTGCAATGTGAGAATGGGGGATAGTTTTAGATACCAGAGGCTGAGTAACCCTCTTGGTTCTTTTGGATGCAACTTTGGATGGTTTGTGAGGTGATGAAAATGTGGGTTTAGTTACTATAGAAGTAGTAACTGGTGCAGTAGCAATTGGAGTAAAACTCACAGTAGCAACTGGAGGCACACTAGCAGTAGCAACTGCAGTAGTAACCTCAGGGTTAACACCCTCAGTACCTGCTACAGATATGGCACTAGTGCCCACAGATATTGCAGTAGTACTGATGGTGGCAGGTGGGGGTTGGGACAGAGGTGTAGTCACTTGTCCTTCAGCTGGAGGAAGGATGATCACCATCATTGTAGAGAACAATGGTGTCACATTTGATGAACTTCCCTTATTAACAGCTCTCATATTAGTAAAAACTTTCTTTGTGTGAGCATGAGAGAAAAAGCATTTTTCAGATCTAGTAAGATCTTTAAGTTCACCATTGAAAATTTGTTGAAGAAAGCGTGGATACATTAAAAATTTATGTTTTGGGTTTAAAAGATTCCACTGCATTCCTTCAAAGATTAAGTGAGAAAAATTATATGTTCGGTTTGTGGCCAAACATACCATGGGATTAGCTAAAGAAGAGCTACCTTCATGCCATCCTGTCCTCTTTTGGGATAGGCATTGTTGCAAAGTATGCAACAGAAATTTCCATTGAGGGGAGAGTTTTGCCTTATGAAAGGTCGAAATATTTAAATCCCCCTCATATCCCAGTTTTGTAAAATTTTCAACCATGACATCATAAGGGAGTTGTATTCTACCTGCCGCATCATGTAATTGTAAGTGTCTGCGCACAGATTTCTCCGAAACTTTGATTGCTTTGCCGTCCACCATGGCATTGATAACAGGGACTGCCTCTTCAGGGTCGAGTTCAGCTGTTGTCCATAAATCCCTAATGTGAGCTTCATTGATTTCAGGATTAATGGTTAGTGCCGTCTTGATCTTTGATCGATTCAAGAAATCGATAATCGGGTGGAAGTCGGCGTTGTCATCGGTTTTATTCAAGAAAGCTACCATGTTATGAGTTTTGTGAAATTGAAGTTCCGCCATTGTTGTGATTTGAAGAGCGATTAAGAGTATGATGAACAATAAGGCAAACAATTTGTCACAAAAAAAATAAGGAGTTTTTGATTCTAACGGTAACTTTTTTGTAAGTTTTAGGGTTCTTTAAAGAAAGATAATTCTTTAAACGGTTAAAAGAACCCCTATTTATACTACAATCTTGTAACAACTTGATGGCTTCGATTAGACGCGGGTAATGATTTAAAAGTAACGGTCCAATTAAAAAATGCCACGTGTCAGTAATAGATGTGCCTCGCGCCTGAATTTTAAAAAATAGGTCCAATCGGACATCGCCAGGTGTAAAAGTTGGTTACAAGTTGTATTTTGACTTGTCAAATCACCATTAATTAAGGTATACTTATTGTTTAAGAAACCTTTTAATATGGTAATTAGCAGTATTAACAAATATGTTCGTAGTAAGTTGATTAATTGTCCGTAGTAATGGTCTATGAGCCGTATTAACTAGACTGTCCGTAGTAATGTGAATTACTGGCAGTATTAATCCAGAGGTCCGTAGTAACACATTACTTGGCCGTATTAACCATTTTGTCCAAATTATTAGAATCAGGGCAGTAGTAGTTAAACCTTCCCTTAATACTGATACTTTTGAAATTTGTCTTTACTATTAATGTTGCAGTAGTAACATAGTACAATGCTAGAAAGTAAGGTACTTGATTTTCATCATAAGGTTACTACTGCTTATCTAAGGGACTTTTGAAAATAGAAATACTAAGAGATAAAGGATATTGATATCAATCCATTTTGATCATTCCAATACTTGTAATCAAGAATGTGAATCTTCCCACATCAAATGCTTTTGTGAGAAGGTCAGCAAGCTGATTGTCAGTGTGGATTTTCTCAACATGGATCAATTTCTTTTCGTTACAATCTCTTATGAAGTGGAAGCGTATCTCTATGTGTTTTGTCTTTGAGTGTTTGACTGGATTGTTGATGATGCTTAATGTGCTTTGGTTGTCAATGAAGATGGGTGTGTTCATTGTTAAATAGCCATAATCCATCATTTGATTTTGTATCCATAGCACTTGAGCACAACAACTAGCAGCAGCAATGTATTCAGCTTCTGTGGAAGAGGTGGACACCGTTGTTTGCACACCAGTCTTGAGCCAATAAATTGGCAACCTCCTGTTGTTGATTTCCTGTCTAAGTTTTCACCACCATAATCACTATCAGTGTAAGCAATTAAATCAAAAGGAGAGTCTTTAGGATACCATAAGCCTAAGTTAGGCTTGCCCTTTAGGTAACGAAAGATTCTCTTGACTGCAATTAGGTGTGACATCTTGGGTCTTGTTTGATATCTTGCACACACACAAACTCCAAACATGATGTCTGGTCTTGAAGCTGTGAGATACATTAAGGAGCCAATCATAGATCGATAGTTATGTATATCCACATCCTCCCCCTCAAGATCAGTCGTCAGTTGTTTGTGAGTTTCAACTGGAGTGCTTGCAACCTTGGCATCCAAGAATCCAAACTTTGTAAGTATGTCTTTGACGTATTTGGTTTGACTAATGAACATGCCATCGTCCTTCTGCTTGACTTGGAGACCCAAAAAGAACGTGAGTTAACCCATGGAACTCATTTGAAACTTAGTGTGCATGAGGTCTTCAAATTCTTTGCACAAAGAATCTTTGGTAGAGCCAAAGATGATATCATCAACATAGATTTGAACAAGTAGAATGTCTGAGTGAGATTTCTTGAAGAAGAGGGTTTTGTCAATAGTTCCTCTTTGAAAATTGTTTTGAAGAAGGTAGTCTGAAAGTGTGTCATACCAAGCTCTTGGGGCTTGATGAAGGCCATATAGAGCTTTAATCAGTTTATACACCTTATGTGGGTGTTGAGGGTCTTCAAAACCAGGAGGTTGTTTGACATAGACTTCCTCCTCAATAACTCCATAAAGAAATGCACTCTTGACATCCATCTGGTAGACTTTGAAACCCATGAAGGAGGCAAAAGCTAGAAACAAGCGGATTGCTTCAATCCTAGCTACTGGAGCAAAGACCTCTTCATAATCAATACCCTCCTCTTGAGTGTAGCCTTGAGCAACAAGTCTAGCTTTGTTTTTGATCTCAATGCCTCTTTCATCCTTCTTGTTTCCGAAGATCCATCGTGTGCCTATCACCTTCTTGCAGAATGGGACTTCCACTAATTCCCATACTCCTTGAATCTTGAATTGTAGTAGCTCAGCTTGACATGCCTCTATCCAATGTGGATCCAGTAATGCCTCTTGTATTTTCTTCAGTTCCATTTGAGAAAGAAAGCAGGCAAACAGACATGTGTTTAGAAGAGCTTCCATTGGTTTCTTCTTGGACTTAGTTTGACTTCTAGTCTCCATTGAGAAGTCAAGTTCACCAATTATTTGAGAAGGTGGATGGTTCCTGGCAACACGAGAAGATGGGATCTTCTCAAGTCTTAGTTCAACGCCCAAGTTTGTGTTATTCATATCGGGCATCTCATTGCTAGGATAATAAGTAGTGTATGGAGGAGTAGTAACTGAAGAAGGTATGTCCGTAGTGTAAGGCTCATATTCTTCAGTGACAATTTGTTCAACTCCATTGTCATCATCTTGAACTAGATGAGGAATGCCATTGGGGCGTGTTGTATTATCCTTCGCAGTTGGTGAGGGTGGTGGTACTGCTTCATCATATTGGTAGGTGCTGCCTCATGATGTGAAGGTTCTGGATCAATAGGTGAGATAGAATCAAACAGTTGAATGGGATCCTCCATAGAGACAGGAAGATTGATGTATTCCATGACATCTAATCGAGCAGCACCAATTATAGGAGCCGCAGCAACTGGCTCCGTAGTAAGTGGATCAGTAGGAATAGTATTGGCAGTATTAACCTGATTCGTAGGAACTGAAGTAGGTTGAAACTCAAAGTTAGAGTTCAATGATTTGGTTAATGCATCCAAATCAAAAACCTAATCTGGTCCATGTCCCTTCTTGGTGTAAGTGTGTTCATTGAAGGTCACGTTGGAACTTTCTTCTATAATCTTCGATTTGTGATTATAAACTCGATATGCCTTGCTTTGTGATGAGTATCCAACAAATGTGCCTTCATCAGCTTTGCTTTCAAACTTACCAAGGTAGTCTTTAGAGTTTAAGACTGTGCATGGACATCCAAATGCGCGTAGGAAACTAATCAAAGGTTGTTTCTTGTGAAGTAGGTCATATGGAGTCTTGTTGTGAGTCTTGACCAGAAGAACCCTATTTTTAACATAGCAGGCAGTGTTAACTGCTTCTGCCCAGAAGAAGATAGGTAGGTTGGAGTCAGCTAACATGCTTCTAGCTGCTTCAATCAATGTTCTATTTCTTCGTTCAGCAACTCCATTTTGTTGAGGAGTCCTGGCAGCACTGAATTGCCTCTCTATTCCTTTCTTGTCACAGAAGTCATTCATCACTTGGTTCTTGAATTCCGTGCCATTATCGCATCGAATCTTCTTGACTTTGAGATTAATTTGATCTTCAATCTTGGTGATGAAGGTGATGAGTAGTTGACTTGTTTCATCCTTGGTACCAAGAAAGTACACCCATGTGTATCTTGAAAAGTCATCAGTGATGACAAGGCAATAAGACTTTTTTACAATGCTCTTTACATTGGTAGGACCAAAGAGATCCATGTGTAGTAAATGTAAAGGAGTGTTGTTAGTGTTGATCTCCTTTGTCTTGTGAGAAGACTTGTGTTGCTTGCCCTTCAAGCAAGCTAAGCAGTTGCCTTCAAGGTTGAACTGCATGTTGGGGAGACCTCTAACCAAACTAGATTTAACTAGTTTATTGATGTTCTTTAGGTTCATGTGGCACATCCTCCTATGCCATAAGGTGGATTCATCTAAGGTAGCTTTTGAGAGAAAGCATGCCTCAGATGAGTTTAGTTGAACCTTTGGCATGTCAAGACAATAGACATTGTCTCTCCTTGGTGTTCTGAGTAAGATCATACTTTCATCTATGACGTACCCAGGCTTCATGATGATGCATTCTGATGCAGTGAAAATAGTTGTGTGTTTCTCATCACAAACTTGAGAGACACTCAACAGATTGTATTGAAGCTGTTGCACATAGTACACATCTTTGAAGTGTAGTGTACCATTGCTTATTGTTCATTTCCCAGAAATTCTTCCTCCTTTTGGATTTCCTCCACCTCCATTGAACTTTTCAAAGTCCTGAAGACATGACATTTGCCCGTCATGTGCCTGGAACAGCCACTATCTACATGCCAACTGCTCTCACTTTCTTTGGTTGGGCTGAACCTGCACATAAACGTAGAGATTAGTTTCTGGTGGGGAACCCAAGCCAAAGTTGACTTGGGTTTGCCCATTTCATCAAAGTAACTCACCTTCCTTTGAACTAGTTTTGAAAAATCAATGGGGATAGGTGGTTGAGTTACTTGGATCTTTGGTTGCCACACTGGTTTGAAAGTTTTAGCTTTTGAAACAATTTTAGTGTTAACAATTTTTGATTTAACAATAGGAACGGATACTGGTTTGACTTGCTTTTGTTTCTTAGTGTTGATGGAAGCCGTAGTAACAAAGTTACCTTTGGCAGTATTAACCCTAGCAGTATTAACACGGTTATTTTTCACAGTATTAATACGGGCAGTATTAACACCATTATGTTGGCCGTATTAAGTTTTGCAGTAGAAACAAAATTCTGTCTGGCAGTAGGAACTCTATTCTTATTGTTAGAAAATGTGTTACGTTTGTTCACACTATTTATTCGTGAATGCATAGTAACAAATTTATGATTTGCTTGATTTGCTTGATTTGATTTGTTACTATTATTCAAGAATTTGTTTTTATGTGCAACCCTTCCTGTATATCCCACCCCATGATGTGGTTTTTGAATCACTTGCAATTGATTTTGAGGATTATGATAGCAGATTTTTGCATAGTGATTGGACTTACCACATATAAAACATCCCTTTTCCTGAACTTTTGACACTTTGACCTTTTTGAGCTTTTACTTGGTTCATATTTCGTTGGTTTCCTCTTTTACCTATGTGTTTCCAAGTCTTTTCGTGTTTCTTAAGGACTGTTTTGGTTGGGCTTTCATTGAGAGTTTTTACTTTCTTGATGGGGTCATCGGATGGCATAGACACTAGACTTTGTGAAGAATGTTGAGTAATGCCTTCAATTGTTAGTAAGTGATTTTCCAAAGGAATATCCTTGTTTTTCACAATATTGAGCTTACTCTATTCAACTAAGTCCTCAATTAGAACTTCATCATAGTTGATTGGATCAACATTGAATGATTCCTTTGGTCGTGTCTGAGAGATAGGAATTCTAGGTTCATCTAAAGATGGAGGGATGTAGTTTTGGTTAAATGGAGGGGCAACTTCTTTGTAACCTAAACCAGCTTTTACATTTCCATGTATTTGTTGTTGGCATAGGTCATTTACTGATTTTGAAGCAAATTCTAATTTCCCTACATCTAACTCAATTTTATCATGTTCTTGTTCGAATCTTTTGATTTCGTCCCTAGCTATCTTAAGCTTAAGTAGTAAGTCCTCTCTTTGCCATTCAACTAAGCTAATTTTCTCTTGATAACTTTGTTCATTAATTTTGTGTGACTTGATCTGATTCTCTAAGTTATCAATTACCCTAGCAGCTGATCGTCTTTGTTCTTCTAAGATCTTAATTGAATCACTCATTAGTTGATTGTGATGTTTATATTTAACAATTATATCTTTACATTCAGAAGTACAAAGTTTAGAATTTACCTTGGCCATAAGTGATGGAGTTTCAGATTCTGTTGGTGATGAGTTGATTGCCATGAGAGCATCTTCTTGAGTTGCTCCTTGGTCGTCATCATTCCAGTCATATCCAAAAACGTTGTTGCCAATTTCGGTAATTCCCAGATCAGTATAAACTAGCTCCGTAGTAACTGGATCCTCCGTAGCAACATTGTCCGCAGCATCCATTACTACTGCTATGCATGCATGGTGAACAGTAGTAATTTCTTCTACGTGAACAGTAGTTTGTTCTTCAGAAATAAGCGCCCTGTTTTGACTTGTTTCTTCGGCTAAGTCACTCCAATCGTATCCAAATATGTCCTGTGACATGAGTGCACTCTTATTGTTGTCTTGAGTGGTTCGTGGATTATTGGTTTTTGACTTGTTTGGACATTCCCTAGCAAAGTGGCCTAGTTCATTACAATCGTAACACTTCACCTTGCTTTTGTCGAACGTAATTCGTTCATTATTTCTTGGATTGAACCTTCTTCCTGTTCTGTTAACAAATCTTCTTGCACGTAAAGCTAGCATGGCAGATTGCCACTTTAGGTCAATCTCATCACAGTCGTCTTGATGCATCTGCTTTACGTCTTCACTTGTAAGATTTGAACATTGTGAGATGAAAGCTTCGAATGAAATCTCTTCACAAATTTCATGTTTTGGTCCTCCAGAAGTTGTAACAAGGGCAGTATTAACATTGTTAATATTGTGGTTGTTATTGCCAGATTTTTCTGCTTCCACTTCTGCCTCAAAGACTCTTAAGTCGTTGTAAAGATCATCCAATTCCAGTTCTTCTAACGTGTCTCCTTGTCTATAGGAAACTGTGTATATTTTCCATTCCTTGCTTAAAGCTCTTATGAACTTCCATTGAGATCATCTTTCTCATACTTAATTCCTGCGCTGATCATCTCTCCGGTGAGCTTTTTGTATCGATCAAAGGTCTGAGTCATTCGTTCGCCATGCAGAGAATTGAAGTTTTCATATTCCTGTTTAAGAAGAGCTTTCTTGTTCTTCTTGGTATTCTTTGTTCCGCTGAATCTTTTCTCCAAAGCTTCCCATAGCGATTTCGCATCTTGATATTCTTCAAATTGTGATTGGTATTCATTGGGGATGGCAATTAGAAGAATACTAAGGGCTTTGATTTCGGTTTGCTTTTCTCTTCTGTCCAAGTCAGTCAATGTTGAACGAGTAAGAAGACTTGGTTGTCCATCAGCGCCTGGAGTGGCTGCAGGCTTGTTGCCATTGATGATCACATCCCAAACTGTATAGTCGGACAATAGGATGTGTTTCTTGATTCGTAGCTTCCATAAGTCGAATTCGTTGCTGTTTAGAACGGGAACTTTTCCGATTGCAACTTCAGTCATGATGGTTATATTGATTCTTGCTTATGAGGATTATCAACTCGTTGATCAATAGATCTAAAGCACCTCCTGTGCTCTGATACCACTTGTCAGGATCGGATTAGCTAATGTAATCTAATAATATCCCTTCGTTAAGATCTTGATCTATTGAAGAAGTTCAGCAGCGGATGAACACTTCAATATTTATTGAGTTGTCGAACAATATAATATGAATAAGAAAGAACAAATATTATTGTCGAATTATAAGCCTCAATTGTATTAACTAAGAATATCAATACAACGTGTTTTTCTTAATACAAGGATCTATCTATTTATAGACCTTGAGGCCGACCTAGATTAACTAGGAAACATCATTTATCCTTATCTAAAACTATCATTATCTAGAATAAAGAAACTATACCTAATTACAAAATGAAACATAAACATAATCTAATTATAACTCTATAACTTAGATTATCTTGTACGGTAAGTTGGTCTTCCGTATCAACTTCATATGACCGTATCAACTTGTCATCTTTCGTAGTAACTTTATGAGCAGTAGCAACTTGATTGGACAACCGCACTAACTTGTCTTCCGTAGTAACTTCTTTAATGTCTTACGCATTAATCGTTTAAGTTACTAATCTCATTGTTAAACGTATTGTTTAGGAGTTAAACTATTTTGTATAAGTTATAACCCAACAATATATATGAACCACGTAGTATGTCTACCCTTAACGCCTAAAATCTATATATCGATATGAACAAATACCAAAATAGGGCAATGAATTAATATTATTTCTATTTTCTCTAATAAACGTACTATGAGAAAAATTAATGGATTAGATATGTTTTGTTTTTGTTTAATTAGAAGTATGAGTAAGTGGATATAACTATACTTTTTAACAGTAATTTCTACTTGACAATTGTGAGCGGACATAAACGAACAAGTAATTGGAAAAAAAAAAAAAAAAAAAAAAACTAGCCAATAAACATAAAGTGATAAAGTTTACTCGATCATCAATCCAAATTCCAAAAAGCACATAAACAAACGAGTAACTAAAAAAGAAAAGCTAGCCAGCTTACAATCTTCACTTCCAGATATCGTCTTCGGTCATCTTTAGAAAGTATAAAAGTCTATTTGACAACTGTAACAGGACAAGTCGCATTCTGCACCACATAGCTGCTCACACTTCCGAGCAATACCCTGTTATTCGTCAAGCCATCAAGGACAAGTTATATCATTCAAGCAAAAAGAGTCGGTATAAATGAATTGATATTAGCGATAGAAAAGATACCTTTTGATGGTACCAAGACCTCTGCTGCCAAGAACAAGAGCATCCAAGTTAAGATGATTAACCGCATCACATAGCTTCTCCCTCGGATCTCCCCAATAGACCTTCGCCACCACCTCAACCTACATTCAACCAAGTTACCATGTCAACAAAATTAACATTCGTCTATAGTTTTATTTATACAATAAACGTATTACACATACCGATTTCCTTAGTTACCATCTAAGATAAATCCTAGCACAATGGGTTCTAACTTTGAAAGTGATTATATTGAATTCCGGGATAATTAGGCCAATGGAATATAGAAAACCCCATAGACCCGATTAACAACCAGGCTAATCTTTACTATCCAATATAAATAAGATGATTAGATGACTTTCGCTTAAACATACCATTTTAGTTGTGGAAACAGTGTGAAGGATGTCAATGAGCTCGGAATCAGGGGTTATTCCATATTTCTTACACACGTCACTCTCTTTGAATTCCACCAGTGGTATCAAAGCTGCACATAATAATCCAGTCAATCAGTATATATTATCATAACACAAGACTTTGGTATTAATCAAGAAAATATCTATAATTAGTTACGTGATCCAGTGTCAGCAAAGAGTTGCTTATTGACGGGATCAGACTTGGGGGACAGAACAAGGAGGATAACGATGGTGTCCCCAGCATGAATATTAAGATTATGGATTGCCCATTTTAACGCTGATTTGCTTGATGCTGAATAATCCATCCCAATCCCAACCCTGCAGAATTTGGCCATCTTTGTTGATTGATTAAATGGTCGAAGAGACTAGAATTGTCGACACAAACTACATTATTATGCGAATGAATGGTGATATTTAAAAGTGAGGTAATGCCGCCAACTTTTTTTTTTGGTTTCTAGTAGGAAATGGGAATCATCATCTTTTGACTCACTATGTTGATTAGATTCGTAATTGATCGATTGAGAGGCTTCTCGAACAAAGTGGAAACAGAATATTTATACTACTAATTACCTTGTTTAGTAATAAACAAGTAGATGCTCTTGCATTATAGCGGGATTATACTACTATATTGGAGGAAATTAATAACTAATCAATGTCGTTTTATTCACCTATACTTTAACACCAAATTCTCTTTCCGTTAAAGTTTATTCTCTTTTTTTAACTTTTATAAAGAACTAAATTCCTTTTTACAAAACATATATATTATGTTCCTTTAACACCAAATTAAGCTTAGTAATCAATAACTAATCTGTCACGGATCAACGATTGTAAAGATTTTTATTGGTCTCTGTTTTCTTTTTTTCGTCTTGAATAGAATTTTGCACACCCTACCTATATCACTCAACGAAATGCATACCAGATTTTTAGCTTCTTTTAAGATTATCAATCATACCCAGGTTTTAAGATAAACTTAGTTCAGATAACAACCCGTCCAGTAGTAAGAAACATAACAGCACATCACCCATGAAACTAAATAAAAGTCCGAAAACTAACTTTGCGAGACAAAATATTGTAGTAAATAAATTAAAAGTACAACCAAATAGGCATCAGAAACTCCTCAACAGTATCTCGTTGCTTCTTTATTTCCTTTCCTTCCACCCCACTTTCAACCACTTTTGCATTCGTCTCAATCGTTAATGCAGTAATCTGTAAGTTAGAAGAGACGCCTGTCAGGACTTGACCATGAAAAAACATAGCCCAAATCAACCCATTATACTAATCTAATTATCAACTGACATACACTGATTAATTGGTTTAGAGTCTTGCTTTAAGCTCATCTGCTACAGCGTCAATGAATTCTTCGGTGTTCAAATAGTGCTCCCTACTGAGCCTGAAAGACATCAAACAAGTATACATGCATACGTAAATAAATGTACAAAATATCAACATGTGCTCGAATAAAAATTAAAGGTGACCTACTTGGATCCATGGAGAATGAGAGCAAGATCCTTAGTCATCTTGCCAGATTCAACAACACCAATACACGCTGCTTCTAGCTTTTCGGTGAAATCCAAAAGCTTAGCATTGTCATCCAACTTTGCCCTAAATAAAAGATGTATATTTACTACTTTCTTTATACAAAGAATGCATCAAGTACCAAGGAAACTAGAGGCGGCAAAATGGGTGGGTAACTTGTCAAAAACGGATATCAGTGCTTACTGAAACAGGTGGAACCTGGTTGCCTCAAAACGTTTTTTTTTTTTTTTTGTCCTTTCTTTTAATACAATTGCTACCTTAAACAGTAGCCAAATAATAGTTAAAGTGATACGTTTCCTTTTCAGTTGAATTTTTATTAGTTTACCCATTTGAACGATAAGGGATAAAATGTAACCCAAATTCACTCATTTCTAAGTAAATTGGCCAACATTTAACCAGTTAATAATTAACAATCGTTCTGGTAATGAGGAAAAGCATGACTACTATACCTATGGGCAAGGCCTCGGGTCCATGCAAAAATTGAGGCAATGCTGTTTGTGCTAGTCTCTCCACCCTTTTGGTGCACCCTGTAATGACGTGTCACAGTGCCATGGGCAGCTTCAGCCTCGATGGTCTTCCCGTCAGGACATACCTAAACAACCACCAATATTTGGTACATCAACAAAAAAATCATTACATTTACTAGAGATGGCAAAAATAGCTGCGCAGTTAAAAATGCGGCGAGTTCAAACAGGTAATGGCCTCTGTTATTAAAAGCATGGCAGAAACCACACAAGAGAAGAAGACAAAAAATGAGATAAAAGAAGTTTTGAAAGATAGAACAAGAACAGAAATAGTAGGTATACCAGGACTGACGTCATTAATCCAAGAGATCCAAAACCTGTAAATATTAAAGAAAATTAAGCCGTCTCTATGAATGAAGAAACATCGTATAACCTATTAAAGTTCAACTATGACGAATTTGGTGTTACCAAAGGCGATGTAACACCAATCATACCTTGAGCTAACATATCACTTTGCACATCCCCATCATAGTTCTTGCATGCCCATACATAACCTCCATCGCTCTTAAGAGCATAAGCAACCATATCATCGATGAGACGGTGTTCATACCTGTAAATAATTACAAGATGATGATGAAAAAAATAAAAAAAAATAAGTAAAAAGAAAAGAAATCCATAATATTGAAAACTCACCATATTCCAGCAGCCTCGAACTTTGACTTCCAGTTTTTTTCATAAACTTCTTGGAATATGTCCTTGAACCTTTATTGAAACAAAAAGAAACAACATTAAAAACCATGGCAAAAGAACGGTTGTACCAGAAACCAGTTGTCAGAAACTAAAAGGGTGTTTGGACTTGAGACTGATGCAATATAACAAACAGTGTCCGGTAATCAATTTCACAAAAATGCCATTCTATATATTATAATTTCTTAACAAAATCTGCCAAACATCTCATTATTAGAACTTTATACAAACACCCCTTAACATATTCAAGAAGAAATGTGATTAAATAATTACCAACGGGAATTATATAATAATTAGCAATAACCAAACTAATTATATAACTTACCTTCCATCATACTTCTTTAGAATGGTATTTTTTGTGCTAAGATAAAGTGGCCACTTTTTCAGGTACGCAGTGTTCATTGAGGCCTCCGCAAAAGATGTAATGGACTATATTTGAATGACATACATATCAGTCTTTGTATTGCACCGAATAATCGGTAAAGGGCACTTGTAAAACATACCTCATCAGTGTTGTACATTGACAAGGCAACACCTCCAGCACCAGTGAAGTTGTAAACCTCCAACTCTGTGGTTTCACCTTGTCCTTCAGGAACTGAATAAAAGGTTGGCACCAGAGTGTCAAAAGAAAACAGAAATACGTAGGGAGACGGTCGAAAGCATGGTATTATATGTTAAGAATAGACGTGTCATTCAACCCATTTATTTGTAAACAGTGAAAGATTTGTGTGATGTTTTATTCTTGAAAGGTCAAATGGCTACAAAAGAGGAATTAGCTAAAGAGGTAATGGGTCAAAAGGCCAAAACGATTCAAAGCCGACCAAAGGGTATTTTTTAATGCATACAACCTACTAAATCGCTTTATTATTAGAATATTAGATTATTATTGTAAATAAAACGATATTGCAATCACACTTGACAAACAATTATTATTCATATGAAATGAAAAAGGAATCGGAAAAAATATTTTTTGTTTCAAATCCAGCCTGTCCTTCTTGACTCCAGGAAAGAATGCTAAAATGCATTTCATTATCAAACAAGCTAAAATACAAGCGTAGTATTACAGCTTGGTGCATAGAGAGGAAGGCAACAACCATACCAAAAACCATCTTCAGTTTTCCAGGTCCTTTAATTACTGCATCGGTAGCTTTGTACTGATCACCAAAAGCATGACGTCCAATGCATATAGGCTTTGTCCATCCTGCACATAAAATAAATTATATCTCTATGCCACCGGAAACAACGCCAACACTCAAATTGGTAATTACCTGGAATAAGCTTGGGGATGTTTTTGCAGATAATTGGTTCCCTAAAGACAGTGCCTGCAGAAAAGTAGAAATAAAGTGATCAGATAGATAGACGCAATGCACAAAATAGTTCATCATGAAAATCACAAACCGTTCAAAATATTCCTGATGGTCCCATTTGGACTCTTCCACATGCTCTTCAAAGTAAACTCCTTCATACGAGCCTCATCTGTGATAATACAATTTCATAATATAAGGGTGCTAGTCCATATAAATTTTCAATATATGTTGTGAAAATACCTGGAGTAATGGTGGCGCACTTAATTGCAACATTGTACCTAAAATTGAAGTGAAGATATGAGTTTGAGCAAAAAGAAAAAGGAATAGGCGCAATGAGCGGAAAGTATACTTAAGTGTAGCTTCAGCACTTTCTACGGTAACTTTGTCATCAGTAGCATCACGATTAAGAAGACCAAGGTCATAATACTTAATGTCCAACTCTAAGAAGGGAAAGATGAGCTGCAAGACGTAATGATATTAAATAAAAAATGAATATTATGTTCTGAAAACAATTACAAGGATACAAAACCTTATTCTTAATGGATTCCCAAAAGATACGGGTCATTTCATCTCCTGCACCAAAACAAATTCTGAATATTTTTAAAGCAAATCATAGATCCTGGATTCACTGTCTTACAACTATTGATAATGCCATTAAAAGTTAAAAAAAACATCTACGAGAAATCGATGTAAATAATTTTAACAAAATAACGTCAAGAAATTTATAGAAAGCATTATTAATTAAATTCAAAATTGGAAAAGTTAGTATGAATATGCAAAAAGTATGGTGATTCTGAAGAGAGAAAAAGAAAAAATTAACTTTTACAGTCAAAGAGTCGAAAACAACGATTTGAGATCATACGTCACATAAACTAAAATGAAAATAATCGATCTGTTTAATTTACAGCGATCGATTAAAAAAAAAAACTGACCGTCCATCTCAACGATGGGATTAGCAACTTTGATCTTCTCGAAACCCATTTTCCGATTGATTGACGATCTGGAAACAAAAAGCGTGAAGAATAACGGAGGTGGTGAGACTGCGCTGTTAATAGGGGTTTTGTTTATATAATAATAAAACGCTGTTGCTACTAGTGTGGTGTGGTTGGTGGGCTTAATTCAAAAACACGGATTTAGTCATTTATTTTATTTTAATTTTATGGCTAATATTAAAATTAAAACCCACTTTTTTTTCAAAATTAATTTGTTAATTATTAGACGAAATAAATTATATCATTTGTATCGTCTCGTTTTTATCTTCAGTTAGAACAGTGGTGTTATATACTTTCGAAAACCTTTTTTTTGTATTGAAATTGTAACGATAATATCACATGTGATATTACTATAAAAGATAATTACTATAAAACGTATAAATTACCAAAATTTTAAAAAAAAAGTATCGAATTTTGACGACTTTTTTTCCCTTCATTTTTTGACATAAATGTGATAGTACGCATATCACATGTGATAGTATTGTATATCATATGTGACAATTTTTGTTTTCCTTCATTTTTATGACATAAATGTGATAGTATGCATATCACATGTGATAGTATACATATCACATGTGATTGTATTGTATATCATATGTGAAACCTTATTAATAGCCGGATAATAATATAAAAATATATATAATGTTAATAAAGAACATATAAAAATGATTATGTGAGCAAATGTGAAGTTAAATAAAACATTTACTATATAATTCGGAAAAAACCTTATTAAAAATAAAATAATTATAATATATAAAAAAAGCTACAAATATTGCGTAAATAGAACGAAAAAAAAACTGAAGATTTTTTTATATGATATGTTTTTCGTTTATATGTAAAACACTCATAAAACAATAAAATAATTTTAGTTTCTTTTTATACTAAAAATGTTTATGTGTTTGAAGAAAAAATATGTTTTGTAATTTTTTAGAATTAATTTAAAATACAAGTGTTAAATTATTTAAAGTAGAAAGGTTAATTAGTTTTATTTAATTATTAATATTTAAAATAAGAGTTAAATTATTTAAAGTAAAAGGGTTAAAATGAAATTATTAATGATGACATCATCAAAATGATCTAATGGTTCAACTTAAATTTGGATTTCCATCTAATGGTTAATACTTTGTCAAGTGGCATTTTAGGCCTCTCTTTTATTATATATTAAGATAAGATGTGATTTTATTATGTATGTAAAATTTCGAAAACTTATAAGACAATAAAACACATGATTTCAACTTTAATTGTTAATTTTAAAACACAAAAATATTATATTAGGTATAATCTATATAGACCCGGAAAAAAATCAAAAATTGACGATTTTTTATTTTTCCGTTTTCGGACAAATGTTGATATTCATAAAGTACAATCACATATGATTTGAACAGTAAATATGAATTTCAAAACATATATTTGTTATATTATATACATTCAACTAGAATAAAAAAGAAAAACGAAAAAAAAAATATGTCAAACTTCTAAAATCACATATGATAAAATCGTGATTTTATAATATAAAATTTCAAAACCCATCAAAAAAACCCGGAAAAAATTAACATTTTATTCAAATAAAAACTAATATAATTGTTGGGAAAATCAACGATTTAACCCAAGTTAATAAATCTGTTTATTAAAGTCTTAGTCTGAGTGATTTGAGTCTGAGTAACTAAAATCAACTAAGGCATTATGGAGCTGACTACTCAGCTTCATAAAGAGACGTAGTGCTTTAATTTAGGTATGACAGTTAGATAAAATCTTCTACCTTTTTAGAAGATTTTCTAAGATTCATACTTATCAACCTCACTATTATTGTGTATAAATAGTGAGCTTGAACATTGTAATCGTTGCACCTTTTGAAGTAATATAACTGTGTGTTATACTTGTTCTTTGTTATTATAATTCCGCGATAATAAACACAAGACACTGAGTAATCAATCGATTAATAATAATTAACGTCTGAATACTTATTTGTGATTGATTAGCCATTGTTTGAGATCTTATTGAGACCTAACAACTGGTATCAGAGCAAATAAGATTTAAATTTTAATAAATTTATAAATCTTAAACGATCAATATATAAAATCTCAAAAACAATGTCATCATCTTCAAATACACCTGCCATGGCTGCTAAAGGTATTCCTATTTTCAGTGGTCATAACTTTGCTCATTGGAAACTTAAGGCTGAGTGGCATCTATCTGGAATCCATGAAGAAATGTTAAGGACTGTACAGGAAGGACCAATCATTCCTGGAAAGAACATTGATGAGGTCAAGGAAGGAGACAAAGTTGTCCAACGTGCAAGGTGGGTTCAAACTCCTAAATCACAGTGGATAGATGTTGATAAGCTACTTTTCAATCTGGATCCAAGAGCAAGAAGCATTCTAGGTAATGCTGTATCTGAACAAATATTCTCCAAGATTGCTGGATGTAGAACTGCTAAGGAAATATGGGATACATTAATAGTATCTTGTGAAGGAGTCCCAATAGTAAGAGAACAAAGGTTGAACAGTCTGATTAGAAATTATGAAAATTTCTATGTAAAAGACAAAGAAACCTTAGCTGACGTGCATACAAGGTTTCAAGTACTGTTGAATGATCTTTCAGCCCTAGGAATGATGAAAGAAGATGATGAAATATGCAAAAAGTTTGTTGACATCTTGCCCAACAAATTTGAATCTGTCATTACATCTCTTGTGGTTAGTGAAAAATTGTCCACCTACAAGTTGCCTGGTCTTTTTGGATTGCTACTGAACTTTGAAGAAGGTCAAGAGAGGAAAAAGATTAACACAAGAAGGACCACAAGAGACCCAGAAGCTGCATTAGTTGCAACCAGTAAAAGGAATAAAGAAATTTATTCTAAAGCTGACTCATCTGAGTCTGAGTCACACTCAGACTCAGAATCTGACGATGAATCTGAGGTCAAGAAACTGAAAAGTCAGCTTGCTCTGTTGACTATGAAGCTTGAACAGAAGACAGGCTACAAAGGAAAGAAACCTTTCGATCTGAAGAAGGTAAAATGTTTCAAATGCAATGAATATGGTCACATGGCTGCTGACTGTAAAGAAAAGAATGCTCAGACTGAACACATGGACGAAGTTGCTGAGAGGGCCCAAAGATACCGAAAGAAGTATCTTAAGTACAAGAAAGGCAACAGCTCAAACACACAAAAGCCTCAAACTGAGCAAAAGGCATTATTTGCTGAAGAATGGCTAGATGAGGAACTATCTTCTGATGAGGATGAGGAAGTGGTAGATAAATGTTTGATGGCATTTACAGAAGAAGTGACTGCAACTGAGAAATCTGCTTCTCAGTTCGAGAAGGATCTGAAGGAAGCTGAGAGACTGAGTTGCAACTCAGACTGGAACAAGTCAAAACTTTATAAGGTACACAATTTTGACACTTATACAAATGAACAAAAACTTCAAATGTTTGAGTATATTTTTGTTGACTTGACCACCACTTTAGAAGAACAATCTGAATTAAAACAAAAAATCAAAGATCTTGAAAATAATTTGAAAATTAAAGATGATAAAATAATTGAACTAGAAAGTTTTAGAGTTCTTTTAAATGCTCAGATTGAAGCTTATAGTGATCTTGCAAAAGAAAACTATAAACTTAGAGAAGAAACTGAGCACTATAAAAGAATTTGTAAATCATGGTGCATATCATCCTTAAAAAATGAAGATTGTTTGAGCAGACAGGTACCCAAACAAGTTCAAGCTGTGTTGGGTGAGGACTTCAGTCTGAAGAAGCACATGACTGAAGAATAAGAAGAAGCTGAAAAAGCTGAAAGAGAAAAAATTGTTTTCAAACCAGAAATTCTTCCAAATACTTTCACATATATGAAAGGAGAAAAAATAATGATGTCAAATGCTTTTGTAAAACCTGTAATTTCCAAAGTTTCTAATAAAAGTGATTCTTCATCTTCTTCTCAATCTGAATGTGTTAATGTGTCTGAAACTGAACAAAATGTGCATGCTGAAAAAGATTCCGTGCACCCAACTAATAGATTGCCCAAAGCTGTGAGTAAATCTAAGATTCAGCACCCACTCAATTCCAAGAGTCTGAACAAAAGTCATGAAACAAATACTATTGATAAACTGGGGAATCAATTGTTGGAACTGACTAACATAGTAAAAACTCTAGTCAGGAACAAATCACCCAATCACGTCAGGCCCAAAACTCCTCCTAAGAGAATTTGCTACAATTGTGGTGAAAAAGGGCATGAAGCTGTGTTTTGTAAACAACTGACTCAGTCTAGACCACAGAAAAATATTTTTCAAAAGTCAGTCTCACCAAAACATTGGTCAGCTTCACATAAGTCAGTTTCATCAAAGTCCAGGTCGGTTTCATCAAAGTCAGTCTCACCTCAAAAGCAAAGAAACATTTCTCCAGTAAAGACAACATCTGTGAATCCAATTAAGACTAAGTCAGTTCCATCTCGAGTCAGTTTCAAAGATACTCCATGTAAATATTGTGGTGTCATAGGTCATTATTCTGTGAACTGCATGAAGGAAATAAATAAATGGAACTATATCAGCTCCAAAACTGACTGCAAGATTGAACCTGAACTTAAACCTGCTTCAGTTCATGGATCCACTCTAAAGTGGGTGCCCAAAAGTAACTAATATCTTTTATTTCATGTGCAGGACTCTACAAAATGGTATCTAGATAGTGGAGGGTCAAGGCACATGACTGGAATGAAGTCTTTTCTACAAGACTATAAAGAAGAAGATGGGCCTCAAGTGAGATATGGTGATAATGGGGTATCAATGACACGTGGATATGGAAAGATTCATGCTGGATCTGTCACTTTCAAGAGGGTTGCATATGTGGAAGGATTACAACATAACTTACTCAGTGTGAGTCAAATTACTGATGAAGACCATGAAGTCAGATTCAGGAAACAAGCTGGAATAATATACAGTGCCAAGGGAAAACCATTACTACTCGCCAAGAGAGAAAGAGATGTATTTTGTCTGGATCTGAGTACATCCAATGATGAAACTGAGACATGTTTGTTCACAGAAACCAAAGAAGAACTTAATTGGCTATGGCATCGAAGGTTATCCCATCTAAACTTCAAAAATATAAATGCTTTGTCAAAAAGTAAATTGGTTAGAGGTCTCCCTGAACTGACCTACACCAAAGACAAAGTTTGCTCAGCTTGTGTGCTTGGAAAGCAAACAAAAACTCAATTCCCATCCAAAATGTTGCATTCAATTGATGAACCTTAATTTATGCTACATATGGATTTGTTTGGTCCAATTGGAATTGAGAGTAAAGGAGGAAAGAAATACACCCTTGTAATTGTTGATGAATTTACTAGATTTACTTGGGTTATCTTCTTAAGGGCTAAAAGTGATGCAGCTGAAGAGATCATCAATCTGATCAAAAGAGAACAGCGCCAGAAAAACACTCTTGTTCGTCAAATGAGAAGTGACCATGGAACTGAGTTCAAAAACTCAGTCTTAATAGACTTCTGTGATCAATTAGGCATAGTTCAAAATTTTGCCTCAGTCCGAACCCCTCAACAAAATGGAGTTGCAGAGAGAAGAAACAGAACTCTAATTGAGGCTGCCAGAACAATGTTGTGCTATGGAAACATGAAGATAAAATTCTGGGCTGAAGCTATGAACATTGCTTGCTTCACACAAAATAGATCCATCATCGTAAAGAGACATGGAAAGACAGCTTATGAATTGTACCATAACAAGGTCCCTTCCATTCATTATTTCCATATCTTTGGAAGTAGATGCTATATCCTAAATCAAAGAGACTTGTTGTGCAAGATGTCTCCTAAAGCTGATGAAGGACTGTTCGTTGGATACTCAAGCATAGCCAAAGCATTCAGAGTCTACAATGAAAGAAGGCTACAACAAATTGCTGTTTCTACACAAACTTCTTGAGTCTGATGGAACCAAAGAAGGTTGAGGAAGCCTTATTAGATGAAGACTGGGTTGATGGTATGCAAGAGGAGCTTGGAGAATTCATAAGAAACAATGTATGGACAAAGGTCCCACGTCCCCTGTATAAGAACATCATTGGACTTAAATGGATCTTCCGAAATAAGTATGACAAAGATGGGGTGGTGATCAGGAATAAAGCTCGACTAGTTGCTCAAGGCTACAAACAAGAAGAAGGCATTGATTATGATGAAACATTTGCTCCAGTGGCCTGAATAGAAGCAATTCGTCTCTTCTTAGCATATGCAGCATTTAAAGATTTCTTGGTGTATCAAATGGATGTGAAGAGTGCATTTCTGAATGGAGATTTGCAGGAGGAGGTCTATGTCAAGCAGCCTCCAGGTTTTGTTGATCCTAATTTTCCTGATCATGTTTTTAAATTAAACAAAGCCTTATATGGTCTCAAACAAGCTCCTAGAGCTTGGTATGATACTTTGTCTGACTTTCTTCTTAAAAATGATTTTAAAAGAGGTTCCATTGATAAAACATTGTTCATCAAAAAGGAAAATGGTCATGTAATTTTGGTTCAAATATATGTTGATGACATTATATTTGGTTCCACAAATGAAAAGTTGTGTACTTGGTTTTCAAAACTCATGTGTAGTGAATATAGAATGAGTATGATGGGTGAACTTACTTTCTTTCTTGGTCTACAAGTAGAACAAAAGAAAGATGGCATTTTCATAAACCAAAGTAAATATGTTCATGATCTAGTAAAGAAATTTGGTTTTGAAACAAGTTCTGAAATGAAAACACCAATGAGCATATCTGATAAATTGCATAAAGACTCCTCTGGCAAGTCCGTTTGTCAAGCTACTTATAGAGGAATGATTGGCTCTTTACTTTATTTAACTGCCAGTAGACCTGATATCATGTTTTCTACATGTCTATGTGCACGTTATCAAGCTGACCCCAAGGAATCCCATCTTAAAGCTGTCAAAAGAATTTTTAGATATCTTAAGGGTACACCAAATCTTGGTCTATGGTACCCTAAAGATTCTGGTTTTGAACTAATTGGCTACACAGATGCAGATTATGCAGGATGTAAACTGGACAGGAAAAGCACTTCAGGAGGATGTCAGCTTCTGGGAGGAAAACTAGTCAGCTGGTCCAGTAAGAAGCAAAACTCAGTTGCAACTTCCACAGCTGAAGCTGAGTATGTGGCTGCAGGGAGCTGTTGTGCACAATTACTATGGATGCAACACCAATTGGCTGATCTTGAAATCAAGATTCAAAACACTCCAATCATGTGTGACAACAAGAGTGCCATTCAAATCACTGAGAATCCCGTTTTCCACTCCAGGACCAAACACATCGAAATAAGACATCATTTCATTCGAGACTGTGTGGAGAAAGGAAAGGTCAGACTGGAGTTTGTAGCTACTAATGATCAATTGGCAGACATATTCACGAAACCTCTGAGTGAGGACAGGTTTTTCTATCTGTCAGGAGAACTAGGCATGTTAAATCCTTAATTTGTCAAAATCATAAATCTCAAGCTGACCTCTCAGTCAACTTGTGAATTTTCAGTCTGACTCAATAGTCAGCTCCAGATATCTCAGTCTGACCAAGAGCGCAGACCGAATGTAATTTCAGTAAATATCTTTTGAAATTTTTTATTTTTTTTAAATTTTAGTAAATATCTTTTGAAATTTTTATTTTTTTAATTTTAGCGAATATCTTTTGAAATTTTTTAGTTTTCTTTTCTAAAGTTTTTTTTTAATTTTTGTTACTGGGTCAATGTACAGTCAAGGGTCAAAAGTGTCAATAGAACAAACCTACATGGACCAAATTGAAAGTTTCCTAACTTAGTTCCTTAATTTTCGTTCCTATAGTTTATATTCAACTGAATTTCAAATTTTAACCTAATTATCTTATTCTCTAATCATCTGCTTGATTTTCCTTCTAATGGCGAATGCAAATATGATTCTTCATGTTACCTCGCGAATGATTCCTGGTGCTGATTTTCAACACAGAGTTCAAATCAAAGATAATAACAAGGTGGCCACTGCTGACATTCCCGCCAATCGTCGAAACAATGGTTTTGAGCAGTTGATTCAATACATGAAAGCCCATCCTCTATATGGAGCTTACTTTTGTGACACGGTGATGTACCCGCCGGTGCTGTGCGAATGGTGGTATACCTGCACTGTCAATGACGAAAAGACTGCCCTCACTGGCACCTATAATGATGGCAGACAGACGATCACCATTACTGAAGAAACGATACGAGCAGCCTTACTCCTCCCCACCATTGAGGAAGCTGGTGAAGGTGGATTTCAGCCCAAACGGACCAAACAACAGGCTCGAGCTGAGGCCTTTCCTTTAATTGGTCAGCCTGAAATCCAAGGTGTTATTCAATACAAATTTTTCACTGGGAAAAGGAAGTTTTTATTTTCTAGTATAACAAGGTGCTTGGGGGGTAAATCTGGAAGTTTGGATCAGATGAATGAATTTGAAACCCATCTGTTTCATTCTATGGTAACGGGTCGAAGAATCTCTTATTCTCAACTATATTTTGAAGAGATTCTCTCCCTTGCCTTGAAAACGAAAAGACCGAATGACGTTCCCTTCATTCGTGTCCTATCACTGTGTTTTAAGGAGGCCTTGGGAGACTTGGCATATGAGCAGCTTGAACAAAATTTTTACGTATGCAATCTTCCCAGGCTGACTCCAAAGATTTTTACATATATCAATATCACTGAGGCTGAGCCAGGGTTAACCCCAGTTATGCTTCAGTGGATTGAAAATCCTTTTATTGATCATGACCTCACTGAGTCTGACGAGTCAAACTCAGCTGATCAGCCTGAGCGAATTGACAAACAATTGGAGGTTCATAGTCCAGCTGCCGATGCTGAGGTGGAACTGGGTGGGGCTGGGCACGATGAGGCTGAACAAGGTATGGATCTTACTCTTTCTCTACCTCAGTCTGAGAGTATCCCCTCTCAGTCTGAGCAGTCCACTCCTCATCTTGATGTACTGGCTACTCAAGCGACCAATCTGATGAACTCACCAAGTTCATTTGAAAAAGCTCTCACATCAAGCCCCACAGTAAATCAAGCACTAATGGATTCACTTTTCCATGAGGCTGAGAGTTCTAAACTCCCCTCCAGTGCTGTAGATCAGACCAGTCTCCCTCTGCTAGAGCAAGAGCTGGATCTGACTACCATGACTACCCAAAGCCCTCCTAAGGTAGTAAACTTGGAGACACACGCTGCTGCTGCCACACTGACACATGTGGTAAGCATTGAAGATGATATTCCCCTCCTGGATATCCCTGTACTTAGTATGGGACCACCCCCTTCCGTTTCAAAGCCAGTTTCAAAGGCTATTTTCACTAGCTCTGTGCTAGTTCACGATCAGGTACCATCAAATCTCTTACACTCTTATGCACAAGTCGTCAATGCCTCACTCCCCAAACTGAGTGAGGTACAGACTTCCTTTTCTATGGCTCATGATCATTCTCCTAACACACAGGGAGGGAGTGAAGTTGTGTCATCTGTTTCAACAACTCATGTTACTACAATTCCTCAGTCTAAGGTTGCCCTGACGGTCCCTGTGCTGTTACAAGCCATTCAGGACATGTCAACTCAGTTTGATGTCAAGCTGAGTGCAATGCAGACTGAGGTTCATGCTCTTAAATGCCAAAATACAGAGGAGATGAAGGAATTGAAGGAGATGGTGCTAAAACTGACTTCTGAGGTCAGTCTGATGAGAAAGGGGAAGCAGGTTGCTGATGTCTCTCACGAGGATGCTCAGTCTCAGGGGGAGAAAATAGTTGCACCAAATGTTGAGTCTGAGATCCCCAAGCAAGATTTGAAAAGGAAGAGAGAAGAGGGGGAGAAGAGATACTACAAAACTACCAGATTCAACTTGAAAACAAATCAGTCTGAAGTGTTTTATGAAACTGATTATAGTGACTTGTCAAGCAGTGAATCTGAGAAGGAAGATAAGAAGGGAAAGGGGAAAGTGAGAGTTGACAGTGATCAGACTGAGGATGAAGCTGAAATGGATGAACCAAATGTCCAGACTGAGCTTGAGACTGAAATCAAGAAGAAACAAGATGAAGCTGAGAAACTGGCAAAGCTTCAGAGATATGCTCATAACTCTGGAATGACTGTGGAGCAATACAAAGAGTATGTCAAAGGGCTGTATATGGAAAAATTTGATGACCAGTCTATGAAAGCAGCTGAGACTCTTGAAGCTGAGATGAAAGAAGAGGAGGATTTGGCTATTGAAGAGGAACAAATGAGGGTAGAGGCTGACAGATTAATGGCCAAACAGGTGCTCAGAGAAGAAGCCAGACTTAACTTTATAGAGACAAACTTCACACTGAGGAAGCATAAGAATAAACTTCATCACCTGGAGTGTACTGATACTGGTGGATCTGACCTCATGCTGACATGCTATCATAAAGGAGGATCTTTCAGAGTTGGGTTACAAAGAATGCACACATTGGGTTTGGAGGAATGGAAAGAGATTGCCAGTCTGAGCACAGGAATAACAAACATTGCTCACAGAATGGATATCAAAAGGAAAGCTGTTTCTAACATCAATGTGGCTCATATGTTGAAGTTGATGTCGGATGAGGATTATAGGGCATTTTGCACTATCCACAGGGTGAGAGCTGGTGCTAAATCTTTGGGTCTGGAAACAAGTTACATGCATCCTGTTCCCAAAACTGTTATATTTCAAGACAGGACCTATGTGAAAACAGAGAATCATGAGGGCTTGTGTTATGTTAATTGTTGGGGAGAAGAATGTTTCCAAGCCAAAGACAGATTGAACATGACCTCCATCTATCATTGCATTGCCCTGCTTGGCGAATGTGAGTCTAAGCAATGCCTTCCCTTCCGAATGAAGCTGATAAGTTGGTTATTTAATAACCTTCGAAGAATTGAAGAAATAGGGACTTTGATGGATAAGGTGGATCTGATCAAGAAAGAGTATCAAATGCTCTTCCATAAATCTGATGCTGAAATGGAGAAATTGCTTGCTTGGAAAACTGAGAGGCTGAAATGGGCACAAGAAGTGAGCAAGCCTATGCCATGGGAGACATCTTTGAAGAAGAAAAGATCAGTCAAGAAGAGGAAAAGATCTGTCTTTATGTATCTTTTTGTTCACAAACAATGTTAAGAAGACAAGTGTAGTTTGTGTTTATTTTTAGTGCATATTTTGTAAAAGACTTTAATTCAAACAGATAGGGGGAGATTGTTGGGAAAATCAACGATTTAACCCAAGTTAATAATTCTGTTTATTAAAGTCTTAGTCTGAGTGATTTGAGTCTGAGTAACTCTGAGTCTGAGTGACTAAAATCAACTAAGGCATTATGGAGCTGACTACTCAGCTTCATAAAGAGACGTAGTGCTTTAATTTAGGTATGACAGTTAGATAAAATCTTCTACCTTTTTAGAAGATTTTCTAAGATTCATACTTATCAAGCTCACTATTATTGTGTATAAATAGTGAGCTTGAACATTGTAATCGTTGCACCTTTTGAAGTAATATAACTGTGTGTTATACTTGTTCTTTGTTATTATAATTCCGCGATAATAAACACAAGAAACTGAGTAATCAATCGATTAATAATAATTAAAGTCTAAATACTTATTTGTGAATGATTAGCCATTGTTTGAGATCTTATTGAGACCTAACAATAATTTATTTAAATAGAAACTAGTACATAAAATTAAAATAAAAAACAATACAAATTATTAAAACTAAAACAATACTAGAAACTAAATCATCCCATATTTTTCCCGAATGCGCATTTGTTCGCTCTCGATCCACTCCGCTTCTCGTTGTAGCATCCCCTCCATGTTCGTTTGAAGAAACAACAAATCGTCTTTTCTTGCACTTGTATAAGCCGCTTCTTTTTGGACTTTAAGTGTTTCTTTTTTCGTTTTTGCGACATCTTTTTTTTTGATTTGGTAAGTTTTTTGAATTGTGAAGCAATCGCTCCACACAACGCCGACGATGAAGATTGAGCCTTTTCGGATGCGTCAGATGATTCTTTTATTTTATATCCTCTTTGTTTTTCGCGTAGTCGTTCATTTTGATCATCCGCGAAAATATCATCGGATATATCAACGTCTTCAAGGTTGACGGTCGTAACTGGAATTTCTATTTTCGAAAAAGCACGCCACTTGCTATGTTCTCTCCAAATTTCCCACACTGCCGCTTTCCTAAAAGGCATACCCTTTGTATCAAGATATACATCATGCGTCCCCTCTAAAACCTTTGCATCGTCTTGCCCGCTTTTCCGAAGTCGTAAAGCCTCCGCATAGTGCCCAATAAAGTTCTTTACTGCGACACTCATCGCCGTGAACTTTCTATTCATCGACTCCTTGTTTCTCTCCACCAAACCTAGCCTCCGAGCTTGTTCGTTGTAACCCGACACAATTCGTCTCCAAAATCGTCCGTTCGGTTGGTTGTTCGCGATGTCGGGATCTTCCGAAATGTGACACCACATCTTCGCCAAAAGTACTTTCCTCGGGCGTGCTCCATAACACCTTTTTACACACTTTTTTGTTTTGCTTAGATGGTCCGGGTTGTTGCGTTTCTTCGAAGATTTCCTGAGTTTCTTGCACAACTTCTTGCGTTTCTTGAAGCGGTTGTGATTGTTGTGGTAGAAATTGTGATTGTTGTGGTAGAAGTTGTGATTGTTGTTGTATAAACTGTTGTTGTTGCAACAATAGTTGTTGATGCATAAAAAGTTGTTCGGGGTTGAAACACATTGGTTGGGGTTGTTGTTGTGTAGTTCGTTGCGAAAAAAAGTTGTTTAAAATTTGTTGTTGTTGTTGTTAGTTAAAATTTGGTTCGGGGTGATAACAATGGGTTTGCTTTATTATAGTAGTTTGCGAAACCGGAATCGGGGATGGTTTGTGATTGCGGCGTCGAATGTGTGTTTGCGTTTGTTGGGTGAACGTTTGAGGACGATGCTAATATTTTTAAGATTTTGAGATTATAGATGAAATGTATATAAAGATTGAATGAGATTGAGAAATGGTGCGATTTTTTGGTTAAGTTATGTATCTATAAGTGAAATGGTTTGAAAAAAAAAATTAAATTAAATTTTATAAAAGTTTACGTTATATAGCCGTTTAGGCAAAAAAAATTGAATTTATTTATTTTAGCTTTTTACCGTTGGAAAAAAAAAACAGAAAAATAAATAAATCATCAACGAGTCGTTGATGAAACAACGAAGGCCAGAACAAACCATCACAACAAATGAAAGCAGCATGATAACAAGCTAGAGACATTCGTTAACAAGACCACAACAAACCCACAACAAAACTATTCCCAATGCTCTTAGAAATGGAATATAAGGTCACCCTGTTCTACTTAATAAACTCATCATTTATCTTATCAATGACTTGTTATCTACTTTATCTAATAAATGGGACTTTAGAATGATGTCATAAATCTGACTTGGCGAATTCTTAGATTGTACACGTAGGATAGTTTTTTAAATGATGATGTCATGTTTTTAGATATAATTTTGTTACATTTTGTTAAATAAATTTATATTTTAATATTGAAATGGTATTTTTTAAACAGGCTTACAGAGGAAGCTTTGGCTTGGGTTGTGTAAACCGATTAAATTACCAATAATGAAATGATTAAAAAATTTAAACTTTTTTCATTTTCAAGAAATTGGATATCTGCCTTTTCAAAACTATCCTTTATCTTTAATCACCTCCTTTTTTTTCCTTTTCATAAACCATAACTGATTCTCTATCTCATGTAATTAGGTAATCTTTCTTTAGTCCCATTATTAAGAAAAATGAATATTTTTTCAATCTTCTACATTTTCTTGTGATGCAGAATAGTGTGGTTTAGAGGATTTCCGGAAAGAATTCGATGTATGGTGAGTCATAGTCTCCTCTTTTATCTTCAGTACTTTTTTTTTTCTTTTGTATAAATTATTTTTATGGTTTCTATTTGCTTTATTTTGTTGAAAATAATTCGGGTATGTAGCTCTCACAATCATTTAAAGCTTTATTTTTTTATGGTTTTTATTTTTCTTTCCTAACAATTCTTCTACATATCACAAATCATGCAAAAATAACGATTACATTTCTTTAATTGCGATTATTTTTGTTATTTTTTAAATCAGATAGTGTTTATGTGGATGTGTTTTATGCAGTTTTTTCGTTAGATTCGTATGTGTTTGCAATGACTTCGTTTAGAGTATTATTTTGTAACTTTTTTAGTTGACTGGTTTTGTTAGTTTAGAGCATATATTTGTTTAATTTGGTTAATTTCCATTCTTTCGGGTTTGATTATGATTATGCTTTCTGCTTAATGTAGGTTTTGATTGGCTTGTGATGACAGGTTTACATGGAAAAACAGTTCAATTTTAAAAATCAACATAGACAAAAGGTTTACTACACACCCATATTTGGTCTTTTTGGGTGGGTGACCCAAATCGTTTGGTTAGATCATAGTGGTCTTTTCTTTTGTGGTTTTCAATTTGGATTTCGCATTTTTGTTTAAGTGTAGTTGCTGTTTAGAGGTTTTGGGGCTCCTCCTTGAAGACTTTTTGTTGTACTGTCTTCTTAAGTTTTTTTTTTTTTTTTTATAGAATTTCAGCTTTTCAAAAAAATAGTTATTTGGATTTAAATATTTGAAATTTGTATATTTGATTAGGATTTACTAAAGTTTATAGTTGTTGTTGTAATGCAGACCAAGAGCATGATGGTGGTCGGACAAACGAAAAGATGCATAGATTTGATTATTGGAAATACTGCTTTTTTGATTGATCGTATGACTTCATCTTTTGCTTCAATATATTAGTTTTTAGCTTTATTTTTGGGGGTAAAGACATCAAAACAAAGCTGAAAGTTTTAATTATCTCTATATTTATTCTTTTTCTTCTGTCATATCTATTATAGAAAAAATAAAAAATATTTAGTGGGTGCGGTTAATGATGTTATCATTGTCCTAACTCATGTTTGAAAGCATTCCACATTTGATCTTGACATGCAGACTAAGATTAGATTGCTTTCTGAATCTCCGAGCTCTTTATAAAATGGAGAATATGGTTGGGGTTAGTGTTTTGTCTTCGAATTATCATCGTTTAGATTTTTGAAAAACTAATGTTGAATATATATGAGATTCCTTTACTGTTTATGATCAGATATAACATGTTTTGCTGTTTATGACCCGCTATAACAGGTTATACCAACTTAAAATCCTCACCATGTCGTCGGATCTTCATCATCCGAATGTGTTGGTTCCTTTATAAGTAGGTGAGTCAAAGTTGCTAATTCAATTTCTGTAATGTTTTTTAAATGCTTTTATTATGTATTTTTTTTGAACAAAAATGATTATTTTCCTGTTAATGAGATGTCTATGCTTTATTTCCTTATAGAAAGTTTGATTAAGTTTTTCTAAATGTTCTTTAACTAATAGGGTTAGAAGCATATTGTAAGGGGTTAAAAACCTTATACCTCGATCTTCTATAGTCTACTAGGTGAATTACATTTGTATATAAATTTAACATTTGGTTGTTACCCATAGATCTTAAATACGTTTCATTAGAAAGATTAGTAGAGCCGGTGGCATGAATTAATATTTGAATGAAAAACGACTTAACGATAATTAATACAGGTCAGGTAAGTAAAACGGATAGTTTTGTTACATCACTACAATAAAGTGTACAACTTCGTAATGTCAACAATAATATGGCTTTGTTTAACCGAGGAACTAGATGTTTAAACAGAGTGTTTTATTAGGTTGCACAAGTGGCGGGGTCTATTTTTATTAGTAATATTATGGATTTTAGTTTTGAGTACCGAAAATAAGAGGTTTCGTTGGGATCATTGTCGCTTGGGACCGGGATTTGGACCGGTGGGCTTTTTGATCAGCGAGGTTATACTTAACAAAATATGACGGAACGGACCGTCATGATTCTGAAGTTTAAGAAGTCTGGGAGTGATTTTGTAGTCCGTTTGTGCTCTAATTGTGTTATAGTTTATTAGATGCAATGTTTCGGAGTATTTTTTTTATTGGGTTATTGGTGGATAATATTGTTTATTATCTGATTATTTAAGGAGTGTTTTGGAATGGCTATGAATTTGAGAATACGGTTCACCTATTTACCTGTCAATAGTATGATTTACAAATCTTGGATTCCTCAATCGGTTCCTTATCTTAAATTTGAATTTTTAAATACCTGCTTTAATTTTCTTTTCATTTCCTTCATATTCTTTCCGAACTCATGATTGATGGTATAGTTATATTTATATCTTATGTTTATTTTAACAGGTTCTTGATTTTCATGTGATAGATGATGTTGGAGATTGGGTTATGGTTTTCCATTTGCTGGTTTGTTTTCATATCACTTCCTTGATCGGTTCACATAATTTAAGGTTCTCCGGTGCCTCTTTTTTCATATTATTACCTGCTTGTCTATCTTAGGCAGATGATCAATGAAACGAAAGGAATATCTTTTTATGATAGTTTATACTGATTTTGGTCAAATTCTAAGCATTTTGTGCTCCAGGTCTTGAGTCATCGTGAAGGGTGTCCATATCAAGAGGCAAGAGAAAACCAAGTTAGTTGCTCGTTTTTAAGCTTTTTAGTAAAGTTTGTACGTGCGATGTCCTCATGTAAATCTACTATTATAGGTACATCAATTTTGGGTTGGAACTTTGGTATTGTTGATGTTAAGATGTGATTCATAAAGTTTTTAAAGATTATTGCTTTGAAAGCATACACATAGACTTCCTTTTCAGAGTTATAGTATGAAGTTTATTCAGCATTTATCACATTAGGAATAAACTAGAAGTACAATGTCTTAGAAATACATCGTCCTAAGACTACATTCTAATAAACTTATAATTAAGAAGATTAATCAATTTACACTAAACGCTACCGGTTACATAATTTTTTTTTTATTTTCTAACGACTTTAACGTAACTTTCTTATTCAACCCCGTATATAACACGGGTACTAAGCTAGTTGGGTTATATAAAGTGTGGAGAATCAAAGAAATATTAATCTATACTATATAAAAATTATTTAAAATGTTAGAAATTAAAAAGAAAATAATTAAAATATATTTTTTTATTTTATTGTAATTATTAAAGTATCAACCTAACTTTTTCTAACAATTATTAAAGTTTATAAAAATAAATATTTATTCATATTTATTCCCTAACTATTTAAAGTATTTTAAATATAAATTGAAATTTAGAATGATTTTCTATTTATTAATGTCATACCTGAAGCGACATAAAATATATAAATATAATTTTATCGCTTATAAGTTTTTTCATCCCGATTCATGATGCAGGTTTTCTGCTATTATAAATATATATGTTACAAACATATATAAAAATTTGTAAGTTACACACTTTATATGTGTTAGTCTTAAACTCATTGAAGTATTTGAGTAACTGCAAGCATAACTATAATTCTTTAACATTTAAATGAATTTGCATTCGATTAGATTTCATCTACTCTTGTCCACATACAAACTTATAATTCTTTAATTATATGAAAATGAATTAATTTTTAAAAAATCATATATTTTTTTTTATCTAAAATCTGTTTGCAATTGTTAAACTATAGTCCTTTGTTTACTAAAGTAATATTTTATTTAGCATAATTGATTCCTTGAATATGTTATGTTACCAACTCTATACAATACAATATTTGTTATCCAAAAGGACAAAGAAATGATTACAATATTTACGATCGACGACAATGGGATTCTTATGGCTATAAAATAATCATTTTATTGTTTTCATAATAAAATAGTTTTGGATCTGCTTTTAAGGCGGCTAGATCCGAGAAGAGCATATTCATTCATATATATCAAAGAAATAAAGTCATACATATCAAATGGCGTTTGGCTTAGTGTATGCGGTTGGAAATATGTTGTTTCCTTAAGTTTTATTTTTAGGATAAACGAATGTAATGAAAAGGAAATAAATAAATTGGAGTGTTCTCGATTTTTATAGGAAGTGAAACAAAGAAAAAGAAAGGATTAGAAATTAAAGTTTATACATTTTATTCAATAAAACAATCCGACCATATTTGGGGTGATCGTAAATTAAATAAATACTTTTCTTTACCTACTTTCATTTTCTTTACATTACTTTCATGTTTTTAATTAAAACTAAAGTCGCGATTCTTGAATTATTCCACTTCCAAGTTTTGTGACATCCTAAAAACAATCGCGTAGTGAAAAGTTTAATCAAACCCTATTTTATAACAACAAAAGGTCTATCTTACTTGATGAAAATCTTGGGAGTCTTTAAAAGTCATTCTTCATTTATTATTGTTATGAGAATACGGTAATATGATTTATTATTCTAATTCTAATTCTAAATACAATACAATTTTGTAAATAATATATAGAGAGTATCTATTGCTAAAAGTTACGTATGTTTGGTCAAGAAAAGTTTGAACTTGATTTGGCCTTTTTAGAAAATGACTTGGTAAATTGGCTTCTGGATGTTCAAAGCGGCCACCTGGGTCGTTCATTCACGTCACTCTCTATCACCCTATCCTCTGTCTCTTTCCATTTTAATCCATACCAATATCCACTTGTTACGTGTTATTATAACTTATTTGGAACCCCATCTAAACTTCTAACTCAAAAATAACAATTAAAAAAGTCTTTTAAGTCTCATAATACTCTATGTTTCTCTTCATTCAGTTTCAAAATTAAAATAAGAGAGAATGTCCCAAATCGTCCTTGTGGTTGGTCTGTTTTTCACGAATCGTCATTTTCACTTTTTTTTAGCATTAACCATCCTTTAGATATGTCTTTTTATCACCGACGGTCCTTTTTCACTTAAAAAGACCAAAATACCCTTTCTTTTTATATTTTATTATTTTTTTATCTTTTAAATTAATATACTATACTCTCTCTCTCCTCCATATTTCTAGATCTTCATCACTTTATCTCTTAATACATCTTTCTCCTCTTTAACATCACCACCAACCACTAATCCACCACTTTCGACTATCACCACTGCTGCTGCCGCCGACAAACACGGGTGCTGTTACCACCGAAGACAAAACAACCCACATCTACAAATTCACTGTCGTCTAGATCTGCAAATCCACCGTGGGTTATGGTTTTCCGGTGGATATTCAGGTTCTGTTTGTGGTGGTAATGGTGATGGCGGTTGTTTAAGGTGTTCCGATGGATATTCGACTTCGATTGGTGACGGCAGAAGAGAGACACCGGAGATGGTTGTTCAACGTCGCTAATTTTGGTGGTCAACTGATTTTTCCGGTGGCGTTACCAAACTAGATGAAATCGAGTCCATAAACTGATCTTGATTACGTGCCTCGTCGTTAACCGGTAACAGTGAACCGTCAATCACCAGTTGCGGCGACGGTTAAAGCATTTCCGGTTAAAGATTTTCCGGTGGAAACATGGAGGAGAGAGAGTAGAGTATTTAGAGATGTGATGAAGACGTCGGCGGTTAAAGCTTTTCCGGTGGATAAGAGGAGATTGGAATTTGATTTGCGGAATAATTGGTTCATGTAGATCGTCATCCGCAATTTACTTCGTGATTAAGTGTAGATTGTTGTTGTTGGAGAAACCCATTTCTATAAGTTGTTGCTTTTCTTTTTCCATTTCCATTATTCTCATTTTGACATACCTCTTTTGGTTTAATTATGGGAAAATATGAGTTGATTTTGTGGATGAATAATGGATGTTTTTTTTTTTTTTTTGAAGATATGGGAAAATTGAGTGGAGAGAGAATATATGAGTGAGATAAAAATAAAAAAATTAAGAAAATATAAAAAGAAGGGTATTTTAGTCTTTTTAAGCTAACAAAGGACTGTCGGTGATAAAAAGACATATCTAAAGGATGGTTAATGCTAAAAAAAGGTGAAAATGATGATTCTTGAAAAACAGACCAACCACAAGGACGATTTGTGACATTCTCTCTTAAAATAATCAATTTCACAATTATAGATTTGAATATATTGTCACACGCCACCGGTAGTGGAAATGCAGGGTGTGACTGATTGACGATTGTCATAACACAATAGTAAATAACGACGGTCTATATGATATATAAAGATAGTATGTCATGACGTCGCCATGTCTAAGGTAAAACCCCTTCGTACACAATTACGTCAATCACTACATGAAAATTATCCAAATAATCCAATAATGAAAACGAAGTACTAAGTTAGCTTGATAATATGTAAGTACTGGTGAAATTAACCCCAACCCATATCTCTTATAAGTTTTGAAAACTGCATTAGGTTTATGTTACACATTTTATGATTTCTAAAATCCAGCGAGTTTCCAAAAATAGAAAGTTTCTAAAAATAGCAAGTTTCTATAAATAGGACTATCTATTTATAGTAAGTTTCCAAAAGTAGTAAGTTTCCATATATAGTAACTTTTCAAATATAGTAAGTTTCCGAATATAGAAGGTTGCTATAAATCGAATGTCTATTTATAGTAAGTTTGGAAATAGTATTCGTTTTCTCGAAATCAGTTTTAGTTGAGCTTTACTTTCCCCCGATTTGTTTAAGACATGTAAACGAGTAAAATGTGGCGCGATGAACTCACCTCGAAAAGCAAGTAAATGACACTACTCGTGTAGTGCGAATGTGTGTCAAAAGGGGTAGGTCACAAGCTAGTCCCGACAATGTGATGGGCTTCCTAAATAGTAAGTATACATTTATGAGTACGTTTCCATTTTGAAGATTTAATTTCGTTTAGTATTTGATTAGAAGTGTTCAATTTACCGTTTTATAATACTCGTCAATATGGACAAAATGATAGCTTTAGACAAGGACGTTAAAAACTCAGCAAGTACCTATGTCCATTAAAACCGTTATATTTAGAGTTCTATGAAGAGTTAAACGAAGAATCTTATATGTAAGAAGACTAGACTCAGAGGGCTACATAATAGATTATGAATTTGTTCAATTTGAGTTATTTATGAGCAAGTTGTGATCAGTACAAAACGGGTCACACAATCTGTCCAAAACTGTTAACTTTTATAGTTTAAGTTTATAACGAGTTTAAAACACTAAACGAATACACAAACGATCTAGACCCTTATGGTGATGTATTAGACCTGTTGTAGACTCATAATTATCAGTTTAACAATACATTTAGTTTGCTAAATCGTTACACATTTTCAAGTCATAATAACCTAACAAAACCGTTTTAATATATCAGATTTGACCAAGATTTACCAAATTACAGTTTCTGAGCGTTCTACAAATAATTAGACAACGAGACTTATATTTCTGAAAAGTAGACTCCGAGACCTACAATATGGTTTAGATCACAGATTCAAATTTAAAGTTATACGGAAGTTATTAACCGAACAAGACAGGTCAAAATTCAGATCAGCAAGTGTTACATATGACAATTGATTACGCTTATTGATTAGGGTTTTTAAACGACGATTTGCTTAAGACTCGTAGGTTCAGTTATTAAGGTGTTAATTCAGTTTATACAAGGTTTAATATCAGATTACAAACTCAATAAACCACAGATAAACTATCGAAACATAAGTTGAACAAAGATTAGGGTTTATACCCAAAGATTGCAAAGGTTAACGAATGATTCGGTTCCAAGGTTTCAAGTCACGATTCAAAGATGAATATGGCTCGATGAGGGACTGATTACAAAGGTGTGGGTGATCCACAACACCTCAAACTCGAAATGCTACAAAGACAACCAACAGATTATGATGGTGATATTTCAGCCAAAGAATACAACACCAATTCAAACGAATTCCTTACCTAATGTAATTGATGATGAATCAGATGATAGTTGATGATGATATACGAAAAATGCCTCCACAAAATGAAAGGAGGACTGCTGAAATGATGGTGGCTGAAGACAACACGAACAAAAAGAAAAAAAACATACAACCAGATTAAGATTTATGATGTATGGTGATCGGTCAAGGAAGGAAGAACAAAATGCCACACATACCTACACGAATATGATGATGAACAAAATGATGACTGATGATGATTAATAGAGAACTCCAAGGCTTGATGATGGTGGATGCAACAACAGAGGAGGGCGGCTGGAAATGGGAGGAAATGGGGTGACGGTTTTGGGAAACAAAAGAAAAAGATTAGGGTTTGATGTTTAGGATGTTTATACATGCATGAGATCATTAGGTTAAAACTGGTTACTAGGGACCCTAGGTTCGAACCACAATATTTCGGGGCTAACCCAAAAAGACTCAATGCTCGGCTCAACAAGGAAACGACTAACCGAAAAACTGGAACTGCAGCACGCTGTTCGCAGTTCCCACCCACTGCGGCGCAGTGGGACTTTTCCAAAACTTCCTGTTTACTTCGCAGACAAGCAACAGACGACGCTCGAATGCAGAACACCCAAAGTACACGAAGCCCAGGACTATGATTTAAGTATATTATGTACAAGCATTGAACACGGCACTCTTAATTAATTAACGTTTACGTAACAATGTGAGACGGTAGAATAAAACACGAGATTAATCGTTAAGTCTTTTAGAAACTCATCTATTGGGGACTATCTACTTGTGCACCTAAAGTATAACATCATATCACACACGGACACATATTTTAATCACACAACAACAATAATAGGCAAGTTTTAAATTTTTCAGTAAATTACGGTAATGAACTACATGCATACTAGACTAACTAACGACGGAGAGAGTGACGTTTGTCACATATTTATTTTAGGAGAAATATTAAATACATTCCTACGAGTTATTTATAATAAACCTGGACATGTTTTATTGAATTGTAAATTACTAAATCCGATCCATATATTTTCGAAATCTTCTATGAACGTACAACTAATTTTAGTATGTAAATCAATCGCATATTTTAAATAACTTTTGCACTAGTTGAACTCGTAATCTTATGTGAGTTGGTACATTAACAAATTATTATGCATTCACGTCTTGTAAGAGTAAATTATCGTGTGTATTTCTATAAAAGAGATAGATGGAGATACATTGTTAACCTTTTTCATCCCGTTTGTGTGTATAAAAGAATAAAAATAGGTTTGTATTTTCTATTAGAGCTTGCGGATAGAATATTATACAAGTAGCTTTAGGTTCACTAACTATAATAATGACTCCTTAACAAATCCCTCTCTCATAAACAAATATCCACTTATAAACAAACAACCCAACCACATTCATATTAATCCATTCAGTGGTGACAAGAGCAGGTTTCTCCTTTTTACCAAACTTGATAACCTGTAAATATTTGAAGATTCCCTTTTATTATAAAGGTTTACTGTTTTTTGAACCATCTTTCTTCAGTTACGACCAAAATCCTCTTTATTAATACAAACCATGAGGTCATGTACGCCAATGGCATTTTTAGTATCAGTTAATTCCGACCAAATCCTATGTGAATTTGAAAGCACATTTGTTTAAAGCCACATCAATACTCGGAGAAAATACAGTTTCATGTTCTGGGGTGGGGCATATATATTTCACTACAAAATTTAAACTTGTAAAGTTAAGTACTTAAAAGCCGCATGTGATGTGATAAAAATCGAAATTGTACATTTATTCTTACAACAAAACACATCTAATTCAAATTATTATTACCAACAAGCCACAAACTTGTAAGTAACCTCTGTAACACCAAAAGTTATCATCCATTTTAGATATCACCAGCACCATGCACCTCCTGCACCCACATACGACATAAATTAGCAAGTCGCAACACTATTTAACCGCATCCAAAACCTAACTTTGCTTTTATTGAAGTTTTGAGTGGAAAAACAGGCTGTTATACCAATGATGTTATTGCCTATTCAATGTTTAGTTTTATGTAGGCCTACCTTTTAGATAGTTATCAAGTTTTTATTAGAGGTGCCAATTTCTACCCATATACTTATGAATGGGTCGATTTGGGATGTGTTTAGCTAAAAGGAGAACATGTCCAAATAGGTTAAAGTGTTACACAAATCAAAGAATTTATACAAACTCTATGTTTAAAGAATATAACCTCTAAAATCAGTTTATTTAAAGATTTAGGTAATTATTCTAATTATAGTGTTTTTGCATTACTGACGACTTGATTATTTATAATTTTTTCTGAAAATGGACAATAAATATTTGCAGGTCAACCCAAGCCAATCCAGCCCGTTTCAATTTGTACTAATAGAACTCATTTCAGCCCTGACCCTATGTTGATTGGATTGCCAACCCGCCTATACTGCCACCTGTAAGTCTTAAGACACCACAAGGGCTTATGTAATGTCGAAAAACAATTCACAAAAATCACCTTGTCTTGAAGTGACGCTCCATCTGGAATTTCCAACTTTTCACCAGATTTTGCAGCAACCACCACTTTACCCTTCAGAACAACAGAAGATCCAAACCACACATCACCAGAAACCTTCAAACTATCGAGCTCAACTATGCTGGGGATAGACTTAAATCGCTTCAAGAAGTCTCCAACCTGAAGAGGGGGAATGAATTATATAGTGGGTTTTAATTTTCCATAGACAATTAGATAACGTTACCTTCTTGAATTCAGGTCCCAATTCGATTGACGGATTAGCTGGGTCTGTCCTAGCTGGGTTGCGGATCACATAGCCATCCTTTTCTGTGTAAAGATCAGACTGCAATACAGGACACAGCAAGGATCGTTAAATATGAATTCAGAAAAAAGTAATACGAGGTTCAAATGAAGATGATCAACCTGAACAAGAAGCAAATCTGAACTTGCTTTCACTGGCAGGAAACGAGATCGGGGAACGTTAATGCCAATGGCATTTTCATAAAACTAGTCAAAAGAAAAAACAAGAAATGAAATTGAAGCATTATTAAGATGGAATCATGACGATTAATATTAAATAAGAATATGCAGAGTCAGACATACCTTGATTGCTGCACCAGCAGCTGTTTCTAGCTGAAGAACTTTAACTCCATTAACTTCCTGAAAACCAAATAATACTCATTATTATACAAATTTTAATGGGGTAATATGGTCCTTAAACGTACGAGTTGTGAGAAGATAAACCAAGTACCTTTGGATTTGGAATGATCTCCATCTTAAGTGCATCTGCTTGCACAAGTCTTTTAATTGCATTCAAGTTCACCCACCTGAAATACAAACAGCGTGAGTGATAATCACTTCCTACGAGAAAAATGTTCACATTTGTACGAGCATGGCTCACAGGTTGTTGGTGTTGAAAATCTTAAACTTTTCAATTGATTTGAACTCATTGACCTGCACATAGCAATAGACCACCGGAAAATTAGTTATTGAGCTAAAAACTGGAAATTTTGTTACAGCAGCAATACTTAAAAGGAAATATAAAAGAGAATCTGATCTTACATGCTCATCAGGCACTTGTGCAATTTCAAGAAGCTGCAACAATAGAAAAACAGAAATAGCAACTGTAAGAAAGTGACGTGGACGGAAAGGGGAGAGAAAGAAAAAGAGAAGTATAGTAATTTTATTATAATGAGACTATCAAGAGGCTTGTAGCTACAGAAATAGCGATATAACATGCAGCTTAGCATAATCTTCAACTATGTTAAAATCAAATACATGAAGCTTAACTCTACCCAACATGACGGTTTCAGTTTTAAATAATATCCTCAATTATCCTTCAAGAAAACTTTAAATTGTGTAATGTCCATTTTAAGTATCTTCTTTATTGATCTATAAAGGAAGAAAACAATAGCACACACCACATAGACCAAAATTCACAAAGCAAGCACCAAATGTTTTATGGATACTCTGTTTTTCTTATAGTTTATAACCTTAGGAGTAAATGTCCTCAAACAACAAGCCTTTTGCCCAAAACTAAATGGTATAGCCTAAAAATTATAATCCAATAGAAAATATCAAAGAAGAATTTCCTAGGGCTCTGGGTAAAGGATAAAACATCCTATCTTAGGTTAACTCTTGTGTTCACGTATAAGATTATGTATTTCTAACTTATGGAATATATAACTATGAACAATGATTTGCTTAAATGTTTGTTCCGTCTTCCATACCTCAATATGCAAAGCACTTTTCTAGATTGGTAGACTTACTAGTGTAGATGTACATTTTTAATCCATTATAAATTTATAAGCAACTTTCTTTCATTCTTCCCTCCAAAGGAAAGAATGACCCCAACATAAACATCTTCATTTAACAATTTACAACAATTTACACATACAAATTCATAACAGAGTGACATTAATATCTCTATATCTAAGGCATTCATTTCCCAGCATATTTTTTTCCGCAACTTACATAAAATCCATAGCAGTTGATTTAACAGGAAAACCTAAATGAACATCTTCATATTACCATCCTAATATGACTATGTTTGACCCAAATCTTATCGAATCAACAATATACATGTGAAATTTCACTTCACATTGTGCAATCAATCTATATTTACAGTGGAAAACACAATACTGCTAACTAATACTCACCTGAACTTTTCCATCGTATGAAATTAGAGTTCCACCTTTCACATCAGCCAACGTTTTGGGTGTTACCTATGAAAGTCAACAATATAAGCAAGAAATACAATTTGAGGCAAAGAAAGAATTCAGAAAACTGTTTAATACCTCCATGCAATACTCATTCTTGTTCTGGATCAAGTGATTCAAGATTTCTATAATGGCAAGTTAAAGGCTACAAATATGAAATTATCACAATTTTTCATACCCTTCTATAAAATAAATATCGATAGTAGAGTTGACAAAATGAATGATATAGGCGGGTTGGGTAACGTGTCAAAACAGGTCTTTCAGTGTGAGTTGGGTTGACCCACAATATTTGTCCATTTATAAAAATAAATATACGTTGCTAACATGTTAAATAGAATAAAAAAGAAGATATTTAGAACGGAAATCTAAATCTTTGCATAAAATAATGTAGGAGGTTCTGTGCAATACCTTTTTTGGACGACATTCAGCCCATTTGACCTGTTCCCCTTTTAGCTATTTTAATATTTATGATACCCATTTGACATAAAACACAGCCCAAATCACTCGTTCATAAGTCAATGAGTCAAATTTTACACCACTAACAGATATGAATACGTAAAAGTATATACGCATGGTAAGGATACTCAAATCAACTACAGCTCCTAAGTTGTCGGAATTGGCAACGAAGACATATTCCTTTCCCTGTAATTGAAGACAACGTACGATACCAATGAATACACACCCAAATAATATACATTCACAGTCAAATTGCCAAAAACAAAGCTGCAAAGCAAAACCTTGGACAATAGAGCTTCTAGTTTCCCACTGTTCATCAAGGATGGAAAAACATCACCGTGCCCTGGGGGGTACCTTTAAATTAAAAAAAAAATAGTGCATCAGATATGCAATTCACAACCTTATAAATTCTATCAACTCATGTATGTGCCAAAAAGAAGACTGAGCAACCAACTATATCCATGAAAACAATAATAAGTTCAAAGGTTAATTTTTAAATTACCATCCATCCTTGCCGGTTTCTCCTTTGGATGGCAGTGGAAGAAAGTCATCAACAACCAGTCGGGGATATTGACTCTGTAGACATTAAAGTGAAGTAGGTTAGATCACTGCACAGACAGGCACCGGTCTTTAAAATCTGAAAATGAAACTCCAAAGCAAACCTGGTTGAATGTATGAATCTCGATATTTGAACCAGCATACTTTTCCACAATCTACATTTCAGAGTATAGAAAAGATATAAATAAATATATTTGGAATGAAAAGCTGACAATATCTGAAGAAAGTACATGTTTCTATTAGTCACCTTCTGAGTGTCTTCATGTGTGTTGAATGAGTTCATTAAAAGCAAGGGTACACTACACCCATACTTCTTATTAAGTGACTGCAAGAAAGTAGATGGTTAAGTTCCAGCAAAGATTAATAGCCTAAAATAATAGTTATGGGTGTACAAGTCTTGTTTCTAAATGTGAAGTACCTCAATTTGGATGACAATCAAGTCTAAGAAGGTTAATCCATTTCGGACTTCAATGACAGACCTGCATCACCAAGATGATGTCAGATTCTAGGAAACTGATGTTCCGATTTTGATAACATCAGCCACATGCATGATGCATAGTTTCAAGCATGTTCAAAAATTAAAAAAGGGATAACTATGATATTTTATGATGCATAAAAATTAAAAAACTTAACCTAAATTTGCAAAAACTGTTTATTGAACGTGATAGTTCAACAGGTACAAATTATAGCTACAAATTACAATAGACAACTTTCTCACTCACTAGAAGAAAATGGCCATCCTAGGTAAATGCCTAAATGGACAACAGCTTAGTGGAACTGATTTTCATGAAAAATCTGGATCTCATAATACTGAATTCAAAAAATGGCAACGCACTTAAAAAGTGACTTGAAAAACCAACAAGCATTAACATGAAATATATCATCAGTGGGCCAATACAAAGCTTAACAATCTATATATTGTACCAAAGAAATATTCAAAACTTATAAACGAAATCCAAACGGTAACTACTCAATTAATTTAAATTCACTATCATGTAAACCAGTTATACACGTACTTTGGACCAGTACATCCCATTGTTGTTCCCAAGCCACCATTAAGCTTTAGCACAACAAGCTTATCCAACAGACTCTTGGTTTGAGCAGCATCTGTACCATTTATCATTAACACAATCAATTCACAAAAGATAGATAAATCAAGCTTAAAATCTCATCACTCCGACTTAAAACGCCCCTAAGTTATGCCAAATCGTAAATCTACATCGAGTAGAACAGAGAACCAAAGATGAAATTATACCTTCTGGTACATCTGCTAGGGTATCATACGGCACAACAATCTTGTCAGTAGGCGTTTGGATCTTACTCCATTCAACATGTTGTGCTTCACCACTTGATTTAACAAATTACATGAAAAGGAAACATAAAATAGAAAATCAGTTTTGTAACAAATCTACACTAATCATACAATAAACAAATCTCCGAGTTTCCAACCATTATTCAAAATCAGGATATGTCAACTCAAAACAGACGAAAATCGATCCGTTGTATTAAATAGTTTACATCAAATACAGAGATCATGCTTAATTACCTGAGATAGCGTGAAACGAGGTTGATAAATCCAGATTTCTCATTATCACTGCAACATAAGATTTAAACATCAACATCACAATCAAATTCAGATCCAAAATCAATAAAACGCATAATTAGCAAATCAAAAACTGATTCGATATCAACAAAATATAGATTTCTCATTATATCAAACAAACAGAATCAAATTCAGATCCATAAATTCAAATTCATAAACACAAATCACTCCAAAAAAAAACTAAAAAACACAAATTAAAATCCGAAATTCGTAGAAATTAAACCTGATTTCAGTGAGAGAAGAGACAGCAGATTTGAGATTGTTCAATTTCTCAGTATCAGCAGCGGCCATTGTTTAGATAAGCAAATGTGATTTCTGGATCTAGAGATTTGATCTGGAAAATGCAGACGTGAAACTGAAGTGTTTGTAGAGTGGATCGTGGGGGTATATGTAGTATAACAGGTGGCAACAAATGTATTTGTATTTTTCACACCCACATAATAAAATCAAATTCGAATATTCAGGCGAATATGATTATAAGATTGGGATTACGTGGCATCGCGCCATTGCTAAGCTACGCCATCTTCAATTATAACCGCTAAATTCACTTTTTTTTTTTTTTTAGTTTTGGATATTATTTTGATTTAATGCTTTTAAACATAACCACTTAAAAGTGATTTTTCAACTCACTAGCCTAACTATCTATTCAGACTTAAGAGTAAAGTTAGTTCTTGGTCATAATTAAAGTTGTATACTTTATTCTTTTTTTTACTAACTTTTTAGCATTTTAGGTCATAATTAAAGTTGTATACTTTATTCTTTTTTTTACTAACTTTTTATCATTTTAGGCCTAACCAAATTTGATAAGATATGTAATATCTAACCAAAGCTAATCAACTGCAATTAGCAAAGTCTAATTTATGTTTTCATGATAGGACGAATCATATTGATAAGTTCGATGGGAAACCGGTATCGGTTTATTGTTACTAAGCAATCTCAAGGTTTCTTAAACCATTTTGATGAGGGTGTCGGTTTTTCTCTAAATAGGGTCGGATCGATCGAACTAGTTGGTTGAATAAGAGAAGTCATAAAAAAAACTTATATTCTTTTGATAAATTTAAAATACATGAAAGTAGATGATAAAATTATATGTTTTATAAATTTAACAAAACGAACTAACTTTCTTCGTTAGTAAGTTGCATGACTCTTCACTTAAAGGTAGCAAATTTGGAACCTAGCAATGGCAAAATTTATTTTAGCCTCCATAAATCTTGATCTGGTTTGAGTGAAAATTTGGATGGTTTGACCCAGTTGTCTCACCACCGGTCCATCCGGTTAATATTGGCTAGTTTTCTCCAAAATTTTGGAACAACATGTTGGGTCGGTCGGCCGACGCTATCCGGATTTAAAAACATCGAGCAATCTATAACTAGCAACAACTAGTCAACCCAAAAAAGGAAACTGAATAACTGATATGAATTTGATACCAATCAACTAGTTCCTAACCTAAGTTAGCGATTCATTGTATTCAAGCTCCGATAATCCAATAAGATAATTGAATACTATAACATAGGAGAATAGAATTCGATACCAAATTGGTAATTTTTCATTACATAACTTGAAATGAATGAATTCATATAAGAGTTCAAATATTCTAACAAACTATTTCACTTTTAACGCAATTGGAGGAACTAGAAGAATGTCATTAGGACTATGATAAGCATGAACAATATACATGAAAAGTAGGGTATATAGTGGAAGTAGATGGTAGTTAACAGAAAGAAGTATTGTACCAATAGTCATCCAATTGTAAAAAAAAAAAAAAAAAATGAGCCCAAACTATGGGTTTATCATAACACATAAATCTCATATGTGACAACCATCACTCTCTCCGTTCTTAGTTAGTCTAGTATGCCTGTATTTCATTACTGTAAATTACTGAAAATTTAAAAACTTGCTTATTACTATTGATAAGGGATTAAAATATGTTTTCTGATGTATGATGATTACTATGATATGTGTGTATACCTTTTTATGTGATGCTACCGTATTAGTTAGGTGCACAGTAGATAGTTTCCTAGACGAGCTCCTGGATACATTAACGAGAAACTTTCTAGATTTCGTAATCATACTATGACGTATTCGTTATACTTTATATAAACTTTCGAGAACTTCTGGTTTCGTTATTACAACAACTTGGTACTTGTTCTAGTCATGAATTACGGTTAACGTGTGGTCTCTGTTTCCGAGAATCGTCGTCGTTTAATTGCAACAAAAATGGAGCTTTTATCTGATGTAGGTGCGCCACAGTTCACACCTAGTGTGACGCACCGGGATGCCGAGCAGATTTCTAAAAAAAATCGTGTTGTTTGATGTTGTGTCGAGTTTAAGTCATTTCTGCCACCATCCGAGCCCAACCCACTAAACTTGGTCCTAGTTGTCATACCCCGCTAAAGCGGAAACACGAGATGTGAAGATCAACGATATCATTACATGAGATATAATAAATTCAAACGGTTTTTAAGTCATTGAAATCATAAAAACGTTTACAAAGGTTGAAAAATAACCAAGTATTTTAACAGTAACATTACAAACAAAATAGTATATGTAAAGATTTCAAAAGACATTCCCAAAGTAAATAATTAAGGTCTTCCGTTTCTTGATTACGTGACTTTCCTGACCAGAGACCAAAAAGATGCACTTCGTGTCCTTATATTTCGTTTCCTGAAAACATGAGAAAAAGTGTCAACTACAAAAGTAGTGAGTGAGTTACAGTTTTGCTAATCCTCGACTAAAAGCGGTTTTCGACTAAGTATATATTTAAAGTGTTTCTCAAAAGAAAAGAAAGGAAGCGATCTCGTGCTTAAAAATATATATACTTGTAAAGATATGGTTTTCGGCTCCGTATATATCATATACGTGCAAAGACATGGTTTTCAGCTCCGTATATATCATATACGTGCAAAGATATGGTTTTCGGCTCCGTATACATCATATACGTGCAAAGATATGGTTTTCGGCTCCGTATATATATCATATACGTGCAAAGATATGCGTATAAAGAAATATTGATTGTATAATGAATAACGACCTCTTGACATAATATAGCTGTAAGTGTTCACACTAAACCGATTAACCGACCGTGAGGCCCCTTTCCCCGCACTATCTACGAGGAGGTAATGACTAGTATAATGTACCTAGGCTGCCACCTAAGTAAGGGATGACCCTTCCCTAAGTATCGATACCCATATACTAAACGGCTTAACAAGCTAACAGTGTGTAATGAAAACGTGGGCACTAATTTTATTTAAAACTGATAGTAAGCACTTACGGTATGGCTATATTCCTATCAAGAGTCAATAAAGATGCCGGTTCCATGGCGTTTAAAAGACATACAATCAATCATTCGGTTCATAAATTTATCAAGCGAAAAACGTACGCATATAAGTAATTTAAAACATTTGGTTCTCATGTTTCCCCCAAAAGTAGTACAACAGAGTAAAAAGAGTGGGGATGTAACTCACAGTTGGCGAAGATAAGACGCGTGCGGAAAGGTACTCGGAAGGTGCCAGAATCAACGAAATCCTAGAATATACCAAGTTTTCGAGGTAAGTATTATTATTATTTAATTTATACAATCGTTAGTCAACGAAATGCTTATTTTTAAAGTGTTAATATTTGGTCTAACGAAATTTGGGCAACGCTTCTGCGCTATAAAAAATTAAGTCCAAAAATTTGTACACTTTCCCGCTTACAAATGTTATATACAATATTCACTTTAATTTACAAAACACAACATGAAGATTATGCGTTAAATAAGTTACTTTAAACACAAGTTTTAGTTCATTCCAGCCACTTTTATACAGATTCTAAATAATAAGTTCAAGGTTACAAATTTTATAACGGATTGAATAAGTTTTCACAACCTGATCCTCCAATGCGTCGCATTGGAATTGAATGCGGCACATTTGGATACTGGATTTTTAGCAAAATCCTTTTTATGTTGTAAAATTCATCTTTTGATGGTGGATTTAGACATGCAAGTGATAAAATCTTAAAATACTTTCTAATAACAGTTTCTTTAAGATTTTCAACCATAAAAACAAAGATTTATGTAATAACTTTATAAAAACTTGTTTTCTTATGTAAACCACCATGAAACTTCATAAAAACATGTTTTTAGGTGATGAATCTAACATGCAATGAAAGATTTTTGTAAAAACAGTAAATAAAAGAGATTATACCCAAAAGAAAATGGATGGATGATGATTTGGAGTGACTTGATGGTGATTTCGGCTCCTAATCGGTAGAAATGGTGTAGGTGACCAAAGTGGATGTAATCTCTTGCTTATCTTGATGAAGAGCACGATTTATGAAGGTGATTTAGGTGTGTTTTTACTGCAATATTGGCTGGGAAAGTTGAGAGCTTGAGAGAGAATGAAAGTGTGTGTGTTTTCAAGTGTGTGTATGTGTTTTGTGATAATGAGTAAAAGAAATGGGTTAACGAAGTAAAGAGGGGGTGGGTGAATGCAGGTCTGCAACAAATAGGAGGTCCAATCTCGTTTGGGACAAGTGTTCCAAGGTGTGTTCATGCAATTGTGACTCACCAAGATTTAAAAAAAAAAATTGTCTGCACCTCCCAATGCGTCGCATTGGAGCTCAATGCTGGCGCATTGGGGCCTGGCTCTGGCTTTTTCGTTTTTCGTTTGTGTTATCGTTAACCATTTGCGTTCGTTTAAAGTTTACGATTGTTTTGCAATGAACTTAGGCAAGTTCATTATATGTTTTCTTGGTATTAGGATTCATTTATTGATTCCGATTTCGATTCCGAGACACACACGTTTGAAGTCTAAATATAAATAAAAGCAATGACAAATTATTTCGAGGATAAAGAATATGTAATTAACCTGAATTTTAGACGGTTGTCACACTAGTCCTAGCCTTACTCATGTTAGCCTTAACCACTCTAATCTAAAACTAATCTAATTTACACTAAACCTAAAAAACCTTACAAACCCTAACCCTAAAAACACTTTGGCCGTCGCCCCTCTTTCTTGCTCTTGCTACTGCCGTCGACTTCCAGCCATCCCACCATCGAGTTGTGAGTTTCCTTCATTCTCATCGTGGTCATCATCTCTATTGTTAAAGGTGATCGAATTGGTAATCCCTGTATCCTTTTGTGTTAAACCGAAACCCTAATTTCGGGTGATTGTAATTCGTTTATGACTCTCTGAATATGTGTGATTCCCAGCCATTTTCTGATATCGCATATTTATATAACTATTTATATGCGATATTTTGTCACATTTCATAGTAAACACGGTGAATAGGATAGGATTTTTGCATTTAATCGTGTGGAAAAGTGTTTTTGTCCATTTTACAGGTTTACATGTTCGGGAAGTGGAAATGGTGGAAGAAACGGGGTTAAACGAGAAGAAATGGTGAAAAATCTGTGCAGAACGGCGCACAACCCAAGCAGGACGCCACAGTCTTTGTTTTAAGTAAAGACAACGACGCACAAAGAGCAACAACGACGCAGTCATTGGAAAAAAGTCCCGCTGCGTCGTCCTAAGCAGTGACAACGGCGCAGTGGCCAGATTTTAGCAGTTTTCGTTTTCGAGTCGAATACGTTTTCTATCTTATTTTTGCCTATAAATACCGAGCTTTTCCACCTAGAAAATTCATTCAATCATCATTATTCGAAGTCTAGAGCTGGAGTTCGAGTTTGGAGGCAAGGTTTCGAGCTAGGAAATCGTTTTCGTTCAACGTCGGTCACGACACGTTTTCGGTTTCTAGTTTGTTTTTCGTTCCCTTTTTAGACTTTATTTTCCAGTATGTTTCCTCTTATTATTAGTTTAATTTTGAACTCGATAATGAGTAGCTAAACTATTTTTACATTTGTTTGATTAACGGATCTTGTTTGAAGTTTACTTTTGCGTAATTGATTGTTAAGGTTTTTGTGTTTAATTGAAAATCCTTATTTGCTTAAGTTTTAAAATATTATTAAAAAGTTGTTTATATATAAGTTAATTAATCAACATTCTAGGTATTCGAGAGGAATCTAGATAGGTTAAATAATTTATACGAAATAATCGGTCGGTCTATAATCGGTTTAAAATTGTTAGGATTCGAGAGGACCTAATAGTATCAACTTAAATAATTAAACTTAATTGAGTAAGTCTATTTGTTAAGATCGGAAGGACTTAAAATTTAGAGGAGTTATTCGAGAGGAAACTCTATAAGATTAAATCACTAAAAACCGGCTTGTTACTTACTGCTTAATTATTAATAATTACAACTGTATTCGAGAGGAACGGTATAATTAGAGATAATTAAAGTTAATAAAAGATTGGAGAGGACTTTTGTTATATCTTAGAAGTTTTATTTTCAATCAATTTCGTAAATTTAAATGGAAAATAAGTGAAGTGTCAAACAAGTGTATTTTCTCTAATATTTGATAATTTTGATTACTTTTTCTCACTCGATTTTTATTAATCACTTTTTACTAATTACTTGCAATTTTAATCAATCTTTTGTTACAATAAAAACCCCAAATACAAATAGTATTATTGATTCGAGATTTAAAAACAAATTAGTCCCTGCGAACGAACCTTTACTTGCTTTTAAACTATATTACATACGAATAGGTCCACTGCCTATAAATGTGTAATTACGTGAAATAGTAGGTTTAATTTAAGACTAGATTTTACACATCAAGTTTTTGGCGCCGCTGCCGGGGACTGATTTTTCGTTTTTGTTTCGAGTTTGTGATACGATCCTTTTGAGTATTTATTTACTTAGAAGTTACTTTTAATTGTCATTACACCGGTACGTTTTACGCTTTTCTTGTTTCTATCTTTATAGGTATTCAGCTAGTGGATGAACACGAGGGCTTCAGGATTACCACTCGCGAGTCCAAAGTCAAATCCAGGAGTATCGAAGAAGCGAGGCAAGAGGAAAGGAAACTTATTAGTTCAGACACCACCAGGTTTTGGACAAGTCTCACCAGTCAAATTTGAAGATATCACATCTTCAGAAGGAGGAGGGAGCGATTCAGAATCAGAGGTCGAAGAATTAATTTGTGAAGACAAACCGGAACCGCAACCAGCTATGGATCCTTTGGACATGCCAATGCACCGACGGGCCTCAGCTGTAGCAGTGCCACCCACCCGAGGGTCGGCAATCACCACCCCGGACTTGGGTGATGATTTCGTTGTCAAGGGTCACCATCTCAAGATGATCCAAGACAACACTTTCGATGGACGATACAATTCAGATCCGCATATACACATAGCCAAATTCAACGAGCTTTGTGAGATGTTCAATTACGGTCAAGGTAAAAGCGACAATGTCAAGCTGAGGTTGTTCCCTTCGTCTCTCACCGGAGATGCGAAGGTTTGGTTCGAGGAGCTAGAAGAAAATTCAATAACAACATGGGCACAGATGCGGGAAGCCTTTATCAAACGATTTTTCCCACCCGCCTTGGGTAGGAAGCTACTTAGAGACATCAGAGGATTCCGACAAGAAGATGGAGAGACTTCCACTGAAGGATGGGCTAGACTGAAGGAGATGCTGAGAAGTTGTTACGGTCATGGTCTGGGCAAGGAAAACATCATAGAGATCTTCTTCTACGGATTAACCAAGGAGTCACAAAACGAACTGGATCTAGCCGGAGGAGGAGATTTCATGTACAAGACCACTAACGAAGCATACAACTTAATGGAAGACAAGCTAGTCATAAGCCTATCCAGGGAATATCGAGACGATGGTCGAGGCCGAAAACATAGGGGCCATGTTGCTCAAGCTGAGAGTAACCACGAAATATCCTCTGTTGTTCAAGAAGTCAAGTCACTAGCGGATAGGATTGATAAACGCATGGGCATGATAGAGAAAGACATGCACTTGGTCAAGAATGGATGTGAAGGATGCGGAGGACCTCACTACGCTAGTGAGTGTGATCAACAAGTGGAGGATGCCAACTACGCACAGTATGGTTATCCTAATCGGGGGATGAATTGGCAAAACCGCGGAGGTAACTACAACCGTGGTGACAATCGAGACAACAGATGGCAAAGGAACAATACACGATCCCCACCACGACAAAGATATGATCCACCGAAGAACGAAGATGAAGATCAAAGCCTAAAAGATCTTATGAAATCGTTCATCCACACCCAAAACTCGAAGAATGACGCTTTTAGTAACCAATTCAAAGTTTTAAATGACCACATCGAGCAAGGGCAGAGAAATCAGCAGGCATCTATGCAAGACTTGGAGAGACGATTCTATAACTCAAACCGGCCACCGGGCCAATTACCGAGCAATACGCAGCAGAATCCACGACCATAGAACCAGGGAAACAATTCTAACAATCAGGTGCCAAAATATCAACCTCCTGGAAGAAATGATGGAATTCCGCAATGTCCAAAACACAGAGACGAGCACGTGAACGCAATTACCACACGATCGGGACATGCTTACGGAAAAGATCAGGAAGAAACCGGAGAGAAACTGTCAGACAGGACGCCACCTTCCACTACGGAACCAGTTGTGGATGATTTCGAGATCGAGGACGATGAGGACGAGGCACCACCAGTTCAGTCCAAGGCCAAAACACCTGAACCGGTGGAGAAAGTTCCAATCAAAGCTTACCAGCCACATGTTCCATATCCTCAACGATTAAGAAAAGCGAGAATGAGGGAGCAGTACGGCAAATTCTGTGACATGATTAAATCTGTTAATATTAATGTTCCTCTTGTGGATTTGATTGCAGGGATGCCAAACTACGCTAAATTCATCAAGGAGTTGGTCACAAACAAGGGAAAGCCATCGGAGGAGCAAGCCGCCTTCTTAAACTCTGCATGTTCAGCCTTGGTGAAAAACACGATACCACCCAAGTTGGATGACCTAGGGAGCTTTCTAATCCAGTGCAACTTCAGTAATACATACAGTTGCAGTGCCTTGGCGGACTTAGGAGCTAGCATAAATATGATGCCGTATTCACTATATGCTAAACTTGCCCTAGGAGTGTTAAAACCCACCAGGATGAGTATCCGACTAGCAGACCGTTCATTTCAATACCCGTTAGGAATTGCTGAGAACATGCTAGTCAACGTAGGAAAATTCACCTTCCCGGTTGACTTTGTGATTCTAGAGATGGATGAAGATGTCACTTGTGACAACCGTCCAATTTCCGGTACATTTCATGCTCTACGTCCCTCTTATGGTCCACCGTTGTCCTTAACCGTTCAATTACCGGAAACGCGCTAGTGTCGGAATCACAACCGGAATCAACTTATATAGGTCCTAATGCCAAGAAAACACCTAATGAACTTTCCTAAGTTCATAATGTAACATAATTAAGAACTTTTAGTTAACGAAAAGGTCCAACGAAACAATAACGCAAAAACAACAAAAACAGCAAAAACTTAAAAATTGTTACAAAACAGGTCCAGGACGACGCCCACAGGCCTTGTGGGCCGTCCTAGAGGGACTAACTCCGAAAAATTTTCAAAATCTTGCATGTCTCGATTCTCCAACTTTTAAAACCAATCATAAACGACTATTAACCATCATTTACTGCTACATAGCAGTCCCAAGGCAACCATTACTACTTTTCTTTATTTTCTTTTCATTTTATTCATTTCATAAAACAAAAACACAAAACACACACTTTTTCTCCCTAAAAACACCCTCAACCTTCTTCATTTCCGGGAGAAAACAGCCTTAAAACCCAAGTGAAAACCATAAAAATCGTTCAAACCATCCAAGGAAGCAAAAGGAACCAAAACATTTCGGCTAAGGACCATTTTTGTAAAGATTTTGGAGCTCAAAACACCACCGAATCATCATCCAAGCAATTTCTACCGGTAGATTTCTTCTAAATTATTGTTTTTACTTAAATAACAACTTGCATGGAAGATCTATGGATTAAAAACGAGTTTTTACAAAGATTTATGATGTTTATAGTCAAAAACGATTTTTATCCGAAATAACATTTAGATCTATGTTTGTGGATAAAAATGCTTTAGAAACTGTTAGAATGATGTTTTATAAGGATTAGACCTATTGCATGTCGAAATCCGTGTGTAAAATGGATATTTTGCTCGAAAAATCCCGAAAACGCAACCTGTGCGCCGTCCCTATGACCAGGACGACGCAGCGGGGTGAAAAGTTGGCTTCTGTGCGTTGTCCTAAGGTCCTGAACGGCGCACAGGCATGACCAATTTTCCCGAAACGCTTTATTTTGACGATTTGAACTTGTTTGACCCGCTGACTTTTTGTAAATACTATTTTGGGACTGAGTTGGAAAATATAATACTAGCGGTGACTTGTAATGAACTTTTTGGACTTAAATGGACTTGTTTATAAATGATATTGTGTTATAGGTATTTGTGAGCGGAAATAGAGATTGAATTTTTGGTTATGAAATTTACGAACATTGAACTTTGACTTGAACTTCTACGATAGTATATAAATATATTTTTAGCGATTGATTATCCGCCTCCCTTCTTTTAGAAAACTCTATACTTTTATATACTTGTCGAACATTTTTGGAAACTTATGTCAAAACTTATAAACTGTAACTCACTCACTACGTTTCGTAGTTGACACTTTATCTCATGTTTCAGAAATTAAGCGTAAGTTATGAAGTGCATTGCTCAGGCGGGTCAAGCCAACTATGTGAAGTGTACCTCGGGAAGAAGACCTTTACTTTTGGGAATTTTTAATTAAAACATTTTACTATGTATTATTGTCTTAAACTTTGAATCTTGGTTTTATTTGTTTTTTTAACTCTAGTACTTTTCCAACTTTAATTTAATGACTTGGACCGTTGATTTTAGTATAACCCGTGAAATGATTCTTTGCTCTTCACATCTCGTGTTTCCGCTTTAGCGGGGTGTGACAGACTTGGTATCAGAGCACGGGTTATAGTGAAAACGGTTTTAAAAATTTTCAAAAAGTTTTCGAAACCAAAACTATAACCAAGGCGTTTCAGAAAAATCATTTTCGGGTTCAAACTTTAGTATATTACTTTCCGCGATTGCATGGTTATCTTTTTCAACTATGCGTGAGTTGATCAACCATGCATAGTTCAAAATGAATTATGCAAGAACGGAAAGTCAATGGCTATCGTTAACGGTTTTGAGTCAAAAATTCCCGGTCTTGTCAATTCCCGACACTCACATAACTGACCCGTGCATGCCTTTTACTTACGTTTTTCCTATTTTTAGTTTCCCCCGTACTTATGTAGCTCTCTATTCGCAGATACACCATGTCTCAGTCATCGCACTCCCGATCCCAGTCACGATCGCTCCCACGAGCCGCCTCCCCCTCGCACGAACCCTCTGAGGGCCATACGGCTTCCGAGAGTCAGCGTCATCAGACGACTGACCCGACGGAGGACACGTCCATGACCATCAGTAGCAGTAACGGGTCCAGCCCGAGGACAGTACTACCACCTCCTCGGCCGGCACCCGTTGCAGCACCACCTCAGCCTCGAGGACCCAGCGCTAGAGTGACTATGCATCAACAACTGGGCCCGTTCCGACCTGCACCTCCTCAGTCCTTCTTGGACCCATACGACCCCGCTTTGCGTACTCCGGTCACGGAGCGCTACGCGTGGGATCGTCAGTTCCTCGAAGAGAGGCGACGCGCCCAGGAGGCCGGACCCTCCCGACCCATGATGCCACCTACTCACCAGCCTCTTCCACCAGCTGCATTTCTCAATCTGCACCGTCAGGTCCGGGGACTCGCGGAGGAAGCCCAAGAGCAGGGCCTTCTTCTCTTCAAGGTCTCCGACGCCGCACATGAGCTGGCACAGCAGTCAATGCGGATCATCGCATCGGCTCAGGCCACCGCTCGGACAGTGCAGCGTCTCACTAGAGCATGCTTGATCATGGGGGCGTTTATAGTACCCATTGCCGCCAAGATGTTCTTCGAAGAGCGCCATTAGGCATACTTTCCTTTGTATTTGTACTGTACCGGCTAGTCGTAATTTTCTATTGTACACGACTTAAGCTATTATCTATTATTTCCTATGTATTGTATTTGTATTTCTTTCAGTATTTTGTCCTATGTACTAAAACCTCTTATTATTAATGGAAATCTCTGTCTTTTATTTTTCATACCTGTTTTGTCGCGTGAATCTTTTAATTATTGTCAAACATTGTTACTACTTCTTGAATCATCATCGTGCGTGTGATGTTACCTTTCTTGTATACCCTTTTACTATTATCGTTACCATACTTGTGCTAATTGTCCACTCACATTCCTTTTGTGTACTCGATATTGTTAACCCTTGAGTTAAAATCCTGTCGTAAATACCAATTCGTGCGTTCTAAACTAGTTCCTCCTTTCCATTGCAGAACCATGCCTCCCAAGAGAAGCCGCGCAGATCGCTGTGCAATTCCAAGCGGCACTTCCAAACATGATCGCCCAGATCGTCGCTGGAGTCAACCAAGGGATTTTCGGAATCAATAAACCCTTTCTCCCTCTTGTACCAACCCAGCAGGATGAGGACGAGGATTTTGGAACCAACCGCCTACCTTTCCCTCCAGCCCTCTTCCAGCGAAGAGAGAGTAAGAAAAGGAAAATTCACCACCAACCCTCATGGAGCAATAACCACAAGAAACCCACAACCGTAACCCAAACCTACGCTGGACCGCACCCCCGGTGCAACAAATGCCACTTCCATCATGCTCGAAACTGCCCAGTATGCAAACTTTGCAACGAAGAAGGGCATTACCCCTGGTGCTGTCCAGAAAAAGCAAACAACCGAGTCAGGAAACTGCGATGCCTCGAGTGTGGAAGCGACCAACACCTCCGTGGGGATTGCCTCTTAGAGCATACCACCGAAACTCTCGGTGCTCTCGCAATCACAGCCGAGGAGGCACATCAGGACCCCAATGCGGTTACTGGTACGTTCTCTGTCAAATGACCATTTTCTTCCATACTAGTTGATTCAGGAGCTGAAAGAAACTTTGCCTCCTTAGAAATTAGACCCGTCATCCACCTAGGACCTAAAGCTATTGCAGATAGCCTTCTATCGTATATGTCGGGGGTCAATAGACGAAGCTACGAATACAATCTTAGGATACCCGATACCTCTTTGGCCTAAACCCTTTCTCCATCGATCTAATCCCTATCGAACTATCAAGCTTCGACACTATCGTTGGGATGGACTGGTCATCTCATTCCCGAGCCGAGATCGTCCGTTCTGACAAACTCACCCGTATTTTATTTCATAAGGTGAAACTTCCGTCGTTCAGGAGGACAAACCTGGATGACAACTTCGCAGCATGTATTTCTTGATAACGCGTAAGTACCTCGAGAAGGACCACGACGCATCCTTCTCCCACGACGTCGACCGTAAACCGAAGGAAAGCCGCGTCCAAGACATTCCCGTAGTCGAGGACCATCCAGAGTCTTTCCTGAGAGTTTGCCTGGGCTACCGCCGAATCGACAAGTGGAAATTCCGAATAGACCTCGTTCCTAGCACAGCACCAGTTGCCAAGACACCCTACCGCCGAGCACCACCCGAGATGCAAAGGCGGCCAAAGCCGCCGTAGAAACTCCTAGACCCCGATTCTATCCGCTAAAGTTCGTTTCCCTGGGGAGCCCCAATTTCCCCTGACAAAAAGGAAGACGGGTCCTTCCGCTTGTACACTAATCGTCGTGAACTTATCAAGCTGACCGTCAAGAACCGATAACCATCCCCGAGGATCGGCGACCTACTCGAATAATTGCAGGGTGCAGCTTATCTCTCAAAAATCGACCCCCGCTCGGGTTATCACCAGGTTCGTGACATTATAACCGACATTACTAAGAACCGCATCCCCAAACTTGATGCAAGCAATACAAGTCTCCCCTCTGTCAATAGGCCTAACCGGCACAGTAGCAGTATTCACGGACTTAGTGAACAAGGTGTGTAGGCCGTACTTAGACGATTAGTAATCGCATTCCTGGACAACGTTCTCACCTACGCAAGGAAGATCATGTGAAACATCCCAAGCTCATTCTAGAACTCCTCCGAAATCAGAAATTGTACGCCAAATTCCCGAAGTGCGAATTCTGGCCCCGAATATAACATTCCACCGGTTCTATAGTCAACCATGTAGGAATTCGAACTCAGGCAAAACGTAAACCGTTAAGTCAAGCTCCGAGCATGAGTTCTGAACTCCGAAGGTCTTCGTAAACTCATTTCCGTCAAGGGCCATCGATTTCACTATTCCATCCATCCGGGATCCGACTTGCTGTACAAGGATCCCCGAGAATAATGTTCGTGGCCGGACATGAAAAAGGGTATTGCCTTGTATATAACCAAGTGCCTCACTTGCTCCAAGGTCAAGGAAGAATATCGAAACCCATCTCTCCATCATCTCTGATAAGGATAGTCGATCTAGGACCCGCCCTCTTCGGAATGCCCTCCAGAGAATCGCAAGGGACGCAACTAGACCTCATCACCCCGCACCACCCTCCGGCCAACGGTCAGAATGAAAAGACGATCCAAACTTTCAAAGAAATGCTGAGAGCATGTATAGTTGCCTTCGTAGGGAGTCGAGATACTCACCTTCCCTTTGGTCGAGTTTACCTATGACAACAACTACCATACCAGCATCAAGTGCGCACCCTTCGAAGCCCATATGGACGCAACCCGACAGAAGAGCCACGTAACCAACCAGAGGAACACCCCTCGAGTCCCAGGATGGCGATAGAGTACTTCCCAAGATATCGCCATGGAAAGGGGTAGTCTGCTCCTGGAAACGCGACAAACTGAGCCCGGGGTACACCGGTCCAAACCAAGTCTTAGGACATATCGGTCCGACTGCTTATCGCCTTCAGCTCCCCCAGATTCCTTCAAACGCTCATATATACTCCACGTCTCACTCTTGAAAGTGTCTATCCGACGAGACCATTGTCATCCCTCTAGACAAAGTCAAAATCAATGCCAGACTCAATTTCATTGATGCACCACTTGAGGTTGTAGACCGAGAGGTCAAACAACCCAGAAAAAAGTCGTACATCTATTATTAAGCTTCGGTGGAAATTCTTGACATGGTCACGAATTCACATAGGAACGTGAAGACCAAATCCGTCAGAAGTATCCACATCGGTTCGAGAACACTTCTTCATGATGGGACGAACTAAATTTCGGGACGAAATTTCTTTCAACCCGGGGAGAATGTGACAACCGTCCAATTTCAGGTACATTTCATGCTCTACGTCCCTCTTATGGTCCACCGTTGTCCTTAACCATTCAATTACCAGAAACGCGCTAGTGTCGGAATCACAACCGGAATCAACTTATATAAGTCCTAATGCCAAGAAAACACCTAATGAACTTTCCTAAGTTCATAATGTAACATAATTAAGAACTTTTAGTTAACGAAAAGGTCCAACGAAACAATAACGCAAAAACAACAAAAACAGCAAAAACTAAAAAATTGTTACAAAAAAGGTCTAGGACGACAAATACAAGCCTTGTGCGCCGTCCTGGAGGGACTAACTCCGAAATTTTTTCAAAATCTTGCATGTCTCGATTCTCCAACTTTCAAAACCAATCATAAACGACTATTAACCATCATTTACTGCTACATAGCAGTCCCAGGGCAACCATTACTACTTTTCTTTATTTTCTTTTCATTTTATTCATTTCATAAAACAAAAACACAAAACACGCACTTTTTCTCCCCAAAACCTCCTTCAACCTTCTTCATTTCCTGGAGAAAACAGCCTTAAAACCCAAGTGAAAACCATAAAAATCGTTCAAACCATCCAAGAAAGCAAAAGGAACCAAAACATTTCGGCTAAGGACCATTTTTGTAAAGATTTTGGAGCTCAAAACACCACCGAATCATCATCCAAGCAATTTCTACCGGTAGATTTCTTCTAAATTACTGTTTTTACTTAAATAACAACTTGCATGGAAGATCTATGGATTAAAAACGAGTTTTTACAAAGATTTATGATGTTTATAGTCAAAAACGATTTTTATCCGAAATAACATTTAGATCTATGTTTTGTGGATAAAAATGCTTTAGAAACTGTTAGAATGATGTTTTATAAGGATTAGACCTATTGCATGTCGAAATCCGTGTGTAAAATGGACATTTTGCTCGAACAATCCCGAAAACGCAACCCGTGCGCCGTCCCTATGACCAGGACGACGCAGCGGGGTGAAAAGTTGGCTTCTGTGCGTCGTCCTAAGGTCCTGAACGGCGCACAGGCATGACCAATTTTCCCGAAACGCTTTATTTTGACGATTTGAACTTGTTTGACCCGCTGACTTTTGGTAAATACTATTTTGGGACTGAGTTGGAAAATATAATACTAGCGGTGACTTGTAATGAACTTTTTGGACTTAAATGGACTCGTTTATAAATGATATTGTGTTATAGGTATTTGTGAGCGGAAATAGAGATTGAATTTTTGGTTATGAAATTTACGAACATTGAACTTTGACTTGAACTTCTACGACAGTATATAAATATATTTTTAGCGATTGATTATCCGCCTCCCTTCTTTTAGAAAACTCAGACAGGACGCCACCTTCCACTACGGAACCAGTTGTGGATGATTTCGAGATCGAGGACGATGAGGACGAGGCACCACCAGTTCAGTCCAAGGCCAAAACACCTGAACCGGTGGAGGAAGTTCCAATCAAAGCTTACCAGCCACATGTTCCATATCCTCAACGATTAAGAAAAGCGAGAATGAGGGAGCAGTACGGTAAATTCTGTGACATGATTAAATCTGTTAATATTAATGTTCCTCTTGTGGATTTGATTGAAGGGATGCCAAACTACGCTAAATTCATCAAGGAGTTGGTCACAAACAAGGGAAAGCCATCGGAGGAGCAAGCCGCCTTCTTAAACGCTGCATGTTCAGCCTTGGTGAAAAACACGATACCACCCAAGTTGGATGACCTAGGGAGCTTTCTAATCCAGTGCAACTTCAGTAATACATACAGTTGCAGTGCCTTGGCGGACTTAGGAGCTAGCATAAATCTGATGCCGTATTCACTATATGCTAAACTTGCCCTAGGAGTGTTAAAACCCACCAGGATGAGTATCCGACTAGCAGACCGTTCATTTCAATACCCGTTAGGAATTGCTGAGAACATGCTAGTCAACGTAGGAAAATTCACCTTCCCGGTTGACTTTGTGATTCTAGAGATGGATGAAGATGTCACTTGTGACAACCGTCCAATTTCAGGTACATTTCATGCTCTACGTCCCTCTTATGGTCCACCGTTGTCCTTAACCGTTCAATTACCGGAAACGCGCTAGTGTCGGAATCACAACCGGAATCAACTTATATAAGTCCTAATGCCAAGAAAACACCTAATGAACTTTCCTAAGTTCATAATGTAACATAATTAAGAACTTTTAGTTAACGAAAAGGTCCAACGAAACAATAACGCAAAAACAACAAAAACAGCAAAAACTTAAAAATTGTTACAAAACAGGTCCAGGACGACGCACACAGGCCTTGTGCGCCGTCCTAGAGGGACTAACTCCGAAAATTTTTCAAAAATCTTGCATGTCTCGATTCTCCAACTTTTAAAACCAATCATAAACGACTATTAACCATCATTTACTGCTACATAGCAGTCCCAAGGCAACCATTACTACTTTTCTTTATTTTCTTTTCATTTTATTCATTTCATAAAACAAAAACACAAAACACACACTTTTTCTCCCCAAAAACTCCCTCAACCTTCTTCATTTCCTGGAGAAAACAACCTTAAAACCCAAGTGAAAACCATAAAAATCGTTCAAACCATCCAAGGAAGCAAAAGGAACCAAAACATTTCGGCTAAGGACCATTTTTGTAAAGATTTTGGAGCTCAAAACACCACCGAATCATCATCCAAGCAATTTCTACCGGTAGATTTCTTCTAAATTAATGTTTTTACTTAAATAACAACTTGCATGGAAGATCTATGGATTAAAAACGAGTTTTTACAAAGATTTATGATGTTTATAGTCAAAAACGATTTTTATCCGAAATAACATTTAGATCTATGTTTTGTGGATAAAAATGCTTTAGAAACTGTTAGAATGATGTTTTATAAGGATTAGACCTATTGCATGTCGAAATCCGTGTGTAAAATGGATATTTTGCTCGAAAAATCCCGAAAACGCAACCTGTGCGCCGTCCCTATGACCAGGACGACTCAGCGGGGTGAAAAGTTGGCTTCTGTGCGTTGTCCTAAGGTCCTGAACGGCGCACAGGCATGACCAATTTTCCCGAAACGCTTTATTTTGACGATTTGAACTTGTTTGACCCGCTGACTTTTTGTAAATACTATTTTGGGACTGAGTTGGAAAATATAATACTACCGGTGACTTGTAATGAACTTTTTGGACTTAAATGGACTCGTTTATAAATGATATTGTGTTATAGGTATTTGTGAGCGGAAATAGAGATTGAATTTTTGGTTATGAAATTTACGAACATTGAACTTTGACTTGAACTTCTACGACAGTATATAAATATATTTTTAGCGATTGATTATCCGCCTCCCTTCTTTTAGAAAACTCAGACAGGACGCCACCTTCCACTACGGAACCAGTTGTGGATGATTTCGAGATCGAGGACGATGAGGACGAGGCACCACCAGTTCAGTCCAAGGCCAAAACACCTGAACCGGTGGAGGAAGTTCCAATCAAAGCTTACCAGCCACATGTTCCATATCCTCAACGATTAAGAAAAGCGAGAATAAGGGAGCAGTACGGTAAATTCTGTGACATGATTAAATCTGTTAATATTAATGTTCCTCTTGTGGATTTGATTGCAGGGATGCCAAACTACGCTAAATTCATCAAGGAGTTGGTCACAAACAAGGGAAAGCCATCGGAGGAGCAAGCCGCCTTCTTAAACGCTGCATGTTCAGCCTTGGTGAAAAACACGATACCACCCAAGTTGGATGACCTAGGGAGCTTTCTAATCCAGTGCAACTTCAGTAATACATACAGTTGCAGTGCCTTGGCGGACTTAGGAGCTAGCATAAATCTGATGCCGTATTCACTATATGCTAAACTTGCCCTAGGAGTGTTAAAACCCACCAGGATGAGTATCCGACTAGCAGACCGTTCATTTCAATACCCGTTAGGAATTGCTGAGAACATGCTAGTCAACGTAGGAAAATTCACCTTCCCGGTTGACTTTGTGATTCTAGAGATGGATGAAGATGTCACTTGTGACAACCGTCCAATTTCAGGTACATTTCATGCTCTACGTCCCTCTTATGGTCCACCGTTGTCCTTAACCGTTCAATTACCGGAAACGCGCTAGTGTCGGAATCACAACCGGAATCAACTTATATAAGTCCTAATGCCAAGAAAACACCTAATGAACTTTCCTAAGTTCATAATGTAACATAATTAAGAACTTTTAGTTAACGAAAAGGTCCAACGAAACAATAACGCAAAAACAACAAAAACAGCAAAAACTTAAAAATTGTTACAAAACAGGTCCAGGACGACGCACACAGGCCTTGTGCGCCGTCCTAGAGGGACTAACTCCGAAAATTTTTCAAAAATCTTGCATGTCTCGATTCTCCAACTTTTAAAACCAATCATAAACGACTATTAACCATCATTTACTGCTACATAGCAGTCCCAAGGCAACCATTACTACTTTTCTTTATTTTCTTTTCATTTTATTCATTTCATAAAACAAAAACACAAAACACACACTTTTTCTCCCCAAAAACTCCCTCAACCTTCTTCATTTCCTGGAGAAAACAACCTTAAAACCCAAGTGAAAACCATAAAAATCGTTCAAACCATCCAAGGAAGCAAAAGGAACCAAAACATTTCGGCTAAGGACCATTTTTGTAAAGATTTTGGAGCTCAAAACACCACCGAATCATCATCCAAGCAATTTCTACCGGTAGATTTCTTCTAAATTAATGTTTTTACTTAAATAACAACTTGCATGGAAGATCTATGGATTAAAAACGAGTTTTTACAAAGATTTATGATGTTTATAGTCAAAAACGATTTTTATCCGAAATAACATTTAGATCTATGTTTTGTGGATAAAAATGCTTTAGAAACTGTTAGAATGATGTTTTATAAGGATTAGACCTATTGCATGTCGAAATCCGTGTGTAAAATGGATATTTTGCTCGAAAAATCCCGAAAACGCAACCTGTGCGCCGTCCCTATGACCAGGACGACGCAGCGGGGTGAAAAGTTGGCTTCTGTGCGTTGTCCTAAGGTCCTGAACGGCGCACATGCATGACCAATTTTCCTGAATCGCTTTATTTTGACGATTTGCACTTGTTTGACCCGCTGACTTTTTGTAAATACTATTTTGGGACTGAGTTGGAAAATATAATACTACCGGTGACTTGTAATGAACTTTTTGGACTTAAATGGACTCGTTTATAAATGATATTGTGTTATAGGTATTTGTGAGCGGAAATAGAGATTGAATTTTTGGTTATGAAAATTGGGCTCGGAAGCGCTGCCCAAATTTCATTAGAAAAATTCAAACCATTTCAGCGACCAAAATTACTTGCTACATAATGATAATAAACGTTAAAGTCGGACCTTGGACAAAAACGTAACATAAACCGTTTTGGACTATTTTGGACAATATTTAACCTTGACACTTAAAGTTTAAGTAAATTTTATCTATTATTTCACAATATAATGACATAATGAGATAATAATCAATTGAACTACCTTGGTATTATTAGGCGTCCCGTGATTCCTAGTTTCCGCTCCGACCGATTCCCGAGTTCGTTGTCTTCGCAATCCGTGAGTTACACCCCTCTCCACTCTTATATTTTTAAGTACTCTTTTGGGGGAAACATGAGATCAAAACCTTTTGTGAACGGTACTTTTGTTTTGTGAAACTGTTTTGTACACTTAATTTGTGAACAATGTTTATGATCTAATTGCCTTTGAAACTTTTATGAACCTTACTATTATTATGAACTTGTACAACTATTGTGAAACTTTTGGAAACCCTTACTAAACTTTGCAAACGTGCGAACTTTTGGCACCTTTGAGAACTATGGAACTATTTTGGAAACCTTTACTAAACTTTGCAAACGTACGAACTTTTGGAACCTTTGAGAACTATGGAACTATTTTTGGAAACCTTGCGAAACTAATATGCGTAGACGATATCATCTATTCTGATTGGCTTACTCTAGACTAATTAGGTTTGCCTCTTTGGATATTTGATTAGACGATGATAGTTTGATTGTATTTGGAGCAAACCCTAGGTGAGGATATAAACGCCGTAAGTACAAACGACCAATTTTTAGAAAAAGAAGTACAAAGTGCTCCGCTGCTTTTTAGAACCTATTCCCTACACACTATTAACAATAGCCGTTAGTAAATATGGGTATCGATACTTAGGAGAGGTCACTCCTTACTTATGGGTAGCAACCTGAGTACATATTACTAAGTTCTCACGAACTAGATCTTTAGACTGAAACTAGGGGCGTGTTCTGACCAGAAATCGGATTAGTGTGCAAAATCTTACGTTATATTAAGCTTAGTGGTTGGTACAATTCAAGGATCATTAGTCATTATTATTTACGCATATGCCTACTTTTTGTCTTACACATGTGGATTAATCCACCGCTGAGGTAATGACTACTTACACTTATTGTCTTACACATGTGGATTAATCCACCGCTGAGGTAATGACTACCTACACTTACTACTTGCCATACAACTTGAACTTTTACGAACATTGAACTTTGACTTGAACTTCTACGACAGTATATAAATATATTTTTAGCAATTGATTATCCGCCTCCCTTCTTTTAGAAAACTCTATACTTTTATATACTTGTCGAACATTTTTGGAAACTTTGGTCAAAACTTATAAAATGTAACTCACTCACTACGTTTCGTAGTTGACACTTAATCTCATGTTTCAGAAATTAAGCGTAAGTTATGAAGTGCATTGCTCAGGTGGGTCAAGCCAACTATGTGAAGTGTACCTCGGGAAGAAGACCTTTACTTTTGGGAATTTTTAATTAAAACATTTTACTATGTATTATTGTCTTAAACTTTGAATCTTGGTTGTATTTTTTTTGAACTCTAGTACTTTTCCAACTTTAATTTAATGACTTGGACCGTTGATTTTAGTATAACCCGTGAAATGATTCTTTGCTCTTCACATCTCGTGTTTCCGCTTTAGCGGGGTGTGACATCACTGTTCCACTAATCCTTGGACGACCATTCCTAAACACAGCTGAAGCAATTATTCGGGTGAAAATTGGGCAAATTTCATTAGGGGTTGGGGAAGAAAGAATTGTCTTTACACTAGACAGAGCCATGACCCACTCTTATTCTACTGATGAAACTTGTTTTCGGATTGATGTGTTTGATGATTTAAATTGGCAGGAAATTCTAGAGATAGAAGCTAGCTTGGAGGAGGAACTGAAGGACGAGAAGATCGAAGAAGTGGAGGTTGAAGTTAAGGAGGAACTGAAGCTGGACCAGAGCATGAGGATAAAGTCTTCAATTGAAGAACCACCTACCGACTTGGAGCTGAAGCAACTACTGGTACATTTAGAGTATGCTTTTCTTGAAGGTACCAATTTATTACCAGTTGTTATTTCGTCATCACTTTCGGGTGACGAAAAAGCTCGATTATTGACAGTCCTTAAAGGTCATAAAAAGGCCTTTGCTTGGCGTATATCTGACATACCCGGAATTAGCCCCGAATTTTGCAAACATAAAATTAATTTTCTTGATAACATAAAACCCGTTGTTCAAAGACAACGGAGGCTAAATCCAAATATGACAGATGTCGTTAAAAAGGAAGTTGTTAAGTTGTTGGATGCAGGAATTATTTACCCAACCGTGGGTGAGCCCAATTCACTG
>CAJVGC010000065.1:22114042-22134371 GCA_910822075.1 Senecio squalidus | reverse complement strand
CTGCACACACACATCACATATCAGCGCTGCCGACGCCTCACAAACACACATACACCACCGAATTCACTCTTTTATTGCGTAAATTCTTCCTTTAATCTCACAATCATGAGAAATTTAGAAGAAATCATGTATATCACTTATTTCCTTTCAATTTCGTCTTTAATTTCAGAAATTTAGAAGAAATCAAAGTGGGGGAAAATGTAGGGTTCATCATATTAGACTTTTAATTGCCTAATTGAATGTTTAATTACCCTTTTATTACTGATTAGAACCGATTGTGATGCTTATTTGCCGGATTTTATGGTGATTCCATTATTAACCGAATTTACTTGTTATTACATCCGAAATTTGAGTTGTGATTTTGGGGGTTTTGGTAAACACGATTTGCAAACAGGTTATGGCCGAATTTTGACTTTACTCCCCCTGTAGTAGCGACATTTTGGCCGGATTTTGTTGGTTTTGGTCGGATTTTGGTTGTTTGACATTTTGGTTGTGTTTGTTTTGGTGATTTGTGATGTGCAGGCAGCAGGTGGTTCACGTAGACGTCGGGGTTCCCCACGAGCCCCTCAGGCAGATGACCAGGTAGTTGAGGTTGGGCCTCCTGAGAACCACCCTTGGCTGCAGTGGCCGGGCTGCTCTCCATCTCGGAAGGCTATTCTAGACGGGCGACTGGAGGCACTACGGACTCGCACGGTTATAGCTCCCCGAAATCTGGACTGGGGTCTTTTGCAGGACCTTCAGATTGATCTCAGTGATTTCTTTCCTACTGCCAGTGCGACAGCCCAGGCAGTGATCCCGATCTGGGAGAGAGCTTTTCAGGTGGATGAGCCCGTATTTCGGGAATGGGTTTTGGAGTTCTACTGCACCATTCTGTTCAGACTACTCTTAGGACACCGCTGATATCTTTTCGATTAGGGGGCGTGGCCCGCCAGGTGATAGTGGTGGAGTTCGGGAGATTACTGGGGTTATTGACAGATGCTGAGGCTGCGGATCAGGATATGATGATAGGGTACTTCGGGGACGTAGTTCTGGATTCTTCGGGGTTTGACTTAGAGGGATCTTGGTTCGAGCTCACGGGCAAGGGGGGCCGTCACTCTACCAACCCGGTGAAGGATATCCGGTCCACTCTCCTTCGATTAGTGCATAAATGCATCTCCTACACATTTTTGCACCGATCGAACCAGCACGACAAGTGCTATAATGAAGACCTGTGGTTACTACACATGTTCAGTCATCGGGATCCACAACGATACGTCAATGTAGCATGGACTCTTGCTCGTTATATGGGAGATAGGGGTGCAGGGCAGCAATCCGCGAGCAGTCTCGTTTGCGGTCACTGGGTTACACGGCTCGCGAAGTCGTTAGGTTTATTCACCTCGGAGAACATTGCTTTATGTTCCCGTCTTGTGCAATGCAAGGTGTTAAACCAGAATGCTTTAGTACGAGCTCAGATTCTTAACATCATCGGTAATGCGTTGATGCCTGATGGCCCGACACCGCGTGCACCACCACCCCCGAGACCGCAGGCTATGCCACAGCGGGATTTTATGGATCAGGTGATTTCTGGCATGCACCGATTACATTTTGGTCAGGACCAGGATTTGAGATAGTTCACCCAGTATCAAGCACGGCAGGAGTATTTCCACGACCGTCACCAGCCTTATTTGGAGAGCATGTACACCCAGGGCCACCAAGCTTCGAGTTCTGCCGGTCCACCTTCACCATATGCTCCCCCTGCCTTCTACTATCCAGAGCCTTATCCCGGTTATATCCCACCTGCTTACCAGCCACATCCTGATGCCGATGATGATGATATGGAGGATGCTGACTGAGTGATTATTTGTATTTTGTATTTTATTCTGTATTATTTATTTTTGTACTATTCGATTCATAGTTTTTATTTTCCTTTATATTTCTAACATGTGTGGTTGCATTTTTTTAGTTTTTTTTCTAAGACTGGCAGTAAGTTCAGCACCCGATCATAAGCCTGGCATTCAGTTCAGCAACAGCAGTTCAACGCTTTATTTCGTTATTTGACGACGGGTTATACTTTCTACCTTTCTATTTTTTGTATTTATTTTTCTTTTTAGGTTTTTTATAATTTCCCTTAGGTTTTAGTCGTTAACACATTAGGGACAATGTGTTACTTAAGTTTGAGAGGGGTCATCGGGAAATTCTAAATTTTATTTTTCGACCCTTAGCTTAGTTTCCATCGTGTTAGGTTGGTGCTAATTCGTATATTTTTGAGTCAGAAAAAAAAAAAAAAACAGAAAATACAAAAAAATCGAAAAATTGAAAAAAACCAAAAAAATATAACGTGTCTAGTCGGTAATTACCTTAAACTTTAAGCATAACCAGACACATTTTGTACCCTACTCAGAAAAATAGTGAGAATTTGAGCCTTTGAAAACATTTATTTTTAATGCTACGTTTTTCATTTCTTTGAGTGTGCCGATGGTGATGACTTTAGAACTTGACACTGTTATACATTTCGAGACCACAAATGAGCAATTACATTAGGGTAACTTAGTGTGATTTGGTACAATGATAGGGGCACTTAGGATTAACATATTTGATTAGCCTTTTCGTTTCTTTTTATATATTTTCCGCCTAACCTTTGTAACACTTATTTTCAGTGTTAGAAACTCCAGTAAACCAATTTGCGCCTAAACTTTTTCGTTTCTAAACACTACTATATATTTTGTACACTCGCCTTATTTTCGTTTCTTTTTAGATTAGATCCGAACTTAGTTTTTTGATTGCTATTGTATATGAAGAGAAGTTAGAGCATATTCAAGCATAAATAAAAAATATATATTATTGCCTTGTATTATTTTGTATTTGGAGAATAGTTAGAAAAATAAAGTTAGCCTTTTGAGCATATGTACTTACCACGAGAAATATTATATTGTAAGACATGTACTAGGCTGAAGAAAAAAAAAAAAAATCGAAAAAACAGAAAAGAAAAAAAAATTACTTGTAGAGTTTAAGAGAACTAGTGTATACTGAGTCTTGTATTATATACGATAATTGTATATTCGGAGAAGAAAAAGAAAAGTTGAAGAAAATTGAGCAATCCAGTTCGTTAGAGAATTTATTAGTTCGGATTTAATCTAAGTTTTGTATATTTAAATTTTAACCCATTTACACTCCATTATATATTTATCCACATGCCTTGACCTGTAAATTATAACCCGAATAAAAGTCCCCGTTTAGTTGTACCTAGACTCTAGTGGTGGAGATCTGATACGTTATCAAGCCTATGATATAATATTCACCATGACTGAGCAGTTGAGCGATTCTACAGAATACGTTACACACCCTTTTAGATTAGTTTGAGAGTTTGTGTGATTTTACTTCCCATAAAAATCGTGAGGTGTTTGGTTATGTTAATTTTTGGCTTTGATAATTATTTTTAACACAGTTTTTTGCTTGCCCTCAAGCAAAAAGGCAAGTTTGGGGGGATTTGATATCGCATATTATATAACTATTGATGGTGCGAATTATTTTGTCACATTTCATAGTAACACGGTGAATAGGATAGGATTTTTTGCATTTAATCGGCTGTGGGAAAAGTGTTTTTGCCATTTTACAAGGTTTACATGTTCGGGAAAGTGAAAATGGTGCGAAGACAAAACGGGGTTAAACCGAGAAGAATGGTGAAAAATCTGTGCAGAAACGGTCGCCACAACCCAAGCAGGGACAGCCGCAGTCTTTGTATTTAATGTAAAGACAACAACGCACAAAGAGGAACAACTGCCGCAGTCATTGGAAAAAAGTCCCGCTGCGTCGTCCTAAGAAGTGACAACGGCGCAGTGGCCAGATATTTCAGCAGTTTTTCGTTTTCGGGTCGGAATACGTTTTCTATCTTATTGTTTGCCTATAAATACCGAGCTTCTTCAGCCAGAAAATTCATTCCATCATCATTATTCGTGAAATCTTTTCGTTCAACGTCGGTCACGACACGTTTTCGGTTTCTAGTTTGTTTTTCGTTCCCTTTTTAGACTTTATTTTCCAGTATGTTTCCTCTTATTATTAATTTTATTTTGAACTCGATAATGAGTAGCTAAACTATTTTTACATTTGTTTGATTAACGGATCTTGTTTGAAGTTTACTTTTGCGTAATTGATTGTTACGGTTTTTGTGTTTAATTGAAAATCCTTATTTGCTTAAGTTTTAAAATATTATTAAAAAGTTGTTTATATATAAGTTAATTAATCAACATTCTAGGTATTCGAGAGGAATATAGATAGGTTAAATAATTTATACGAAATAATCGGTCGGTCTATAATCGGTTTAAAATTGTTAGGATTCGAGAGGACCTAATAGTATCAACTTAAATAATTAAACTTAATTGAGTAAGTCTATTTGTTAAGATTCGGAAGGACTTAAAATTTAGAGGAGTTATTCGAGAGGAAACTCTATAAGATTAAATCACTAAAAACCGGCTTGTTACTTACTGCTTAATTATTAATAATTACAACTGTATTCGAGAGTAACGGTATAATTAGAGATAATTAAAGTTAATAAAAGATTGGAGAGGACTTTTGTTATATCTTAGAAGTTTTATTTTCAATCAATTTCGTAAATTTAAATGGAAAACAAGTGAAGTGTCAAACAAGTGTATTTTCTCTAATATTTGATAATTTTGATTACTTTTTCTCACTTGATTTTTATTAATCACTTTTTACTAATTACTTGCAATTTTAATCAATCTTTTGTTACAATAAAAACCCCAAAAACAAATAGTATTATTAATTCGATATTTAAAAACAAATTAGTCCCTGCGAACGAACCTTTACTTGCTTTTAAACTATATTACATACGAATAGGTCCACTGCCTATAAGTGTGTAATTACGTGAAATAGTAGGTTTAATTTAAGACTAGATTTTACACATCATTTTCCCACCTTCGAGCAGCCACCTATTCAGCCTCTTAATCGTGTTCATCATCGGTATTCGAGGTTTGATCGGACAGGTTCGTGATTCTTTTAGTCAATATCCGAAAACCCTAATTTATTTGTGAATAATCCGATTGATAACATCCTTTGTATGTGTGTGTTTGCGCAACCATCTACACACACCGAGCCTCTTTTATTCAGTGTCTTAAACGTTCCCAGCAAGTGGTTTCTTCAAGGTGAGTAATGAATATCATTTTGGTAAACTATCCTTGGCCGATTCTTGTTGGAGTTTTCAATTGGTGTGTATAGTATTGTTACAACCACTAGTCTTAAGGACCAAGGTTTGAGTTCCATTCAGTTGTCAATCTATTCAGGTTATCATCACATCAGGTCCTAATTTCTCTTTTCAATTGGTTATATTCATCCCATTCGTAATCGATTTCATGCAAGTTTTGTGTATCATTATTTTAGTAGAAAACCCTATTTATCGATTCATCTTTCAACCTTGTTTTTCGTTATGTTATTCATGGTTGTTTGAGATTGTACTGCCACTATTAAATCACTCATAAACGTATCTATCAATACACGATTTGAATCTTCATGTTCCGTATTCAAAACGTCATAGAAAGAAAAACTCTAATTCAAGAACGGTTATGTAATCTAATGTTATAAATCTTGCTGACCTGAACTAATACACTGCCTTGTTCGGTTAATAGCTTCTGGAATATATTGAATTAGAACCTGTGGTCTAAACGTGAATTGTAGCACTCCTTTTCTAGTTTTCAAACATATAAGATATGTCGTCTAATTGTTTTCCAAACTCTTAGAATCTGTAAAATAGTGAGCATGGGTCAAATCTGAATTTGTCGAATCAAAATTGTAAGTAATCGTAATTGGAAATTGTGTAACGATCTAGTAAACGGGAACGTAAATGATTATGTTTTGGATGTCTGATCAATGGTATAAAATATGATAATTAAATTTCGGGATAGTTTGAGTATTCGTTAGGTGTTTCAAACTCGCTTTAAACTTTAACTTTATACGTCTTGGTTTTGGATAGTTTCGGAAATCCTACGGTAGTCTGTCTTCTTCAGTGTCTAAATATATATTGGCTTAAAATTAGAATCTGTGACCTTAATGAATTTTTTAGGTCTTGGAGTCTAGTTTTCAAAAACGTAAGATTTATTTTCTAACTCTTTACAGAACTTCCTAAAAACGTAAATTCCAACCATTGGTCTAATATGAATAATTTGAATAAAGATACTAGGTTTGATAATCTATCTTGTCTAACCATTTAGATAACCTTGAAAATGATTAAATTGGTTTATTATAAGTTATAACAGGCCTAAAAGGTATTAAAAACAATTATCTTGTCTACACCTAAATTATACGACCTTATAACGTAATAAACTCAACTTATACAAAATACCACTTTTGGACAGATTATTTAAGCAATTTTGTTTTAATCATATCTCCTTCATAACGAACTCTTTTGTGTCAATATTTTAGTCTAAAATATATCCCTCGGTGTCTAGTTTTGAAATATATATTCCTTGACTTCTAATTCTTTCTGGAACATTATATATCTCAGTTTGAACGAACGTATATGTTCGCTGAAAATTGTGTCGACTAATCGAAAGTCTTAAAGCGTCGAATCAAATACTTATATACATTATTGCCTTATCTAGGGGAGCTCTAGGTCTAGTGAGGAATCTACTTGTGATCTACATACTACGTCATATACACACATTACGGATTATATCGCTCATTCGATAAGGTGAGTTCATTGCCCCTATTTCTACTGCTTTACTTGTTTTAAACTAATCGGGGGAAAGTAAACTCAACCAGTTACTTATTTGAGAAAACGGATATCAGTTTAATTATACTTACTAAGAATGGAAATTTTCTACTTTCGAAACTTACCATAAATAGATAGTTCTATTTATGGAAACCTTAAACATTCAAATACTTACTACATTTGGATTTCATAAAACGTTTACAAATCTAATGCATCTTTTCAAAACATTACGAGATACTGGGTGTGGGATTACTTCTAACGTGCTCATTAGTAGATTGGTTCTACTAATGGAGTCTTCTAAAACGTGCTCATTAGTAGATTGGTTCTACTAATGGAGTCTTCTAAACGTGCTCATTAGTAGATAGGTTCTACTAATGCAGTCTTCTAAACGTGCTCGTTAGTAGAGATGATCTACTAACGGAGTCTTCTAAAACGTGCACATTAGTACTAATGGTGTCTTCATTTTGTAGCATGGCTACTACTACTACTACTTATGTTTGTGAGTTGTGATTATGTTCTTTATTTATATGCATTTGATTCACGTATTCTTTACTTACATTTACTACTGATGAAATGATAAAGGAATGATTACTTACGTACTTACTGATTTTGGGAAAACTTACTATTTCGAGAAACTTACTAAAAAATAGAACTTCTTATTTTTAGAAACTTTCTATTTTCGGAAACCTGCTAAATGTAGAAACTTAACTTCAAATGTTTACTTAAACTGTTTATTTACATTCTCGATGAACTCGCTCAACCTTTGTGTTGACTTTTAAGTTTTAATTTCAGGTAATGATCAAACATAGGACTTAACTGAGATTGGACTCGTAGAAGACTTATTACTTCGCATTGGTGGTTTTTATTTAGACATTGATATATTGGATTTGTTTCGGGCTTGCATGCCTAAGTACCTTATTTCGTTTTCGGATAAATTTTGGATATTACTTTTTGTAGTGATTGACGTAAATGTGTACCATGGGGTTTTACCTTGGACATGGCTACGTCATGACATATTATTTTAATTATTCATATAGATTTTATCTTTATATTACTATTGTGTTATGACGATCGCCAATTGGCCACACCCTACGTTTCCGCCACTGGCGGGGTGTGACATAATATATCCTTCTAAGCACCTATTGAGAACCTCAATTGTTTGAGGATGGTAGTCACTTGACATCTTCTAATCATTTCATAGCAACACTGATAACTCTTGCCAATATTGACTAACAAAATTTATGTCTTTATCAGATACCATGGATTTTAGGAAATCCATGTAGTTTGAACACATGATCTAGATATATTGAGCAACTTGAAAAGCAAAGAAAAGCAAAGAACAGGTGTTTCAAAGCCAATAAGTGCCCATAATTGCTTAACTTGTCTACTACTACCAGGATAACACTAAACCCTTTTGAAAAGAAACAGCCCTTCAATAAAATCCACAATGTTAGGTGAAAATCTACTTGTATAGATTTGATGATGTGCATTTATACTTAAAATAGTTTAGCATACGCTTTGCATTAAGACATTGAAAATAATGTGTTGCTACATATGTTCTGCAAGGAGTAAGTATCACATTTGTAAGGGAAATTCTTGCATATGCTATAACATATATGCAAATGTAGTTCGTGGTTTGTACTTGAAGTACTGAACTTCATGAAAAGGTTTTCCAACCATGCAGAATTATTCAAAAGTATTCAGTGAAGAGTTGTGAAGTAACTAGAGTGTTTCTGCAACTAATGATAGTGTTAGTAGGGCCCATGTGTGTATATATAGCCTATCAAGCCCTATTCAAACACAGAAGCCTCAAACCTCGGGCCCATGCCCGCCGACTCCTGGCCGACCATCGACATCGGCCTCCCGCTCTCCCAGGCTCACTGACTCCCGGTCTTCCATGGTGTCACACCCCACCGTTGACGGAAATGTAGGGTGCAACATGACTGACGATCGTCATAACACATTGTATGTTAAAAGAGAATATCTAATATGAAATAAATATATAATTCAAACCATGTGACATAACATAGCATAATATTAAGAAAATAGTTATTTTTTGTAGAGTCAATCCACAAAATAAGAATGTAATATAATATGGAGTTGAAACGAATAACAATTAAATAATTGCAAAACATGAATATCCAAAGTTCTTTATAATAAATAAAAATGTCAAGATACAAAATATACTCTTCTAAGTCCATGCAAGCCTCTAGCCACCCTATGCCTGATTGTTACCTGAAAATATAATTTAAACTGTCAACAAAGTTTCCGAGTTCGTAAAGTTTGAAATAAAATATAAAAAACCCTTTGTAATAACACTGTAGTTGTAATTGAAGTTGTAATGAAAAGTTTACCTTCTTTGTCATAAGCAATCTAAACTTGAAATAAAAGTTTGTAATAACAACGATAATGCAAACAATTTTGGACAGTATGTGTATAACTATTAATTGTAACGTCTACTCATAAATTTGAAAACGAGAAAATTATCAACTCATGAAAACTTCCCATATATTCCACATATATATTTATAACCGAGAACATTGTCAACTCATGAACTTCTCACATAGTCCACACAGATAACTATAACCGAGAACATTGTCAACTCATGACAATTTATCATATGATATCTTTCTTGAAATAAAAGCACATTGTCAACTATAGCTGAAGTCTTACATGTAGCAAGGTTGAACACGTAATCAAAGCACATTGCCAACTAAAACTAAATTTCTTTAATAGCAAGGCTGGAAAGATATTGTAATCCACACATATTGTTATAACGCATAGCATAGAACATACTAAACATGTCCAACTAAAAACATCATTTGAATTGAAATCATTTCACAAAAATTAAAAGCTATGCTTTCCCCCAAATAGTCGAAAACATGTTAAATAGGGGTTATGAAACTCACCTAAGTACCTCGAAAATATGCTACAATATGAATACACCCAATGTAAAATATAGATTGTTGAGCTTCTTAGTTGCAATAATGTAATTAAAAACATTATAAACATTCTAAACAATTATTTTGGACACTTTATTGAGTTAATAACACCCAATAATTGATTCGTGAATTTTAGACACTCACAAGTATGTTATATAAGTTTGACAAACGCGATACGCAAAAACAATGAATTTTCTGGACAGCTAGTCCTAAACGTTTTTCTACAAAAAAACTAGGAGACCTCAACAATTAATACAATAATAACAGAAGCTTAATAATATAAATATAAAGTTCCATTAAAAATTTCAGAAGCTAAAACCTTAAACCCAAAGAGTTAGAAAATCCGAAAGTCGACGCATAAATTACTTTGAATTTTTCAGATTCGTACCACTGTTTGTATTTGAGTATTTTGACCAACTTAAACTTAGAATTTGTTGGGTTATAACTTAGCCAAAATAGTTTAACTCCTAAACAATACTTCTAACAACGGGAAAAGTAACTTACAAGATTAATACGGAAGCTATTAAGAAGTTACTACGGAAGACAAGTTAATGCGGCTGTTCAACTAAGTTGCTACTGACAGTACCATTACTACGGATAGATCAAGTTACTGCGGAGAGATCAAGTTAATACGGAAGACCAACTTTTCATGCAAGTCTTATTAGAATTAGACTTAGATTATGTTTCCTTTTGTAATTAGATTATGTTTCCTTCTAGATAAAGATAGATGTAGAATTCTAGTTTATCTAGAACTAGCCTCAAGGTCTATAAATATAGATCCTTATAGAATAGAAGAAACACGTTGTATTGATATTCTGAGTTAATACAATTGAGGCTTACCATTCGACAATATTATTGTTTGTTCTTATTCATATTCTTAAGATATTATATTGTTCGATAACTCATAAATATTGAAGTGTTCATCCGCTGCCGAACTTCTTCAATAGATCAAGATCTTAACGAAGGGAAACTTAATAAGTTATATTAGCTTATTCGATCCTGACAAGTGGTATAAGAGCACAGGAGGTGCTTTAGATCCATTGATCAACGAGTTGATAATCGTCATACGAAAGAATCAAGATAAACATCATGGCTGATGCTGCAATCAACAAAGTTCCTGTTCTGAATAGCAACGAATTCGACTTATAGAAGCTACGAATCAAACAACACATCATACTGTCTGATTACACAATTTGGGATGTCATCATCAATGGCAACTGTTGGTGCAAGAATGCAATGACTGGATGTTCTATTACGTTATGTTTGTTTATCACTGTATTAGTTTGAATAGATTTAGCTTTATGGGCTGCTCACGGACTTGCATGTCCGTGAGGCCCCAAGCCCAAACTGGCTGAACATGTTACTCTATAAATAGAGGTGTTCAGATCAGTTTAGGGTTGTTGGTTTGGATAGAGAATTCGTGTTTATGCTTCCGGATTGTAACAACGTTTTGTTAATCAGAAGTATTAGAATTCGGTAATTGTGTTTATGCGTTTATTGCTTTCGTTTATAACCTGTGTGTTTATTGATTACGAGATTCCGCCTCGTAGTTAGTATAGTTTAATCCTGTAGATCGGACCACTGGGACCTACAATTGGTATCAGAGCAAACGCATTGTTTGCTCTCTATCGAGATTTGGTTCAGGGTTAAATTCAGGTTTTAATCGATTCTGGAAATTTAGGGTTCTTAGTAATTTTTCAGCGGCTGCTAGTGACAATTAGGGTTTCTGGACATCTTCGACGGCGATTAGGGTTTCTGGACATCTTCGTGGATTTAGTTCGTGGACTTGTTTCGTGGATTTAGTTCGTGGATTTAATTCGTGGACTTAGTTCGTGGATTTAATTAGTGGACTTGTTTCGTGGATTTAATTTGTGGAGACATCTTCGTGAAGACTTCTTCGTGGATACATCTTCGTGGATCTTTCTTTCGTGGATACTTCTTCGTGGATACGTCTTCGTGGATCTTTCTTTCGTGGATACTTCTTCGTGGATACGTCTTCGTGGATACGTCTTCGTGGATACGTCTTCGTGGATACGTCTTCGTGGATACTTCTTCGTGGACACTTCTTCGTGATACTTCTTCGTGATACATCTTCGTGATACATCTTCGTAGATACATCTTCGTGGGTACATCTTCGTGGATACATCTTCGTGGATACATCTTCGTGGATACATCTTCGTGGATACATCTTCGTGGACACATCTTCGTGGATACATCTTCGTGGATCTTTCTTTCGTGGATACTTCTTCGTGGATACTTCTTCGTGGATACGTCTTCGTGGATCTTTCTTTCGTGGATACTTCTTCGTGGATACGTCTTCGTGGATACTTCTTCCTGGATACGTCTTCGTGGATACTTCTTCGTGGACACTTCTTCGTGATACTTCTTCGTGATACATCTTCGTGAGTACATCTTCGTGAGTACATCTTCGTGGGTACATCTTCGTGGATACATCTTCGTGGGTACATCTTCGTGGATACATCTTCGTGGATACATCTTCGTGGATACATCTTCGTGGATACATCTTCGTGGACACATCTTCGTAGGTACATCTTCGTGGATACTTGTTCGTGAGTACATCTTCGTTAGTGGATCTTCCAAGTCTGTGAACACCTTCTTCGTGACAAACAACTTCTTCGCCGAACAACTTCTTCGTGACATTTCTTCGCCGAACAACATCTTCGTGACACTTCTTCGCCGAACAACTTCTTCGTGAAACATCTTCGTGAACATCATCTTTGTGGTGAACATCATCTTCGTGGTGAACATCATCTTCGTGGTGAACATCTTCTTCGTGAACATCTTCTTTGTGAACATCTTCGTGAACATCTTCTTCGTGAACATCATCTTCGTGAACATCATCTTCGCCAACATCTTCGCTGAACAACTTCTTCGCCGAATAACACTTTCGCCAAACATCATCTTCACCGTAATATTTCGAAATGGATTCTAAACAATCCGTTAATATACCTCCCAAGTTACTTAACTCATCACAATATTTCGAATGGGCTGAACTATTTGAACAATTCTGTCGTTACAATGATGTACAAATGTGGGTATGCATTCAAGAAGTATATGAACATCCGCGTCAAACTGTAGACGAAGTAACTGCCAAAATTCCCGTCAATAAAATGTCACCTGAATATCGACGAGAATATGATTCTGAGAACAGAGCAATAGCAAGTTTAAAGATGGCTTTGCCAGCAGAAATGCAACATCTTTACAAGAATCTGCAAACGAAAACTTCCCATGATCTATGGAAAGCGATTGAAAAACAATATGCCGGAACCCCTGCTCAGCAAAAGAGTCGAGCGAATCTCCTTAAACGACAATTCAATACTTTCAGATCAGGAGTTAATGAACCTTTTGAAGATACTGTTACCAGATACTTCAATCTTCTTGCAGAACTCGCTAGATATAAAATAGATGTAACAAGTGAAAAAGTTGAGCGATTCTTGGATGCGTTGCCTAAGCGTTGGGAGATTTACGTAAACCTTATAAAAGATGAAATTGATAAAAACACCGACGAAGTCTTAACTTTAGAAACACTGCTAGAATGATTCAGAGGTTATGAGTTGACACGTTTCACAACAAACATGATTACAGATCAAACACCCTACGGGCAAACCTCAGAATCAAACTCCTCTGAAAACGCAACTGCTTTCTTTACGGATAAGGATCCGTCGCCTTCGGAAACACATTCTGGCACTCGACCTACCACTGCAACACCAGCTGTTCCTGCCACACATCAGAAAATGCCAATGAGTGTTAAATCTGCAGAGGAAAGTCTCGAAATATTATCTTGCTTTTTGACTGCCTATGGAAATCAGGTACAAGGAAAAATTGCCGATCCAGGGCTATGGGGTCAAGTTGATCAGGATGACCTTGAAGAAATGGATTTACAATGGCAAACCGCCATGATTACTAATAGAATAAAGAAATTCATGGCAAGAACAGGACGAAGTTTAAGAACAGGAAAGGCAGGCTTCGATAAATCAAAGGTACGGTGTTACAATTGTCAACAACCCGGTCATTTCGCAAGAGAGTTTCAACAGCCTAAAGTTGAACGTAATTCAAATCAAGACAAAAGCGGTCCTTCACAAGCCTCTCAACCACAGCGTAGCTTAGCTTCACAGGCAATGATCGTCCAACACGATGATCACACATACGACTGGACAATCTGTACCAATCAAGCACTCATGGCTTCTGTTGAAGAAACAGTGAAACAAGTGACTCAGGTTCCGATAATGACACAAGTTCCAGTTCTGATAACGACACAAGCTCAAATGAAGACGATCAGGATGTTAAAGACACTAAGGACGAGAAAACACTATGCAATTGTACGGTGGATGTGTCTAACGACAATTTTGTTGCAAAAATGGCTGGTCTTCAAACCGAGAAGTCTAAGGTACTTCTTGACCTTGAATCTGTAAAAGAATTGTGTAAATCTTTTATTGTCTTAACTCTTGAACATGACAAATTGCCCACTTCAGTATCCAGTTTGGAAACACAGAAAACCAAACTTGAAAAGGAAGTATCAATACAGGTTTTCTTAAAAGATGACTACACAAGAAAATTTAAACAAACTGAAAAAACAAGAGTTCAACTTTTAGCAGATGTAGGTCTTTTAACACAAAAAGTCGCCATGTTGTACGACAGTCTTGAAAATGAAAAGAAAAGTTTTGCCATAAAAGTTCAAGAGTTACATGCTTGTCAAATTAAATTAACTGAACAGGAAAGCAAGATGGAACAATTCCGCACCTCTTCTGTCACTTTGAACTCCATGATAAGTCGTCAACGCACTTCTGGTACAACCACAGGTTTAGGTTATAACGAAACTCCACCTCCATACAACAATGACTTTAGTTTCTTTAGAACCCAACCTCCAATGAATGACGAATGTGAATCATCCAATAGCAAAAGCCAGGAATCTGCACCATCTAAAGAAAAGCATCCCGCAAAGATTCCATGTCAAGACTCACCAAATGATATATCTTCGGACTCTGAACCATCTCCACAGAACAAAATGGAATCGTTAAACTGCTTCAAATGTCGTGAAAGGGGACACGTGGCCTCGGTATGTACAAACAAACGAAAGGAACCTCAAGTTAAAGTCACGCCCACACCGAAATCTAAGTTCACTCCCACAAAACCCGTTCACATTCTTCGAAATCCACAACATGAGCGTCCTGATACATATTCACGAACTTCTGGGTATACTAAACCGAGCACGGGAAACTTTAACCAACGTCCTCACCAACGGCCTCAACAACCATTCGTTCCATCCTTTCGTCAACATAATTATGACCAACGTTTTCAAAGTTCTCCACGATACCATCACAACAATTATCAACAAAATTATCACCACTCTCCTCCACGAACTCACTATGCGCCGCGTTATCATCACTCCAATGCAAACCGTTATAATTCCTCTCAAATGAGTCATAGAGTTCCATACAACTCTAACAGTCACTTCTCCTCACGACACACATCTCACGTTTCTCATCAAAACAAGGGAGTTTACAAAAGGGTCACTTATGTGACTGAAAATGGTCAATCCAGGTCCGTTATGGCCTGGGTTCCCCATGAGAACTAATGATTTAAATTTTCTGTGCAGGAACCGAGTCACCGACTCGTTAAGAACTGGTATGTTGACAGTGACTGTTCCAGGTACATGACAGGAGAACGAAGTTTGCTTCACAATTACGAATCAGGAAAGAAAGGACGCGTAAGTATTGCTGGAGATAAAGGTGGCGAAATAACTGGAATAGGATCAGTTACAAATGGCAAAATTACACTGAAGGATGTGTTCTATGTCAGATAATTGGAACACAATTCGCTGAGTGTTTCTCTAATTGTTTTGAATCCCTCATTCACCGTATTGGACTACGCAACTTAGATTAACCAACGTTCACTTAAAAAAAAAAAAAAAAAAAAAAAAAAAATTAGTTTAACTTTTCATGGACTCTAAATTTCGAGATGAAGATATCTTTTGCCTATGACTCTTAGTCTTAGATCGGGTTTTAGCTCTTAAACGCGCACTTATAATTTTCCTTTGTATTTCAGTCTAGCCTCCAGTGTCTTGTGGCCTTTCGTCTTATGGTTGTCCTAAATAGTGTGGTTTGTCTGTTTTAATTCCTCTTATTTCTTACATTAAACGACTTTAATTTGCTTGCCACAATAAAGGTTGAGATTAGATTTTTGTTACGAGTCATATGTTGCGCTCACAGATGGGATTTGCTCATATTGAATTACATATAAGTAATGTGCTCATAAGTTACTGAATTCATATAAGCGGCCTTTGAAATCTGAGTCAGTATACCCTTGGGGTGCCCTTGTTCACCTAGCCACCTAAGGCCTTTACGGTTTGGGATCGATTGGTAGAAAGCTTGCTATAGGATTTCATAGAAAGTCAGCAGAATTCCTTAATCTTATCAAAACTTCATAGAAGTTAGTCTTTGACTTGCACAAAAACATCTGTTTTAATATTTAATATGAGCTATCCCTTCGCCAGTTTCATATGCTGCCCTTGTCTAGGTTGGTAACCATTCCACACCACTCGTAACTTAAAATACTTCACATATATCTTGAGTGCACTCCGATTTTTGTCGAATGTCTGATTTAAGTAGGTGCTTTTAAGCTTAAATTTTAAACCGGCTTACTTGTAATTAAAACACTATATTGCGGCTATAAGACTGAACGGTTAAATTGGACAACTACACAAACATGGAGTTAAATTAAATTAACTTTGGAACCCCGATAGGCAATCTGATCGAATTATGTTTCCTAATGTATACTACCGCTTTTACGATTAGTTAAAGCTTTTACTTTACACTTTTCTGTTAATAGTTTTCTTATTTCATACAACGTTGGTTAAAATCATTAATACAGTCCATCCGGCCCAATATCCTAGGCTCATCGGCTCAGGCTCACTTCTGGCCTACATATACACTTCATAAGGTTGCAGTTATCCAACAGTCAGATGTTGAGACGTCCGTTCGTAGTTTCACCCTCGAGGCTCAGATCAGGGAACTCTCAAAGCGCCCATTTGCTCAGGGGGAGAATACCTGTATTAGTTTATAACGGTCAAGAGAGCAGCTAGGCTAAACTTCTCGAGTTATGATAGTCTATCAGCCTACAGCATAGGGGGAGCAACACCAGCAAAAGCAACAACAACAACAACAACATCAAGAGAAATGGAGACAGTAATATGGTTGCTCAACAGCAAGGCTGCGACAAGGATAGTATACCTACCGATTGCAATCATGACAGAGATTTTAAGAGTTATTGATGCAACACAACTAGCCAAACTAACAGAGAGCGATCCGAAGGTGCTAAAGAGCAAGCACATTTATGCGCAGGAAGGCTGAGGAGACATCGGTAGAGATTACCATACTGACAGTGATATTTTGATCAGAGAATAGAAGCATCAGTCAAGGGGGAGTTTGTTGGTGCAAGAATGCAATGACTGGATGTTCTATTACGTTATGTTTGTTTATCACTGTATTAGTTTGAATAGATTTAGCTTTATGGGCTGCTCACGGACTTGCATGTCCGTGAGGCCCAGTAAAGCCCAAGCCCAAACTGGCTGAACATGTTACTCTATAAATAGAGGTGTTCAGATCAGTTTAGGGTTGTTGGTTTGGATAGAGAATTCGTGTTTATGCTTCCGGATTGTAACAACGTTTTGTTAATCAGAAGTATTAGAATTCGGTAATTGTGTTTATGCGTTTATTTCTTTCGTTTATAACCTGTGTGTTTATTGATTACGAGATTCCGCCTCGTAGTTAGTATAGTTTAATCCTGTAGATCGGACCACTGGACCTACAGCAACAAGACTGCTGCCAACCAAGGCGCTGATGGACAACCAGGAATGATACGTCAACCAGTGACTGACCTGGAAAGAAGAGAAAAACAAACGGAGATCAAGGCTCTAAGTATTCTTTTAATTGCTATCCCCAACGAATACCAATCACAATTCGAAGAATATCAAGATGCAAAATCTCTATGGGAAGCTTTGGAGAAAAGATCCAGGGGAACAAAGAATACCAAGAAGAACAAGAAAGCTCTTCTTAAACAGGAGTACGAAAATTTCAAAGCCCTGAAGGACGAACGAATGACTCAAACATTCGACCGATACAAAAAGTTCACAGGAGAGATGATCAACGCAGGAATTAAGTATGAGAAAGATGACCTCAACCGAAAGTTCATAAGAGCTCTAGGTAAGGAATGGAAAATCTACACCGTTTCCTATAGACAAGGAGACACATTAGTAGAACTGGAGTTAGATGATCTTTACAACGACTTACGAGTCTTTGAGTCAGAGGTGGAAGCAGACAAACCTAGCAGTAGTAGCCACAGTATTAACAATGTTAATACTGCCCTTGTCACTACCTCTGGAGGAACGAAACATGAAAGAGGAGAAGAGATATCTTTCGAAGCATTCATCTCACAAAGCTCAAATCTCACCAGTGATGATGTGAAGCAAATACATCAAGATGACTGGGAAGAGATGGACTTAAAGTGGCAATCTGCCATGTTAGCTCTACGTGCAAGGAGATTTGTGAATCGAACCGGAAGAAAATTCAATCCAAGGAACAATGAACGAATTGCTTTCGACAAAAGCAAGGTGAAGTGCTACGAATGTAATGAACCAGGACACTTTGCAAGGGAATGTCCAAAGAAGTCAAAACCCAACAATTCACGACCCACTCAAGACAACAATCACAGTGCACTCATGTCACAGGACATATTTGGATATGATTGGAATGACTTAGCCGAAGAAACTAGTCAAAATAGGGCGTTAATTTCTGAAGAACAAAATCCTGTTTACGTGGAAGATATTACTACTGTTCACCATGCATGCATAGCAGTAGTAATGGATGCGGATGACACAGTTTCTACGGAGGACATAGTTACTGCGGAGCTAGTTTATACTGACCTGGGAACTACGGAAATTAGCTACGATGTTCTTGGATATGACTGGACAGAAGATGATCAAGGAGCAACTCAAGAGGATGCTCTAATGGCAATCGACTCATCATCAAAGTATCCTGAAACTCCATCTCTCATGGCCGAGGTAAATACTAAACTTTGCTCTTCTGATTGTAAAGATGTAATTGTTAAATATAAAAATCCCAATCAATTAATGAGTGATTCAATCAAAATCTTAGAAGAACAAAGACGGTCAGCTGCTAGAGTCATTGATAACTTAGAAAACCAAATTAAGTCACACAAAGTAAATGAACAAAGTTATCAAGAGAAAATTAGTTTAGTTGAATGGCAAAGAGAGGATTTACTAGTTAAACTTAAGATGGCTAGGGAAGAAATCAAAAGATTAGAACAAAAACATGATAAGGTTGAGTTAGATGTAGGGAAATTAGAACATGCTTCAAAATCACTGAATAATCTAATCCAACAACAAATTTATGGAAAGGTAAAAGCTGGTTTAGGATACAAAGAAGTTGCCCCTCCATTTAACCAAAACTATATCCCTCCATCCGTAGATGAACCTAGGATTCCTATCCCTCAGACACCTCCAAAAGAATCATTCAATGTTGATCCAATCTACTATGATGACGTTCTGATTGAGGACTTAGTTGAAGAGAGTAAGCTAAACATTGTGAAAAATAAGGACATTCCTTTAGAAAATCACCTTATCACAATAGAAGGTGTTACTCAACAGTCTTCACAAAGTCTAGTGTCTACGCCACGTAATGATCCCATCAAGAAGGTCAAAACATCCACTGAAAGTAAGATCAAAACAGCCCCTAAGGAAAAAGAAAAGACTTGGATTCATATAGGCAAAAGAGGAAATCAACGAAACATGAATCAAGTACAAACACAAAGAGGGCAAATTCCTAAGAGTTCTGTTAAGGGATGTTTTATATGTGGAAAATTAAATCACTAGGCAAAAGTTTGTTATCACAATCCTCAATATCAATTGCAAGTGATTCAAAAACCACATCATGGGTTGGGATACATTAGAAAATCTGAGCATAAAAACAAATCCATGAACTATAGTAACAAAATAAATCATGCAAACCATAAATTTGTTACTATGAATTCAGGAAGAAAAAGTGTGAACAAACGTAACGTATTTTCTAACAATAAGAATAGAGTTCCTACTGCCAGACAAAATTTTGTTTCTACTGCAAAACTTAATACGGCCAAATATAATGGTGTTAATACTGCTCGTGTTAATACTGTGAAAAATAACCGTGTTAATACTGCTCGTGTTAATACTGCCAAAGGTAACTTAGTTACTACGGCTCATGTTAATACTGTGAAACAAAAGCATGTCAAACCAGTATCTGTTCCTATTGTTAAATCAAAAGCTGTTAACACTAAAATTGTTTCAAAAGCAAAAACATTCAAACAAGTGTGGCAATCAAAGATCCAAGTAACTCAACCACCTGTCCCTATTGATTTTTCAAAACTAGTCCAAAGGAAGGTGAGTTACTTTGATGAAATGGGCAAACCCAAGTCAGCTTTGGCTTGGGTTCCCACCGAAAACTAACTTCTATCGTTTATGTGCAGGTTCAACCAACCAAAGAAAGTGAGAGCAGTTGGCATGTAGATAGTGGCTGTTCCAGGCACATGACGGGCAACATGTCATGTCTTCAGGACTTTGAAAAGTTCAATGGAGGATATGTTGCGTTTGGAGGAAATCCAAAAGGAGGAAGAA
>CAJVGC010000065.1:22044817-22113942 GCA_910822075.1 Senecio squalidus | reverse complement strand
GTCAAGCACTCCAAAACAAAGCATATAGAGATACGCTACCACTTCATAAGAGACTGTAACGAAAAGAAATTGATCCATGTTGAGAAAATCCACACTGACAATCAGCTTGCTGACCTTCTCACAAAGGCATTTGATGTGGGAAGATTCACATTCTTGATTACAAGTATTGGAATGATTAACATGGATTGATATCAACTTCCTCTATCTATTAGTATTTCTATGTTAAAGTCCCTTCGAGAAGCAGTAGTAACCTTATGATAAGCATCAAGTGCCTTACTTTTTAGTATTGTACTATGTTACTACTACAACATTAATAGTAGAAACAAATTTGAACCAAAGTATGATTAGTACGGCCAAAATTGTCAGTATTAAGGGAAGGTTTAACTACTACTGCCCTTAATCTAATAATACGGACGGAATGGTTAATGCTCCTTAGTTTTGGGTTACTACGGACCTCTGGTTAATACTGCAAGTAATTCATATTACTACGGACAGTCCAGTTAATACGGCTCGTGTACCATTACTACGGACATTAATCAACTTACTACGACCATTATTTGTTAATACTGCAAATCACTGTATTAAAAGGTTTCTTAAACAATAAGTATTCCTTAATTAATGGTGATTTGACAAGTCAAAATACAACTTGTGACTAACTTTTACATGTGGCACTTGGCTATTGGACCTAATTTTTAAAATTCAGGCGCGAGGTACAACTATATTGACACGTGGCAGTCCCCTATTGCACCGTTACTTTCAATCATCACCCGCGTCTAATCCAAATTGTCAAGTTGTTACCTTTTTCACCGTATAAATAGGGCTATTTTTAACCGTTTGAGTACTTACATTGCTTAAAGAACCCTAATTGTCTAAAAGTTACCGTTGCAATTAAAATCCCAAATTTTTCTTTCAATCTTTTGCTACATCCCACTTCTCATTGTCTGTTATCATCTATAATCGATTATATCTTCATTAACAATGGCTGAATTACAGTTCTTCATAACACACAATATGGTGGCTTTCTTGACTAAGCGTGGTGACAATGCCGATTTCCATCCGATTATCGATTTCTTGAATCGATCCAATCTTAAACTGGCGCTCACAATAAATCCCGAAATCAATGAAGCACATATAAGGGATTTTTGGACCTCAGCAGAACTCAATCTTGAGGGGGAGGTCCCTGTCATCAATGCCACGGTGGATGGCAAAGAAATAAGTATTTCAGAGGCCACAGTGCGTACACACTTACAACTCCGTGATGCGGCAGGTACAACACATATTTCCAATGAAATACTTGTTGAAAATTTTGAACGAATGGGGTATGAGGGGGACCTAAACATCTCAACTTTTCAAAAGGCAAAACTGTCCCCCCAATGGAAATTTTTGTTGCATACTTTGCAACAGTGCTTATCTCAAAAACGAACGGGTTGGCATGAGGGTAGCTCCTCTTTAGCTAATGGCATCGTATGTTTGGCCAACAACCGAACATATAATTTTTCAAACTTAATTTTTGAGGGTACGAAGTGGAACTTGGTCAATATCAAACACAAATTTTTAATGAATTCAAGGTTCCTTCAACACATTTTTAACAATGAACAACAAAATCTTTCTAGATCTGAAAATGTTTTCTTTTCTCATGCACACACAAAGAAAGTTTTTACAAACATGAGAAAGTTAATAAGGGTAGTTCTTCAAATGTGACACCATTGTTTTCTACAATGATGATGGTCATAGTTTCTCAAGATGAAGGACAAGTGAGTGCACCTCTGTCCCAACCACCATCTTCTCTTGCATCAACCCATGAGGTTAAAACTACAGTTTCTACTGCAAGTGTACCTCCAGTCACCACTTTTGTGACTTCACCCACAGTTTCTACACCTCACACACCATCCACTGCTGCTTTCTTAAGAAGACCAAGGAGGGTTCCTCAGCCTCTTGTGTCTCAAACTACCCCACATTCTCACACTCAAACATCATTATCTGAAACATCTTCAGGAATGATACCATCAAGGGAAAACATTGAGCATACCCCCTTGCTCACTGAGGTGGTCCATCAGGAGGGGGGTGACCATGTGGAGAGGGCTACTACTACTGCAGCATTCACTTCTCATAGTGAATCTCAGGACAGTATTAACATCTTTAAGACCCAAACAACGACAACACTAACCTTTGATGATGACTGGCTCTCATCATTGGAAGGTGGTCCCTCGAGCCAAGAGACCATGGGAGAGATACCTGCTCCTGCTAGGCAGGAGAGTGTCTCTACACCCTATGATCAACCACCTGTTGGTACTCAACAGGAAAGGGGTGAGGGTAGTTTTAATTTAAACAATGAATTGATGGACATGTACAAAACAGTCATAGCTAGGGTGGATAAACAAGAGGAAACTCTTGCCACTCTCACAGGTTTGGTGCAACAGTTGCTGGCTCAGCAGGCACTCCTATCTGCTCAACTATTGCCCAAAAGAACCACCACACGCAGCTTCAGAACTTCTCCCAGGCCATCAAGCTTTTCATCATCTGATGATGCTCCCTCAGCTGACAAAAAGGGGGAGAAAGAAAATGAAACACATATTTTATCATCTGAGGAGAGTAAGGGAGAAGAAAGAAAGAGTGATGAAACTGTCATTACTGCAACCTCCCAACAAACTGAAGATATGGAGATTGATAGTACTCCTAAGGGGGAGACAGAAAGAGAAAGAGAAGACATGGTGGTGGATGAAGAAGGAGAAAGAATGGTGGTAGATGAAACCACTGAAAGGGAACAATTGCTTGAGGGGAAGCAAATGGTTGAAGAAACAGTAGAGGGTGAGCATACAAGGGAAATAGAAATGGAAGACACAACAGTTTCTACCAACCCTACTGAATCCATGGTTTCTACTGACTTCATGGTTACTACTTCTCCTCAGTCAGTTGTTGTTACTGCGGACCCAGTTGCTACTGACCCAGTTACTACGGATGTTGAAATGGTTCCTACGGATATCATTACTACTGTCAACATTCCAGCTACTCCTCCAACTTTTCAAGCCATTCCATCTGAAGCCATAACAGTCACTACCACAACATCTGAAGCTCCTGCTCCTACCTTTGATCAACAAGTTGCTGCGGATGACCTAATTCAACAAGAAATGGCAAGAACATTTCTCATGGCTGATGAGTCCACATTAGCTTCACAACTTGTCAGGATCGGATTAGCTAATGTAATCTAATAGTATCCCTTCGTTAAGATCTTGATCTATTGAAGAAGTTCAGCAGCGGATGAACACTTCAATATTTATGAGTTGTCGAACAATAGAATATGAATAAGACTGAACAAATAGTATTGTCGAATTATAAGCCTCAATTGTATTAATTCAGAATATCAATACAACGTGTTTTTATCAATACAAGGATCTATCTATTTATAGACCTTGAGGCCGACCTAGATAAACTAGGAAACATCTTCTATCCTTATCTAAAACTATTATTATCTAGAATAAGGAAACTATATCGAAATACAAAAGGAAACATAAACATAATCTAATTATAACTCTATAACTTAGATTATTCTTGCACGGCAAGTTGGTCTTCCGTATTAACTTGATATGACCGCATCAACTTGACTTCTTCCGTAGCAACTCTATGAGCAGTAGTAACTTGATTGGACAGCCCCACTAACTTGTCTTCCGCAGTAACTTCTTTAATGTCTTCAGCATTAATCGTTTAAGTTACTATTCTTGTTGTTAAGCGTATTGTTTAGGAGTTAAACTATTTTGTCTAAGTTATAACCCAACAATCTCCCCCTAACCTTGAACTTTTATGATTAATCAAAAGTACAAGTTTCATGCTCCAACCGCATTAACTACTTCATTTACAAAACATGTTTAACTATTAAAGTTAATTACATTTTTCAGCTTTGCCAATCAGAGTCTTTTACTTTTGTCTTCTCTTCTATGCGTTGTTCCAGAATTCTCCAAATAAGTTCATGAGCTATTCTTGAATCATGGAGTCCATTAAGCTTGACTTCTATCATCTCGTCCAATGTCTTCAATCCATGTGGATACTTTTTATCCACCAAGTAAAACTCCATGGCTCCCTCCTTTCTGACTAGTGAGTAGACGCCACTTCGTTCATACACAAACCATTTGACAATTGGATTTGATGGTCCTCCCTTCTTGAATACTGAACTTCTCTTCACATATTCTGGTTCAAACAATCCGCATAAAACATCCATTGCAAGGTCAGTACCTGAGCATGCTCCTCTTTGATGAGAATATTTAGCTTTGCCAATTTGGTACATTCTCTCTAAGTCATCTCTGTCAAAGTCTCTTATTGCCCAATGGAAAGCTAGAAGTACTTTCTTTGATTTGTCTTGTCTAGTAACTTCATATTCAGTTCCTATTTGACCACCAAGAAATTTCCAGTCGATGATCATAGGAGGCTTCACTGCTATGGGAGTAAACCTTAGTTCTTCTTTATGATTGATGTATGAAGAATAATCTGCTTCAGGATTTGTAAGAGCTTGTTCTTCCACACCAGGTTCTTGTTTAACATTCACAAAAGGAATGTTTGGACTTTCTTGAGATGCACTTGAAGCAGTAGAAGTTTCTACTCTTTGTTTCTTAGCTAGACCATGTACCCTCTTGGATGCTAGCTTCTTCCTCTTGTGCTTCTCACCAGGTTCATCCGTAGCAGGAGCAGTACTAACTGGCTCTTGCTCATGTATAATCTTCCTGCCAGTTGCAATGGCAGCTTTCAGGACTTTCTCTGCATCTTGCTTCGTCTTCTCTTGAATTCTTGCAAGTGCAGCTTTCCTTTTGGCTTCATTCTTCTTCTCCTTTTCCACAAGATCCAAAATGTTAGCTAACTTCATAGTACCTAAAGACCTACCACTGTAGCCTTTATTCTTGAGATAGGTGGTGTATTTCTGCCTATCTTCAGCTAGCTTGGCCTTTGTGGATTCAGACACTTTCTTCTTCTCAGGCTTGGCTTTGGCTTTGACTTGCTGTTGGAGAATAAGTTTGTCTTCTTCAAGCATTTTCATTGCAAGCTCAGCATCTGCTCTTTCTAGACCTTGAATGTAAAGATCATTCAAAATTTCTTCATTGGTCATTTCTTGAGCACAAATTGCATCCTCCTCAGCAATTTGTCTTAGCTTCTCCTTTTTCAGATGGAGTAGGAGATTGATTCAATCTAGCATGAAGTTCATCCTCCTCAGCTATCTTTCTTTGCCTTTCCCTTTCAGCCTGTTCTTCTTCATCAGCCAATCTTTGCAAAAACTCAGCATTGGCTTGCTCTTGTCTTAGTCTTTCCCTTTCCTCCTCAGCTAGCAGAATTTTATAATCTCTTTCTTCTGCAGCCTTCTCCCTTGCAAGCCTCTCTTCTTCCTTCTTTTCCTCCTTTGATTTCTCCACAACTATTTCTTTGCCTTTGTCTTTGTGTTCTGAAGCATCAATGTTGAATCTTTGAATCTTTCCATCCACAGTGACATAACCCCATTTACCTGTAGACACAGAAACACTAGCAGGTTGTTCCGGTAAAGTTAATGAACCTGCTGTGGATTGAGCATCAACAGCAGCTGCTGCTTTTTGTCTAGCAACTGACCCAACAATCATCTTCTTCCTTTCAACTTCTGCTTTCTCCCTTTCTTGTTTCTGCTTGTCTTCTTTGATCTTCAGAAGTTGTGATGCTATAGTGGACTCATTTGACATGAGAGTTGTTCTTGTCATCTCTTGATGGATTAATTCATCCGCAGCAACTCTTTGATCAATTGTAGAAGTAGGAGCTTCAGATGTTGTGATTGTCAATGTTGTAGCTTCATGAGGAATAGGTTGAAAGGTGTGTGAAGCTTGATAAAATGTGGGAGGAGTAGTTGTGAACAGCTGTGGTTGAGTATCCGCAGCAACTGGACTGCTGATAGTAGTAATGGTATCCGCAACAACCATTTCAGCATCCGTATTAACTGGGTCCGTAGCAACTGAGTCCGCAGCAAATGAGTCCGTAGTAACCATTGGGTCAGTAGAAACATCAGGGTTGGTAGAAACTGCTGTATCTTCAGCTTCTATTTCCATTTCTTGTTCTCCTTCTACTGTTCCTTCAACCATTTGCTTCACTTCTGCTTGCTCCCCCTCAACCAGTTGTTCCTTTTCAGGTGATGCATCTATCACCATTTTCTCCCCTTCTTCATCCACCACCATGTCTTCTGTCTCATTCTCCCCCTTAAGTGTACTGTCAATCTCCATATCTTCAGATTGTTTGGAGGTTGCGGTAATCACAGTGTCTTCACTCCTCTTTTCTTCACCCCTGCTCTCCTCAGATGAAAAAATATGTATGTGTTCTTTCTCCCCGTTTTTATCAGCTGGAGGAGAGTCATCAGAAGATGAAGAGCTTGATGGCCTGGGTGAAGTTCCAACACTTCGTGTGGTGATTCTTTTGGGCAGTAATTGGGCTGATAGTAAAGCCTGTTGGGCCAGCAACTGTTGCACCAAAGATGTTAGAGTAGACAGTGTTTCACCTTGTTTCTCCACCTTCACCATTAAGTTTTGGTACAAAACCATCAATTCCAAGTTGTGAACATAGCTACCCTCACCCCTTTCCTGTTGAGTACCAACAGGTGGTTGATCATAGGGAAAAGAGAAACTTTCTTGCCTAGCAGAAACAGGTATCTCTCCCATGGTCTCTTGGCGCCTGGGACCACCTTCCAATAATGAGAACAAGTCCTCATCAATGGTTGGTGTTGCCGTGGTTTGGGTCTTAAGTATGTTGATACTGTCCTGAGCTTCACTATAAGAAGTGAATGCTGCAGTAGTATCAGCCCTCTCCACATGGTCACTCCCCTCCGTATGGACCAACTTAGTGAGCAAGGGGGGTATGCTCAATGTTTTCCCCTAAATTTTATGTCATTCCTGAAGATGTTTCAGGTAATGCTTTTTCAGTGTGAGAATGGGGGATAGTTTGAGACACCAGAGGCTGAGTAACCCTCTTGGTTCTTTTGGAAGCAGCTTCGGATGGTTTGTGAGGTGATGAAACTGTGGGGGTAGTTACAGAAGTAGTAACTGGTGCAGTAGCAACTAGAGTAAAACTCACAGTAGCAACTGGAGGTACACTAGCAGTAGCAACTGCAGTTGTAACCTCAGGGATAACACCTTCAGTACCTGCTACAGATATGGCACTAGTGCCCACAGATATTGCAGTAGTACTGATGGTTGCAGCTGGGGGTTGGGACAGAGGTGCAGTCACTTGTCCTTCAGCTGGAGGATTTGTGATCACCATCATTGTAGAGAACAATGGTGTCACATTAGAAGAACTTCCCTTATTAACTGTTCTCATATTTGTAAAAACCTTCTTTGTATGAGCATGACAGAAACAACATTTTTCAGATCTAGTAAGATCTTTAAGTTCACAGTTAAAAATTTGTTAAAGAAAGCGTGGATACATTAAAAATTTGTGTGTTGGGTTTAAAAGATTCCACCGGATTCCCTCAAAAATCAAGTAAGAAAAGTTGTATGTTCGGTTTGTGGCCAAACATATCATGGCAGTAGCTAGAGAAGAGCTACCTTCATGCCATCCTGTCCTCTTGGATTTTCTTTGGTTCCATTTGAGATAGAAAGCAGGCAAATAGACATGTGTTGATAAGAGCGTTCACAGGGTCCTTCTTGGACTTGGTTTGACTTCTAGTCTCTAGTGAGAGTTCAAAGTCACCAATGATTTGAGAAGGTGGGTGATTCTTTGCAATACGAGAAGATGGAATCTTCTCAATCCTTAATTCAGTGCCTAAGTTTGTGTCATTCAAATCGGGCATATCATTGGTTGGATAGTAAGCTGTAGATGGAGGAGTAGTAACTGAAGTAGGTATATCAGTAGTGTATGGCTCATATTCTTCAGTGACAATTTGTTCAACTCCATTGTCATCCTCTTGAACTAGATGAGGAACGCCATTGGGGCGCGTTGTATCATCCTTGGTAGTTACTTCATCTTCATGTGTAGGGTCATGAGAAGGATGTTATGTTTCATCTGGGGATATGGGATCAAAAAGTTGAATGGGATCCTCCATAGAAACAGGAAGATTGATGTATGAAGAATAATCTGCTTCAGGATTTGTAAGAGCTTGTTCTTCCACATCAGGTTCTTGTTTAACATTCACAAAAGGAATGTTTGGACTTTCTTGAGATGCACTTGAAGCAGTAGAAGTTTCTACTCTTTGTTTCTTAGCTAGACCATGTACCCTCTTGGATGCTAGCTTCTTCCTCTTGTGCTTCTCACCAGGTTCATCCGTAGCAGGAGCAGTACTAACTGGCTCTTGCTCATGTATAATCTTCCTGCCAGTTGCAATGGCAGCTTTCAGGACTTTCTCTGCATCTTGCTTCTTCTTCTCTTGAATTCTTGCAAGTGCAGCTTTCCTTTTGGCTTCATTCTTCTTCTCCTTTTCCACAAGATCCAAAATGTTAGCTAATTTCATAGGACCTAAAGACCTACCACTGTAGCCTTTATTCTTGAGATAGGTGGTGTATTTCTGCCTATCTTCAGCTAGCTTGGCCTTTGTGGATTCAGACACTTTCGTCTTCTCAGGCTTGGCTTTGGCTTTGACTTGCTGTTGGAGAATAAGTTTGTCTTCTTCAAGCATTTTCATTGCAAGCTCAGCATCTGCTCTTTCTAGACCTTGAATGTAAAGATCATTCAAAATTTCTTCATTGGTCATTTCTTGAGCACAAATTGCATCCTCCTCAGCAATTTGTCTTAGCTTCTCCTTTTTCAGATGGAGTAGGAGATTGATTCAATCTAGCATGAAGTTCATCCTCCTCAGCTATATTTCTTTGCCTTTCCCTTTCAGCCTGTTCTTCTTCATCAGCCAATCTTTGCAAAAACTCAGCATTGGCTTGCTCTTGTCTTAGTTTTTCCCTTTCCTCCTCAGCTAGCAGATTTTTATAATCTCTTTCTTCTGCAGCCTTCTCCCTTGCAAGCCTCTCTTCTTCCTTCTTTTCCTCCTTTGATTTCTCCACAACTATTTCTTTGCCTTTGTCTTTGTGTTCTGAAGCATCAATGTTGACTCTTTGAATCTTTCCATCCACAGTGACATAACCCCATTTACCTGTAGACACAGAAACACTAGCAGGTTGTTCAGGTAAAGTTAATGAACCTGCTGTGGATTGAGCATCAACAGCAGCTGCTGCTTTTTGTCTAGCAACTGACGCAGCAATCATCTTCTTCCTTTCAACTTCTGCTTTCTCCCTTTCTTGTTTCTGCTTGTCTTCTTTGATCTTCAGAAGTTGTGATGCTATAGTGGACTCATCAGACATGAGAGTTGTTCTTGTCATCTCTTGATGGATTAATTCATCCGCAGCAACTCTTTGATCAACTGTAGAAGTAGGAGCTTCAGATGTTGTGATTGTCAATGTTGTAGCTTCATGAGGAATAGCTTGAAAGGTGTGTGAAGCTTGATAAAATGTGGGAGGAGTAGTTGTGAACAGCTGTGGTTGAGTATCCGCAGCAACTGGACTGCTGACAGTAGTAATGGTATCCGCAACAACCATTTCAGCATCCGTATTAACTGGGTCCGTAGCAACTGAGTGCGCAGCAAATGAGTCCGTAGTAACCATTGGGTCAGTAGAAACATCAGGGTTGGTAGAAACTGCTGTATCTTCAGCTTCTATTTCCATTTCTTGTTCTCCTTCTACTGGTTCTTCAACCATTTGCTTCACTTCTGCTTGCTCCCCCTCAACCAGTTGTTCCTTTTCAGGTGATGCATCTATCACCATTTTCTCCCCTTCTTCATCCACCACCATGTCTTCTGTCTCATTCTCCCCCTTAAGTGTATTGTCAATCTCCATATCTTCAGATTGTTTGGAGGTTGCAGTAATCACAATGTCTTCACTCCTCTTTTCTTCACCCCTGCTCTCCTCAGATGAAAAAATATGTATGTGTTCTTTCTCCCCCTTTTTATCAGCTGGAGGAGAGTCATCAGAAGATGAAGAGCTTGATGGCCTGGGTGAAGTTCCAACACTTCGTGTGGTGATTCTTTTGGGCAGTAATTGGGCTGATAGTAAAGCCTGTTGGGCCAGCAAGTGTTGCACCAAAGATGTTAGAGTAGACAGTGTTTCACCTTGTTTCTCCACCTTCACCATTAAGTTTTGGTACAAACCCATCAATTCCAAGTTGTGAACATAGCTACCCTCACCCCTTTCCTGTTGAGTACCAACAGGTGGTTGATCATAGGGAAAAAAGAAACTTTCCTGCCTAGCAGAAACAGGTATCTCTCCCATGGTCTCTTGGCGCCTGGGACCACCTTCCAATAATGAGAACAAGTCCTCATCAATGGTTGGTGTTGCCGTGGTTTGGGTCTTAAGTATGTTGATACTGTCCTGAGCTTCACTATAAGAAGTGAATGCTACAGTAGTATCAGCCCTCTCCACATGGTCACTCCCCTCCTTATGGACCAACTCAGTGAGCAAGGGGGTATGCTCAATGTTTTCCCCTAATTTTTTTTCATTCCTGAAGAAGTTTCAGGTAATGATTTTTCAGTATGAGAATGGGGGATAGTTTGAGACACCAGAGGCTGAGTAACCCTCTTGGTTCTTTTGGAAGCTGCTTCGGATGGTTTGTGAGGTGATGAAACTGTGGGGGTAGTTACAGAAGTAGTAACTGGTGCAGTAGCAACTGGAGTAAAACTCACAGTAGCAACTGGAGGTACACTAGCAGTAGCAACTGCAGTTGTAACCTCAGGGATAACACCTTCAGTACCTGCTACAGATATGGCACTAGTGCCCACAGATATTGCAGTAGTACTGATGGTTGCAGCTGGGGGTTGGGACAGAGGTGCAGTCACTTGTCCTTCAGCTGGAGGAAATGTGATCACCATCATTGTAGAGAACAATGGTGTCACATTAGAAGAACTTCCCTTATTAACTGTTCTCATATTTGTAAAAACCTTCTTTGTATGAGCATGAGAGAAAAAACATTTTTCAGATCTAGTAAGATCTTTAAGTTCAAGTTAAAAATTTGTTGAAGAAAGCGTGGATACATTAAAAATTTGTGTTTTGGGTTTAAAAGATTCCACCGGATTCCCTCAAAAATCAAGTAAGAAAAGTTGTATGTTCGGTTTGTGGCCAAACATATCATGGCAGTAGCTAGAGAAGAGCTACCTTCATGCCATCCTGTCCTCTTGGATTTTCTTTGGTTCCATTTGAGATAGAAAGCAGGCAAATAGACATGTGTTGATAAGAGCGTTCACAGGGTCCTTCTTGGACTTGGTTTGACTTCTAGTCTCTAGTGAGAGTTCAAAGTCACCAATGATTTGAGAAGGTGGGTGATTCTTTGCAATACGAGAAGATGGAATCTTCTCAATCCTTAATTCAGTGCCTAAGTTTGTGTCATTCAAATCGGGCATATCATTGGTTGGATAGTAAGCTGTAGATGGAGGAGTAGTAACTGAAGTAGGTATATCAGTAGTGTATGGCTCATATTCTTCAGTGACAATTTGTTCAACTCCATTGTCATCCTCTTGAACTAGATGAGGAACGCCATTGGGGCGTGTTGTATCATCCTTGGTAGTTACTTCATCTTCATGTGTAGGGTCATGAGAAGGATGTTCTGTTCCATCTGGGGATATGGGATCAAAAAGTTGAATGGGATCCTCCATAGAAACAGGAAGATTGATGTATGAAGAATAATCTGCTTCAGGATTTGTTGTTAGTGTTGATCTCCTTTGTCTTGTGAGAAGACTTGTGTTGCTTGCCCTTCAAGCATGCAAAGCAGTTGTCTTCAAGGTTGAACTTCTTGTTGGGGAGACCTCTAACCAAACTAGATTTAACTAGTTTATTGATGTTCTTCAGGTTCATGTGGCACATCCTCCTATGCCATAAGGTGGATTCATCTAAGGTAGCTTTTGAGAGAAAGCATGCTTCAGATGAGTTGAGTTGAACCTTTGACATGTCAGGACAATAGACATTGTCTCTCCTTGGTGTTCTGAGTAAGATCATACTCTCATCTATGACATACCCAGGCTTCATAATGATGCATTCTGATGCAGTGAAGATCGTTGTGTGTTTCTCATCACAAACTTGAGAGACACTCAACAAATTGTATTGAAGCTGTTGCACATAGTACACATCTTTGAAGTGTAGTGTACCATTGCTTATTGTTCCTTTCCCAGAAATTCTTCCGCCTTTTGGATTTCCTCCAAACGCAACATATCCTCCATTGAACTTTTCAAAGTCCTGAAGACATGACATGTTGCCCGTCATGTGCCTGGAACAGCCACTATCTACATGCCAACTGCTCTCACTTTCTTTGGTTGGCTGAACCTGCACATAAACGATAGAGATTAGTTTTTGGTGGGAACCCAAGCCAAAGTTGACTTGGGTTGGCCCATTTCATCAAAGTAACTCACCTTCCTTTGAACTAGTTTTGAAAAATCAATGGGGATAGGTGGTTGAGTTACTTGGATCTTTGGTTGCCACACTTGTTTGAAAGTTTTAGCTTTTGAAACAATTTTAGTGTTAACAGTTTTTGATTTAACAATAGGGACAGATACTGGTTTGACTTGCTTTTGTTTCTTAGTGTTGATGGAAGCCGTAGTAACAAAGGTACCTTTGGCAGTATTAACTCTAGCAGTATTAACACGGTTATTTTTCACAGTATTTATACGGGCAGTATTAACACCATTATGTTTGGCCGTATTAAGTTTTGCAGTAGAAACAAAATTTTGTCTGGCAGTAGGAACTCTATTCTTATTGTTAGAAAATGTGTTACGTTTGTTCACACTGTTTCTTCCTGAATTCATAGTGACAAATTTATGATTTGCTTGATTTGATTTGTTACTATTATTCATGGATTTGTTTTTATGTGCAACCCTTCCTGTATATCCCACCCCATGATGTGGTTTTTGAATCACTTGCAATTGATTTTGAGGATTATGATAACAGATTTTTGCATAGTGATTTGATTTACCACATATAAAACATCCCTTTCCTGAACTTTTGACATTCTGACCTTTTTGAGCTTTTACTTGGTTCATATTTCGTTGGTTTCCTCTTTTACCTATATGTTTCCAAGTCTTTTCGTTTTTCTTAGGGGCTGTTTTGGTTGGGCTTTCATTGAGAGTTTTTACTTTCTTGATGGGGTCAGTGGATGGCATAGACACTAGACTTTGTGAAGAATGTTGAGTAATGCCTTCTATTGTCAGTAAGTGATTTTCCAAAGGAATATCCTTGTTTTTCACAATATTAAGCTTACTCTCTTCAACTAAGTCCTCAATTAGAACTTCATCATAGTTGATTGGATCAACATTGAATGATTCCTTTGGAGGTGTCTGAGAGATAGGAATTCTAGGTTCATCTATGGATGGAGGGATATAGTTTTGGTTAAATGGAGGGGCAACTTCTTTGTAACCTAAACCAGCTTTTACCTTTCCATGTATTTGTTGTTGGCATAGGTCATTTACTGATTTTGAAGCAAATTCTAATTTCCCTACATCTAACTCAACTTTATCACGTTCTTGTTCTAATCTTTTGATTTCGTCCCTAGCTATCTTAAGCTTAAGTAGTAAGTCCTCTCTTTGCCATTCAATTAAGCTAATTTTCTCTTGATAACTTTGTTCATTAATTTTGTGTGACTTGATCTGATTTTCTAAGTTATCAATTACCCTAGCAGCTGATCGTCTTTGTTCTTCTAAGATCTTAATTGAGTCACTCATTAGTTGATTGTGATTTTTATATTTAACAATTATATCTTTACACTCAGAAGTACAAAGTTTAGAATTTACCTCGGCCATAAGTGATGGAGTTTCAGAGTCTGTTGGTGATGAGTTGATTGCCATGAGAGCATCTTCTTGAGTTGCTCCTTGGTCGTCATCATTCCAGTCATATCCAAGAACGTTGTTTCCAATTTCGGTAATTTCCAGATCAGTATAAACTAGCTCCGTAGTAACTGTGTCCTCCGTAGAAACAGTGTCCGTAGCATCCATTACTACTGCTATGCATGCATGGTGAACAGTAGCAATATCTTCTACGTAAACATGATTTTGTTCTTCAGAAATTAGCGCCCTGTTTTGACTTGTTTCTTCAGCTAAGTCACTCCAATCGTATCCAAATATGTCCTGTGACATGAGTGCACTCTGATTGTTGTCTTGAGTGGTTCGTGGATTGTTGGTTTTTGACTTGTTTGGACATTCCCTAGCAAAGTGGCCTAGTTCATTACAGTCATAGCACTTCACCTTGCTTTTGTCGAATGTAATTCGTTCATTGTTTCTTGGATTGAACCTTCTTCCTGTTCTGTTTACAAATCTTCTTGCACGTAAAGCCAGCATGGCAGATTGTCACTTTAGGTCAATCTCATCACAATCGTCTTGATGCATCTGTTTTACGTCTTCACTTTTGAGACTTGAGCATTGTGAGATGAAAGCTTCGAATGAAATCTCTTCACCAATTTCATGTTTTAGTCCTCCAGAAGTTGTTACAAGAGCAGTATTAACATTGTTAATACTATGGCTGCTATTGCCAGATTTTTCTGCTTCCACTTCTGCCTCAAAGACTCTTAAGTCGTTCTAAAGATCATCCAATTCCAGTTCTTCTAATGTGTCTCCTTGTCTATAGGAAACTGTGTGTATTTTCCATTCCTTGCTTAAAGCTCTTATGAACTTTCGATTGAGATCATCTTTCTCATATTTAATTCCTGCGCTGATCATCTCTCCGGTGAGCTTTTTGTATCGATCGAACGTCTGAGTCATTCGTTCGCCATTCAGAGAATTTAAATTTTCATATTCCTGTTTAAGAAGAGCTTTCTTGTTCTTCTTGGTATTCTTTGTTCCGCTGAATCTTTTCTCCAAAGCTTCCCATAGCGATTTTGCATCTTGATATTCTTCAAATTGCGATTGGTATTCGTTGGGGATGGCAATTAGAAGAATACTGAGAGCTTTGATTTCGGTTTGCTTTTCTCTTCTTTCCAAGTCAGACAATGTTGTACGGGTAAGAATACTTGGTTGTCCATCAGCGCCTGGAGTGGCAGCAGGCTTGTTACCATTGATTATTACATCCCAAACTGTATAGTCGGACAATAGGATGTGTTGCTTGATTCGTAGCTTCCATAAGTCGAATTCGTTGCGGTTTAGAACGGTAACTTTGCCGATTGCAACTTCAGTCATGATGGTTATATTGATTCTTGCTTATGTGGATTATCAACTCGTTGATCAATGGATCTAAAGCACCTCCTGTGCTCTGATACCACTTGTCAGGATCGGATTAGCTAATGTAATCTAATAGTATCCCTTCGTTAAGATCTTTATCTATTGAAGAAGTTCAGCAGCGGATGAACACTTCAATATTTATGAGTTGTCGAACAATAGAATATGAATAAGACTGAACAAATAGTATTGTCGAATTATAAGCCTCAATTGTATTAATTCAGAATATCAATACAACGTGTTTTTATCAATACAAGGATCTATCTATTTATAGACCTTGAGGCCGACCTAGATAAACTAGGAAACATCTTCTATCCTTATCTAAAACTATTATTATCTAGAATAAGGAAACTATATCGAAATACAAAAGGAAACATAAACATAATCTAATTATAACTCTATAACTTAGATTATTCTTGCACGGCAAGTTGGTCTTCCGTATTAACTTGATATGACCGCATCAACTTGACTTCTTCCGTAGCAACTCTATGAGCAGTAGTAACTTGGTTGGACAGCCGCACTAACTTGTCTTCCGCAGTAACTTCTTTAATGTCTTCAGCATTAATCGTTTAAGTTACTATTCTTGTTGTTAAGCGTATTGTTTAGGAGTTAAACTATTTTGTCTAAGTTATAACCCAACACAACTTGACAAGATCAAAGAAGACAAGAAGAAACAAGAGAAGGAGAGAGCTGAAGCTGAAAGAAAGAAAGTCATAGCTGCAGCAGTTGCTAGACAAAAAGCTAAAGCAACAGCTGCTGATTCTCAACCCAGTGAAGGTCAACTTGCTTTACCTGAAGGTCAAGTTAATGTGTCTGTGCCTGCAGGTAGATCTGGATACATCACTGTGAAGGGAAAACTTCAAAAGGTGAACCTTGATGATCTAGAACACAAAGATAAAGGCAAGGTGAAAGTTGTGGAGAAATCAAAAGAAGAGAAGAAGGAAGAAGAAAGGCTTGCAAGAGAGAAGGCTGCTGCCAAAAGAGATGAGAAAAATCTGCGAGCAGAGATGGAAAGAGAAAGACTGGAAGCAGAAAGAGCATCTGCTGAGTTCCTAAGGCTTGAACAAGAAAGAGCATCTGCTGAGTTCCTCAAGAATCTTGCTGCTGAAGCTGAACTCAATCAAGAACCTACTGAGGCTGATAGAGAAAGGCTAAGAAAAATTGCTGAGGAGGATGCAATTCGTGCTCAAGAGATGTTAAATGAGGAGATTCTGGAAGATCTTTTCCTTAAAGGTCAAGAAAAAGCTGATGCTGAGCTTGCCAGAAAGATGCTTGAAGAAGATGAACTCATGCTCAAAAAGCAAGCCAACGCCAAGCATGAGAAGAAGAAAGTGTTTGGAAAGAAGGAGTCTACAAAGGTCAAGCTAGCTGAAGATAGGCAGAAATTTGTCTCCTATCTAAAGATAAAAGGCTACAGTGGTAGGTCTTTAGGACCTATGAAGATGGCTAGCATTTTGGAATTAGTGGAGAAGGAGAAGAAGAAGGATGCTCAAAGGAAAGCTGCTCTTGCCAAGATTCAAGAGAAGAAGAAGCAAGACATGGAGAAAACCATGAAGATTTCTCTTGAAACTGGAAGGAACATTATGCATGAGCAAGAACCTGTTAGTACTGCTCCAGCTACGGATAAACCTACTGAGAACCCAAAGAGGAAGAAGCTAGCATCAAAAAGAGTTCATGCTCTTGCTAAGAAAAGAAGAGTAGAAACTTCTGCTGCTACAAGTGCTTCTCAAGAAAGTCCTAACATTCCTTTTATGAATGTAAAACAAGAACCTGTTAGTGTGGAAGAACAAGATCCTAAAGCTACTCAAGAAGATTGTTCATCATACATTAATCATGTAGAAGGACTAAGGTTTACTCCTTTAGCTGTGAAGCCTCCTATGATCATTGATTGGAAATTTCTTGGTGGGCAACTTGGAACAGAATACGAGGTTACAAGACAAAACAAATCAAAAACAGTAGTTCCAGCCTTCTACAGAGTAATAAGAGATTTCGAAAGAGATGACTTAGAGAGAATGTACCAAATAGGAAAAATCAAATATTCTCATCGAAGAAGAGAATGCTCAGGTACGGATCTTGCAATGGATTGCTTATGTGGTTTGTTTGAACCAGGATATAAGAAGAAAAGTTCAGTGTTCAAGAAGGGAGGTCCATTGAATCCAGTTGTCAAGTGGTTTGTCTATGAACGAAGTGGTGTCTACTCGCTAGTAAGAAAGAAGGGAGCCATGGAGTTTTACTTGGTAGATAAAAGATATCCACATGGATTGAAGACTTTGGAAGAAATGATACAAGTCAAGTTGTATGGACTTCTTGATTCACGAATAGCACATGAACTGGTTTGGAGCATTCTGGTACAAATCACAGAGGAAGAAACAAAAGGAAAGGAAGCTGAGTGGCAAGACAAGGATGAACGAAGAAATATGTAATTAACTTGAAGTAGTTAAACTTGTTTTGTAATGAAGTAGTTAATACGGTTGAAGCAATGAAACTTGTACTTTTGATAGGGTATAAAAGTTCAAGGTTAGGGGGAGATTGTTGGGTTATAACTTAGAAAAAATAGTTTAACTCCTAAACAATACTTCTAACAACGGGAAAAGTAACTTACAAGATTAATACGGAAGCTATTAAGAAGTTACTACGGAAGACAAGTTAATGCGTCTGTTCAACTAAGTTGCTACTGACAATACCATTACTACGGATAGATCAAGTTACTGCGGAGAGATCAAGTTAATACGGAAGACCAACTTGTCATGCAAGTCTTATTAGAATTAGACTTAGATTATGTTTCCTTTTGTAATTAGATTATGTTTCCTTCTAGATAAAGATAGATGTAGAATTCTAGTTTATCTAGAACTAGCCTCAAGGTCTATAAATATAGATCCTTGTAGAATAGAAGAAACACGTTGTATTGATATTCTAAGTTAATACAATTGAGGCTTACCATTCGACAATATTATTGTTTGTTCTTATTCATATTCTTACGATATTATATTGTTCGATAACTCGTAAATATTGAAGTATTCATCCGCTGCCGAACTTCTTCAATAGATCAAGATCTTAACGAAGGGAAACTTAATAAGTTATATTAGCTTATTCAATCCTGACAGAATTGGACGTCGAGACTACTAGCATTTGAAATCCAACTCGAAAACCTATGACTTGGACACTGGAATCAAATAAAAAGACATCTCTAAGACCATGTTATGGTCTCACGAACATAGACCAAACATTCTGTCTAACAATCCACCATTTGTATTCTCGAGTTCTAAATCTTGAAAAACGAATAATAAACCCCTTAATTATTTGATTTTGATAAACTAACTTGAAAAACTTACCATTAGTGTTTGAAAAATCAAATTATAAAAATGTAAACCCTTTTAAACAATATATCAAAAACGTTTTACAAAACAATAACTAACATGTTTGTATAGACGACTCTTTGTAACTTGTCAAAACAAAACCCTATTTAAGTAAATCATGATATAAAACTAAATCAAAATTTAATGAGATAGATTATATACAGTACCTAAATTTGATTTAACAAGACCCATAACTAATAGTTTAGTAAAAGGAATAAATAACTCAAAACAAGACATTACGGATGTGTTTTAGAAATGTTGCTGCACATACCACTCGACTTGCAACAACCCTTCACTCGACTTATACTCATCGTTAGAGGTTGAAATAATACTCGTTGAAAAGTAGACTCAGAGGACTTCATTTTAGAATAAAGAATCATTATAAAACACTGAGTTAACATCAAAATACGACCTCATCAAGTTGAGTAAATAAATCTATTAGAAAAACTCAGAACAAACGACATGTTTGTATTTCTACCATGTGACCAACTGATACTTTGAATTAAACGTTGGGACTATAGGGGTTGGAAAGATAACTTAGAGAACTAGATATGGGTATGACTCAAAAATACGAAATTAAGACCAAGTTATGGCTTCGTGAACACGACTACAAATTTGACCAGAATCCAGAAACTTGCAACGACGAATTTCTATCATGTAAAACATTTAAACGAAAACCGTAACATCTAAATTTGATAATTTTAACTCAAAACCATTCTTGGGTCTTGAAGCTGAATGGATGAAGCTGAAAATCTTCTTGGTGCAAGTTTTGGTGTAAGCATTTAATTCGAAAGAACAAATGTTAACTTCCGAATTAAATCTTACTTGGTCAACAAAAGTCAACATTGAAGAATTTAACTCTGATGATGAAGCTCTACTTCCGAGTTAAAGTAAACAGCTTCAGAGTTACATCAAATGAAGACGTAGTGTTAGTTCATCATCCGAAGTGTTTTTAAATGAACATAAGGATGATTGTTTTGTAATTTATGTTTGTTCTTAGCCTATAAATACTGAGAGAGGTCACAGTTAGTAAGTGTGCTTGAAATAGATTTTTGTATAACAAACTCTCCCGCCATTTATGGATTTTGAATGAATACAATATTTAGTGAAAACTTATGTTGATTCATACTTTCTAATCATCAATTCAATACTAGATCATGATTCCGCCATCATGTAGTGTTAGTTAATCACTTGGTATTAATCCGTAGGTTAAATATCCTGTCATTTGGTATCAGAGCTGGAATTTCAACTCAATTTGAGTTTCAGTTCATCATTTGATTAGTATCGAGTGATCGTGAACTGATTTTAGAAATGATTAATCGAGTGAAGGTTAGAGGTTAAGTTCAGCAGTTTCGCTAAATTTTGAGTTTGAATTTTGGCGGTAAAAGTAGTTACTCAATGTTAACGGTTAGATTGTGCAATAAAGTATTAATTTGAAGTTTGCAAGTGATTTGAAGCATTTTGAAGAAGTCATCATAAACATAGCAATGGCAAGTCAAATCACTAACTACAAAAATGAAACAGGATCCGATGGAAAAGCCCCGAAATTGCTACCGGAGCTGATTTCATGATGTGGAAGTTGAGATTCAAGGCATTCACATACTACAATGAAGTGCAATTGTGGGATTCAATCACATATTTTCAGGTCTGATCAATCTTCAAAGCAAACACTCTATGTCTAGAATCACTAACAGGTGGCGGAATTACAAGTTAATGAATAAGTTAACGTAATAAGAATAGTGAAACACGATGAATTCAATACTGGAAGTTTTCATTCAAAAGCCTTAACTGGCGGGAAAGTTTGTTACAAATATTTGTCACTCAAGATCTTACATTTGAACTCCTCTCACCACTATTTATAGGCTAAACTATCTATATATTACATTACACCAACCCTTATGTTTATTTAAAAACACTTCGGGTGAACTAATAAATAAAACTTCATTTAACTTTAGTTCGGGTGAACTTGAACTTAACTCTGGTGAAGAGTTAGTTCACCAGACCTAAATTCTTCATGAAAGTTCTAACTAAGATTTAGTTTGGGTGATAAACAAGGTTCACCCGAACTAAATTATCAATACAAAACACTTGATAAAAGTCTTTGGAAGCTTCAACCATCAATCCTTTTATGCTCCAACACTCTCCCCCTTGGATGATGCTTCCAAAATCTTCATCTTGCTAGGTTTAACTTCATTCCCATCTTCAATACACACACATCAGTAACTATCTTCTATCTCTAGTAACCCTTCTGATCTTATCAACTTCCCAAGCTACAACCACAAGTTCCATCCTCCTTTCATTATTATCAGGTTGCAGTTTTTCATGAGGAAGATGAAATATAGTGAGAATGTCTTCATTTGAGAGCTCTCTCAGATCAACATTTTCATAGAGCCTCTCATCTTCACCATCTTCTCTACTCAGCACTATCTCATCATTCTCATAATCCATCCACCATCTCAGAATCTTTGGCCTTTTGATGCACAACCTTGACTTTCTTTATAGGAGCAATGTACATTGTCATCCTTTAGCTTTGAATTTCTTCCCAAAGTTGGGAAAGTCTTTTTTAGCATATTCATAGATGAAATTTTCATAGTCATATCCATGAGCATATTGACCATGATTCACCATCTTCAACTAACAGAGTCTTCTGGCATCTTCCACTGAAATTTGCATTAGCTTCTCAGTTGTGTCAAAGGATTGAGTCATTGTTCCAGTTATGCTCTTTTTTTTTTTTTTTTTTTTTTATCACAATAGATTAAGTGTAATAATCAAACCTCCAACCAACTATAGGTGGCAGAATACCTCTCTTCATATTCATAAGCTCTTCTCTTTCAGCCTTCAATTCTTCTTGAGCCACCTTCTTAATTCTTGATCCAAAAGCACCTTCATCTCCTTGAATTGATGCATCAGTAGTGTCAATGGGAAATCCATATTGATCTAGATCACCTCCATCTGATGCAGTTTCATCAATCCAGTTTGACAGCTCTTCAATCATTGCAGTGACAGCTGGATCATCAACATAGTAATCTTCAGGAAGAGTTGACTTAGTCTGAGCAAGAACTTGATCTTCTTGTTGAGTCTTTGAAAACCAAGACTCCTTCCCCATGTATTCTGCAAAGGGATCATCTTCTTGCTTTACTTTAGCCTTCATATACACTTCTTGAATCTGTTTTTCAACCAGAGACTTCAAAGTAACATTCTGACCCTGATCAACAGATTTTGCCCTCAGTAGTCTGCATAGAAGTAGCAATTGGAGCTTCTTTTCTTTGACTCTCCAAGTTGATCTCAACATTTTATGTAGCTCCCTTTCAATCTGCCTCTTGCTCAACTCCTCCTCTATCTTTCTTTCTTTTTTTGACTTCATCTCATTCACCATCACCTTTTTTTGAACATCCAACCAATTCCTCTCTAATGTCTCAACCTTCATCTGACCCACTGATCTAGAAGACATTCCTCCAACAGAAATCAAATAATTTTTCAGATGAAGTTTGTAAATCTTCTTTGAGAACTTGTTTTTGTACCCTAACATCTTCTTCTTCAGATCAACCACTCTCGAAGGCACTAACTTTGAAGTTTTCAGAGCCCTGCTTTGTACTCTTCCACTTGATCCTTGCTTTTAAACTACTACCAACATCAGTTTTTTCTACAGCTTTCCCTCCTTCTTCTTCCCTAACAACTACTTCAACATTTTCATCTTCTTCTTTGTCACTGTCAATATCAATAACTACCTTCTCACCTCCCAACTCCTCATTCCACTCCAACTTCAGTTTTATCTCCCCTATTTTGGATGCATCATCCATAGGAAGAGACTTCAATAGAACCTTAAACCTCAACTGGTGTCTTATGACTTCATTTATAACATTTCTCCATCTAAGCAGATTTATCATTGATTTATGCTTCTGAACCAGCTTTTCCAATACTTCATTCTTATTAGTAAGCTCTATCACAGTCAACACTCCAATACCAGCTCCCCCTTTCCTCTTGGAAGTATAAACCTGAATATGAATTCTTGTTGAAGCATCCTTTTGAATATTCACCACAGGAGTAGACATGGTAGGAACCACATGAGTGAGAATATGAGTGGTTGCAAGATTAGGAATGCCTGGCTTTCTTCAATTGTGTAGTACCAGTCTCTCCCATCACTTCCTTGAGCTTGCTGAGTGATAGGTGTTTGAGGTGGAGGTGATGGAATGGCAATTATAGGGGATACAGGTTGATCAACCTCAACTTGTAATTCTTGTTGTTGTTGTTGCTGTTGTTCTTGATGTTGAACATTTTCTCCCCACTGACCTTGTAGCTCTTGAAACATTTGAACTGCTACTCTAGCCAGATTTATCATTGGGGGGAAGAAAAGAGTGAAATTCCCTGAGAAGACCACTCTGGCTTTGGAAAATGGTTTCTTCATGTTATTCATTATCTCTTGGTTCTTATTTTCATCCTTTAGAATAGGGCCTTCTAACAGCAACCCTTGAAACTCAGATTGTAAGATAATCTGGAGAAACCTTGGGTATAGAAGAAACTTCTGGAAACTGCCCTCAGCCATCCTCTGCATGCAATCCATAATGAAACCAGAAATATTGAACCTCCTTTGTGTGATCATACACACAAATGCAGAGGCCAATGTCTGATTCATTTCATCAAAGCCTCCAGATCTTCCAGAAATGCAGCATACCAACACATGGATCAAATATCTCCAGTTAAAAGAAAATCTTGTCTTCTTAACCATGCTCTCTGGGAAATCATCTTCATACCCAGCTTGTCTACACACAGTTTCAATCTCTTCTAGCTCCAATCTCTCAACACCACCAACATCATAAAGTTGTAATACCTTTCTTATTAACAGTCACATTTTCCATCTGGACAGTTGAAGAAATAGTCCTTTTACCATTCACAATGCTAAATCTTGCATTCTGCCAGAACTCTAGAAGGATGTCTCTGTATAGAATAGGACTTTCTGATATAGCAAACCTTAGATTTGAGTTTATCAAAAATCCTAGAATGAGCTTCCAGTCTTCATTTACCTCAGAATGACCCATATCTAGGAATGCAACCACATTATGTTTGGGTTTGAATGAGAAATCCATCTGAAATCAGTCACAGATTATTAATATTCAATCAAAACAATATAATCAATATAAATATAATAAAATAAAGTAAAAACCAAAAACACACCTTATAAAACTATGAAAAACAGAGGAAACAAAAATCAACTAAAGTTAAAGCACTAGAAACGAATCAAAATGATCAAAAATTCAATCGGGATGAATCTAAGAGAAGGTTTCAGTAAAGGGAAAGAATAAAAAATGATCTTAAAATTAGCAATTGAATTAGGATAAGAGATGCAATTTGCATGAATTAAAAATGATTATTTAAATTTAAAAGTATTAAAAATAAATTAAGAATAAAATAAATGAAATCTTTTCCCACCAATATACACCCTACCTAAAAAATAGAGTCTCCGAGTTAAACTTAAAAGTAAATTATAACCCGACCTAAAAATAAAGAACCAGACTTAAACTCATGGCAAAAACAATCAACTCAATTACCAGATTTAAATTATAATAATACCCGACTTAAACATATGGTCTACATAGTCAAAGTTATTACCAAACATAAATTAGATCAATACCGGACCTAAAATTTTATTACGCAAATTAAATTAAAATTTCCAAGTTAACCCATTCAAATCCTTCTGGATTAAATTCTTAACACCAGAGTTGAATCATTCCAATGCATCAGTTAACCTTGAAATTGTTTAAAAGCAAAATTTAAATTTCAGAAATCAAAAACTTATATTGTAGAACTTCATAAATTAGTTGAGAAAATTTTCAAAAGAAATGAAATGTTTTGTTCAATGAAAAAACTTGTATGTATAATAGAATTCAACATGTGTCAAAAATTCACAAATTGTAGTTTCTAATAATTTAAAAGTGACATGATATAAAGTCAAGCTTATTCAATAATTGTTAAGTAGAAATATATAAAATTACAATATTTTACTTAAATATGCCATGTATATCGTAATTGTCATGGACACAGTAGTTTTGTGACAACCATAACTTTTTCCGACTCAGGTTAGTCTAGTATGCCGATAGCTCTTACCGTGTTTACAAAAAACTTTTAAATTGAAAGTTCCTTATACTTTACTTACGTGTGATTTTTACTTTTCACACGTGTGTATATCCTTATATGTGATTGATATCGTGTTAGTATAGGTGCACAAGTAGTTAGTTCCCACTAGACGAGCTCCTAGATAATTTAATGAGAAATTTCCGTGTTTCGTGAACTTGTCTTTTTGTATTCGATAAACATCGTTAAACATTTAAGAACTTCCGGTTTAATATTACATATATATCATATCTTAACAACTATATACTTAAGTACTAGTCCTGAGTTACGGTTAGCTTGTGACCTCCGCTTCCGAGAATCGTCGTTGTTTGTATGCGACAAACATCAACCTTATGCCTGAAGGGACTACGCCGCAGTGGTGTGCTAGTGCGGCGCACCGCGAGTCCTGATCATAAATTTCAATTCGTTTGTTGGAGTGTTGGTGTCGAGTTGAGCCTTTTGGGTTAGCTCCGAAATAATGTGGGTTGAACCAAGGGTCCCTAGTAATCAGTTTTAACCTATCTTAATCTAACATACACCACTCCTTTGTTGAACCATTTCACAAACCCTAATTTTCATTTCACAATCGTGTAAGTGTGTCATTTCGTGTTGGTATCGTTGCCTCTATTTTAGCCAATTCATATGTCATTTGGTGTAACCTTATGATTTGTTTTGTAGAAATCCTTGTGTGACCTTGCTGCTGACTTTCAACATTCGAAACCATCTTCGAGTCATCATTGTTCATCAATTGTAAGTTTGTGTTGGTGATACATCTTTTAGCCGATCCATGTTCAAGTTAAGCATATGATCTAATCTCGTGGTGTTGTTGTTGTTGTTTCTTTGGTTTGGGTTACCTCTAGTTCTATCCCAACAGATTCCTTGCTGCTCCTTTCGTGGTCTTTTATCACCCTCGTGTTCGTGGCTAGGAGCAAGAATCAATTGTTCATAAATCGTTGCAAATTAAAGAGTATAAACCCTAAATCATATTTACTTTTGTATGTTTAGTTGTGTTATCTTTGAATTGTGTTATGGACGTGCATGAATCTGATCTTGGACGTTTACAAACTGAATTAACATCACATAAAACGTTTCTACGAGTTTTTTTTCCAAACCGTCACAAAGACCCTAATCTAATAAGCTTATACGTTAACTTGTAAATCTTGCTGAATCGGATTTTGACCTGTCTTTCTCAGTTAATAACTTTCGTATGACTTTGAATTTGAATCTGTGGTCTAAACCAAACTTGTAGGTCTCGAAGTCTAGTTTTCATACATATAAGCCTCGGTGTCTAAGTATTTGTAGAACACTCAGAAACTGTAATTTGGTAAACCTTGGTTGAATCTGAATTATTGAAACGGTTGGTTAGGTTTTGGTAACTTGAATTTGTGTAACGATTTAGTAAACTTAAATATATTTAAAAATTATTTACATAATTTCATAACTGGTCTAAATCATGATTATTAAGTGTCGGGATCGTTTGTGTCTTTTTTGAATGTTTAAACTCGTTATAAACTTAAACTAGCAAAGTCACCTTTTTGGACAGATTGCTTAACCTATTTTATTTCGATCATAACTATTTCATAATTAACTACACTGGATCAAACCCATAGTCTAAAACGTAGTCCTTTGAGTGTAGTTTTCAGATATATAAGTTTCATCGTCTAACTCTTCCTAAAACTCTAGATACATAAGTTTGTATGAACATAGGTACTCGATGAAAATGATATCGTTATATCTAAAACTTAAACACGATGAGTAATCGAGCCCGAAACACATTAATCTTATCCTTACGATTTATTACTACCTTTATCTAGGGAGCTCTAGATCTAGTCGGGACATAGCTTGTGACCTACTTACTTGTATACACACACACATATTCACACTGGTTGTGTTGTGTCGCTTATTGCTCGATAAGGTGAGTTCATTGCCCCTGTTTTACTACTCTATACGTTTTTACAAATCGGGGGAAAGTAAAGCTCAACCAAACTACTTTTGAGAAAACCGGATTTCGATAAAAGAATTTTACTTCCATAACTACTATATGGAAACCTTACTATTTTTGGAAACTTACCATAAATAGATATTTCTATTTATGGAAACTTACTACTTTTAGAAATCATGAAATGTGTAACAAACCAAATGCATATTTTTAAAACTTAACGAGACGTTGGTTGTAAGAGTTGTTCACCGGTATACCTTTCCTCCTGGTGAAAACTCTGGTCAGTATACCTTTCCTACTGACATATTAGTATACCTTTCCTGCTGAGTATACCTTTCCTACTGGTACCTTCACGCTCATTAGTATTCCTTTCCTACTAATGCTGTGTACTGACGGTATCGTGGCTACTGCGGATGAGATAGTCAGTATACCTTTCCTACTGACAGTACTTGTTGCTAGTATACCTTGCCTACTAGTGATACATGCCTACGTTGTATGGTTGTTGGATTATGTTTTCTTACTACTTACATGCATTAGTTACACACCCTTTTTGCTAAACTGGATTGAGATATGATTTCTTACCTTTACATTTTTATATTTACTCGATGAACTCGCTCAACTTTATGTTGACTTTTTAAGCTTTACTTTCAGGTTATGAGCAGGCGTAGGACTTGGCTTTAGAAGTGGGGTCTAGGAGACTTCCAGGATTTGCATTTTCATTGTGGGATTCTATTATGACTTTACTTTTATTTTTGGATTGTATTTCGGGCTTGCATGCCTAAGTATTTGATACATTATGTTGGTTGTTTGTTGAACTTATTGCTTGTAGTGTTTGACGGATTCGTGTACCAAGGATTTTACCTTGAGTATGGCGACGTCATAACAATACATTATTTATTTTATCATATAGATTATGTCTTTATTTACTATTGTGTTATGAAGATCGCCAATCGACCACACCCTGCTTTTCCGCCACTGGCGGGGTGTGACATATTGGTATCAAAGCACATTGGTTAAAGATGGTGAACGTTGCTCAAATCTGAAATGTTGAAAAGGTTTTATTAAGTGCTCGTAATTGGAAAATGTGAAACGATTTAGTAAACAGGAACGTAAATGAATCTGATTTGGATACTTCATTTCTAGCCTATAACATGATGGTTAAATGTCGGGATCGTTTGGGTATTTGTAACGTGTTCCAACTCGCTCTAAACTTTAACTATATAAGTCACTGTTTTGGACAGTTTCCGAAATGCTATCATAGTCTGTCTTGTTCAGTGTCTAACTACATATTGGTATTGAATTAGGATCTTTGACCTTAATGAACATTGTATGTATTGGAGTCTAGTTTTCAAAAACGTAAGATTCATTTTCTAACTCCTTGCAGAAATTCCAAAAAATTTAAAATACCAACAGGTGGTCTAATCTGATATTTTTAGGATTGATAATCGATCTTGTGTAAAATATTTATCTTGTTTACACCTAAATTATACGGCTTTAAAACGTGTTAGACTCAACTTATACAAAAAACTACATTTTGGACAGATTGTTTAGACAGTTTAGTTTTGACCATATCTTTTACATAACAAACTATTTTATATCAAACTCTTAGCCTAAAATGTATCCCTCTGTGTCTAGTTTTCATATATATCTTATTCGTCGTCTGATTCTTCCTAGAACTCTAAATATTTCAGTTTGAACGAACGTATGTATTCGCTGAAAATCTTGTCGACTAATCTAAAGTCTAAAATCCGTTTAATTTTATACTTACGTATATTACTACATTTATCTAGGGGAGCTCTAGATCTAGTGAGGACTTATTTGTGACCTACATACTACTTCATATACACACAGTTCAGGTATTATCGCTTGCTTGATAAGGTGAGTTCATCGCCCCATATATACTGTTTTTCTTATTTTAAACAAAATGGGGGAAAGTAAAACTCAACCAAACCATTTTTGAGAAAACGAATACCATTTTTAAACTTACCATAAAAATAGATGTTGTATTTATGGAAACTTACTATTTTCGGAAACTTTCTATTTTTGGAAACTCACTACTTACGAGAAACTTACTATAAATAGAACTTCCTATTTATAGAAACTTACTACTTTTAGAAACTTACTATTTACGGAAAACTACTAAAAATCGGATTTCATAAAACGTGTAACAAAATCTAATGAACTTTTCAAACTTATTCGAAATACGGGCTATGGTGGGATTTATTTAGTACTTTCATACGATCTAGCTAACTTAGTATTGCCGAGGCGTACTAAGGGTAGCGTTCAGACTTGACACAGCCGATGCGTGTCGTACTAAATTGACGCTGCCGAGGCGCGTAAAGGACAGTGTTCAGATTCGATATTGTCGACGGGCGTATCACTTACAGGGCACTCCCGAGGCGTGTCATTGTGTTCATTGGATATGGTTATTGTTTGATGGGTTAAAATTTACTATTTATACTACTAATGCATTAGTTACACGCTTTTTATTATACTACTTTTGTGTTTGAGATTGGAAACTTATTACTTACATTTTACTTACTACTCGATGAATTCGCTCAACCTTTGTGTTGACTTTTAAGTTTTACTTTCAGGTGATGATCAGGCATAAGACCTTGCTGGGACCGGACTCTAGACTTGGAATGCATTGCATTCGTGGATTTTTTCTTAAACATTACATACTTTTGTTGAGATTGTATTTCGGGCTTGCATGCCTAAGTATTTCGTTTCGCTATTGAATTACTTAAATATTTCTTTTATGTACTGATTGACATAATTGTGTACCAAAGGGGGTGTTACCTTGGACATGGCGACATCATGACATACTATCTTTATTTATATCATATAGATTGTATTTATTTACTATTGTGTTATGACGATTCCGCCATTGGCGGGGTGTGACAAATTGGTATCAGAGCACATGGTTATTGAGACCTAGATGGTTTGGCCTGGACTATAACTAGGTGTCCTCATATAGATTGTTTTTAGGATCCTTTTCATTGATTTCATTACGTCTCAAGACTTGTACGCGACGACTCATTCGCCTAAGGAAGACGGCGACCAATATCAGCTTTTCGACGTGGGAGATTTCTTTGTTTTGGTTTATACTTTACATTTAGATTTCTTGATTTCACCTTTACTACCATTGAAACCTCGATTTAACTCTTTTATTTTCACCGTTCATTTGTATATGTTAATATTATGATAATGAACATGGGGAGCGGACGTGTGTATCAAACGGTATGGATATAACTATGGGTGTACAACGTAATTATATCCATGACGAGTCGTATATATGTTTACATGACCATATTTTTAGTCGTAATACAAAACATACGTAAAGTTCTTATGGTTGAGTTATTGATCATATCCATTACTTAAAATTCATGTTTCTGTTTATACTAACGTATGCTTACTTGGCCGCCTACACGGATCGTTTTCATGAGCTTGCACGACTCTATCCTCAGATGGTAGTTCCGGAGTCTCTACGTATCGTGCTTTTCATCTATGGTTTGCATCCCGAGGGTTCGTCGTTCGTTAAGGGGTATTGAAGCTCTCACCATTCAGAGTGCTATTCAGCGGGCTGGAGCTACCACCGATGATTTGGTTCGAGACGATGTATTGTCGGACGGGAAGAGGAAGGATCGCAGTGACTAGGAGCAGGGAAAGTCCAAGGAGGTTAAACGAGATTCGGGTCAGTCTAGCAGCAGTTCAAAATCTGGTTATACTGGTACACTTCCTCTATGTCAGAAGTGTAATCATCACCATGTGGAGCACATGCTATGCACTTGTTCTCTATGTCGTAGGAGGGGCCATTTAGCCAAGGATTGTCGTTCCAAGCCTGTTGCTGCCGTACTAGTGAATGCAGTGAGGCCTAATTCTTGTTTTGGTTGCGAAGATACCGGTCATTTTCTTCGAGATTGTCCTCACAAGCAAGGGACTGTTGGTCACGCTAACCAACCCTAGAAGACTCCGGGAAATCAGGGAAATCAGGGTGGTCCAAACACTCGAGCTCGCGCTAGAGCATACGTACTGGGAGCTGTAGAGGAGCAGCAAAATTCGAATGCCGACGTTGGTACTTTTCTTATATAATTATGATATTACTCGGATCGTATGCTGATATTATACCTCTTGATTGCGTGCCCTTACCTTTCGATGATTTGTTTCGTGACGGTACTTTCCACTTGAATTTCGAAACGAAATTCTCTTAAGTGGGGGATACTGTGACAACCGTCACTCTCTTCGTCCTTAGTTAGTCTAGTATGCCTGTAGATCATTACCGTAATTTACTAAAAATTTAAAACTTGCTTATTACTTTTGTTGTGGGATTAAAATGTGTTTTCATGTGTGTATATCCTTAATGTGATGCTATCATATTAGTTAGGTGCACGATAGTTAGTTTCACTAGACGAGCTCCTAGATGACTTATCGTTATTTTCCGCATTCTATATTACCTTCTCACTTTGTTACATGATCGATATAAACTAATTGCGTGTCCGTGTTCGATGCTTGTACGTAATGTACCTATTCATTTGTCCCGAGTATTGTGTATTCCGTGTATCTCACTTTTGGGTGTCGTCCGTTGCTCGTAGGTAAAGTAAACGAAAGATTTTGAAATTTAACAACACCACTGCGCCGCACCATGGGGTATAGATCGGACCGCAAGCGTGAGCCCCAGGTTACAAGCTGCTCGATTTTGAGCTGGTGAAGGAGCCGTAGTTCGAGTCGTTGGTCCAATACTTACTCATACCTTCGAGCCAGTCCTTAGCCATTCTTTGTTGTGAGTTAACCATAACCTAATCGAAACTAATACTAACCTCATTTCATTGCTAAACCTAAACAACAAAACCCTAAACCTTATTCTCCCTCTAGCCCTCGCCCTCCCTAACCAGTTTCTTGGCAGCCGATTCTTGTATCATCATCATCATAATCGTTTGAGCTTGGATGTAGCATCAAATTCGTTTCAACATCATCCATTTTTTCAAGGTAATTGTTGATTTCTTGTGTTTTGATGCAATATCCGAAACCCAAGATGGAATTCTTTATAATTCTGTTTTGTAGACCTTCCTCAAAGTGTAAAATACCAACAGGTGGTCTAATCAGAATATTTTGAATAAAATTACTAGGATTGATAATCGATCTAGTGGAACCACTTAGATAACCTTACACACGGTTTAAGTGGTTTATTAGTAGTTTATAACAGGTCTAAAAGGTATTAAAAATAGTTATCTTGTTTACTCCTAAATTATTCGACTTTAAAACGTGTTAGACTCAACTTATACGAAAAACTACATTTTGGACAGATTATTTAGACAGTTTAGTTTTGACCATATATTTTACATAACAAACTCTTTTATATCAAACTCTTAGCCTAAAATGTAGCCCTCTGTGTCTAGTTTTCATATATATATCTCATTCGCCGTCTCAGTCTTCCTAGAACTCTACATATTTCAGTTTGAACGAACGTATGTATTCGCTGAAAATCTTGTCGACTGATCTAAAGTCCAAAATCCGTTTAGTTTTATACTTACGTATATTACTACATTTATCTAGGGGAGCTCTAGATCTAGTGAGATCTTATTTGTGACCTACATACTACTTCATAAGATATTATTGCTTGCTTGATAAGGTGAGTTCATCGCCCCATATTTACTGTTTTTCTTATTTTAAACAAAACGGGGGAAAGTAAAACTTAACCAAACCATTTTTGATAAAACGAATACCAATTTCAAATTTACCATAAATAGATGTTATACTTATGGGAATTAACTATTTTTGGAAACTTTCCTTTTTTGGAAACTCACTACTTACGAGAAACTTACTATAAATAGAACCTCCTATTTATAGAAACTTACTACTTTTGGAAAACTTACTATTTACGGAAAACTACTACAAATCGGATTTCATAAAACGTGTAACAAAATCTAATGCACTTTTCCATCTTATACGAAATATGGGTTATGCTGGGATTTATTTAGTAGTTTCATACGATCTAGCTAACGTAGTACTGCCGAGGCGTACTAAGGGTAGCGTTCAAACTTGACACACCCGATGCGTGTCGTACTGACTAGACGTTGCCGAGGCGCGTCAAGGACAGTGTTCAGATTCGATATTTCCAACGGGCGTATCACTTACAGGGCACTCCCGAGGCGTGTCATTGTGTTCATTGGATATGGTTATTGTTTGATGGGTTAAAATTTACTATTTATACTACTTATGCATTAGTTACACGCTTTTTATTATACTACTATTGTGTTTGAGATTGGAAACTTATTACTTACATTTTACTTACTACTCGATGAATTCGCTCAACCTTTGTGTTGACTTTTAAGTTTTACTTTTAGGTAATGATCAGGAATAGGACCTATCTGGGACTGGACTGCATTGCAATCGTGGCTTTTTTTTTAAAACATTACATACTTTTGTTGAGATTGTATTTCGGGCTTGCATGCCTAAGTATTTCGTTTCGCTATTGAATTACTTGAATATTTCTTTTATGTAGTGATTGACGTAATTGTGTACCAAGGGGGTTTTACCTTGAACATGGCGACGTCATGACATACTATCTTTATTTATATCATATAGATTGTCTTTATTTACTATTGTGTTATGAAAATCGCCAATCGGCCACACCCTGCGTTTCTGCTATGGCGGGGTGTGACAATACTAATCTGCTCAAATGAAATCGTTTCCAAAACGTTTTTTTCTCGAGCACCACTCAAACTCTTTTATTTAATATCGAGTTAGTCGGAACTAACTCACCTGAACTCGTGTTCTCTTAAAGCTATTGATGGGGTCGATATATGAAGCGTTACAACGTGCTCTCAAATCAAGGTTCTCCTGTTTCCTTATCATGTTTACTTTTATTCATGAAACTCACTCAACCGAAACTAGTCCCTAATGATGCGAACATATCATTTTAGCCCATAAAGTTCACTCATGTTATATCCGTATCCCAACGTGATAAACTTGAACTCATGACATACCTGGTACGGCTATACGACCCTTCCGCCATGCCTTGGTATCTACCGTCGCATACAATTTTCTATTTTATTGCCGAGGTCTATCGGTACTCATTTTCGCAATTAGTATTTCATCGATTAGACTCGTCAGTAAACTTGTTCAAGATTTACTCTGGCCATTGAGCATGTCAATCCCAGTATCTCGTTCCAAGTGAACCCAAACTTGATAACCGACCTATTCGACTGCAATACGTGATTTATTGAAGAGTGTATGATGTAAACTATGAATATAATGTGCGCATTGTACATAGGTTGTTTCTAATGCAAAACCCGATGCAATCGCTTTGTTACTATCATGACTGAGGTCCCTTACAATACTTTTTCCAGTTTTGGAACGTACCGATATGGAGACATGAATTTCTTTTCCTCATAAAAAGTACTCTTTGGAGCCTTGTGTACCCCTCGTAAAGTGATAAACTATTCAGTTTGGAATTATTACATATCAATTGATAAGCAATACTCTCAAACCATCTGGATTTGTAAACTAGTTGATCTCTTGTATCAATCGATTATACGAACCGGAGAAACGCTTTTCTCTATTTTCTCAATCAAATCAGATGTTCTCTAAGATGATGTCCTAGTCAACTCTAACTTATTCTTAGTTACTTTGAGAAATTGCTATCTTATTCACCATCGGTGGTAAAAGAAGATTTTGTTTTGATTTATACTTATCCGGTCTCAATCTCCTTGTAATTCTCGACACTTTCTTTCGGGTGACACATAGTCCCGCAAGAGAAGATTTTTATTTCCCAAACTTTGGTATACCCGATTCCGCATGCCTTAAGCATATCTCTTAATGGTTATGTCATCAAATTCCATGAGCTTTATACTGCAGATAGTTTTCCGAGCTAAACTCTATCTTTGAATTCCTTATCGTCGTCGTTTTTCTCGAAACCTCGAAGTAACTTTAGATACGACTCGAGACAGAAGGTTGTAATATCTGATGACTATTTCTTCCTCGCATGTGATTCACTAAGCATGCAAGGATTACATCCTTATACGTAACCACGAGGAGAGTACCCATTATGGGTTGAAACTCAATAACTCGTAGATACACATACGACCTTCATACTGTATTGAAATCTTCGACCGTTATTGCTCTGTGCGTCAGACATTAGACATTTCGAAATTAATTGCAAGCGTTGTGCATTAAAATACTGATTCATGTCATCATCCTGAGTTCGCTATTTTAGCAACTTTTCATGTCCATTTGATACAACTTGGAGATTTCTGGATGTAAATAATACTTCAGGGGATATTTATTCTTGATATCAGTCACTTGAATCTTTTGATCTGTGATACCATGTATGTGACGTCCCGTCAATATGAGGTACTTGAGTTACCGTTGTTATTTTAAGATTATTCGCAATTTATTTCGACCCTTGTATTTCGCTTTATTTTACTCACGGTTTACTGTTATTGAAAATCGGGTTTTCTGTATTTGCTGATTCGTCCCCCGAGACGTAATAATTTTATTTTATCTAAGTGCCAATTAGTTAGTATTCTCATAATTATAAGTCAGAAGGTTTATGCCAAATTTTTCGGTTATCGTATTCTTTATTCTCAAGATATCGTGCTTTTGCTCTTGTTTATTCCTTCACCGAAAGCGTGCGAATCTCGAAATCGAAAGTGAAAATATAATATTAAATGAACCTAATATAAAGTAAATCATAGTATGAATTTTCCTAAGTTCATCGCAAAAGAATCGGGAACTTTCGGCGAACGAAACTGCTTAACGATCGCGCAAACGAAAAACTTGAAAAACTGGATTTTTTACTTGTGCGCAGCACAGCCCGCTGATCAGGTTTTTGTTGTTTTGTGTGAGTCATTTTTTCATGCCATTTGGTTGGGCACTTCTCCCAAACGTGTAAGGTCTGTAAAGTGGAGACTCTTTTGGGGTCATCATTCACCTCACAAACCCATTTGTGATCATCACAAAACACCTACAAACACCTCTCTCTCTCATTTTTCCCATCACTTTCCTTTTGTTTTTCTCTCATCTTCTCTCTAAACTTTTATCATTTCCAGAAACTTTGAGACATAAAACACCTATTTGAAGACGGATTTAAGTCCAAGATCATCCAAGAAACAAGTTCCTTTTGATCTCCATCAACTTTTGGTAAAGTTTTCTTTAAGTTTCCTTCACTTTTCTTCCATTTTTCTCTACTTTCTTCTTCATTTGTGGGAGATGCTAACACCATCTATTTTCTCTTCCATTCCAAGTTATTGTCTACCATATTACTTTTCATTTGGGAAGATCCATCTACCTTTTCTTGAAGAGAAAATCTCTTTAATCTTGGTAAGTAACTTTTTACCGAAATCTCTCCGAAAACGTTAACTTTCACTTTGCATGCAAGGATATAGACTAATGGTTGTTTTATTTTGTTGTTTGGAGCTGCAAATTTCTCATCATCTCACCACCAAAAGTTGCTTTCGGGTTTATATTCTCAAGCTTAAGAGCTTGCGGTTGTCATTCGGTAAAATCGACGTTTTTCCCATATTCATCTTTTTATATATTTCGTTATTATTATTTTCTATGTATATTTTGGTTAAAGCCTTGGAAAAATGGTTAGGAATAATATACTAGACCAACATTTGTGAATATTTTGGTTGTGGACAAAGATTTGGACTAAAATACATAAAGATGTGATTATTACCGAAATTAACATATTGTATGTATTAGTATGTAAAATGGTATATTTATATATATATATATATATATATATATATATATATATATATATATATATATATATATATATATATATATATATATAACACTTGGTAAATATATTTGGAACAGAATGTAACTTATTAACAGTTTGCGTTTTAACCAAAAAGTCTTTAAACGAACGGATTTCGGCAAAACATCAAAACGATGTTTGCTGGATATAGGGCCTGTGCGCCGTTCTGGATGCCCAGGACGACGCAGCGGGGCCTTTTCCAGCAAAATGTTCGTTTTGCTTGTTTGGCCGTCTTGACGTTTGGTTCCGTAATTTGTCGTTTCAAAGCCTCTGATTTCATGTTATCTTTATAAACAATTCTAAACACTTGTATAAACATACTAAAATATATAAAAGTAACATATTTTGATAAAAATACCGTCTTTGGACTCAAAGACTCCAACGCAATCAAAAATGCCAAATACTTATTTAAAACGGACATATTATCTACATTTCGTTAAATAAACACTTGTTACAAAATGCGATCGTAATCTAAAGCCGTCAACTAATATTTTTGCTATAAACTTTCATTAAAAACATTATATAAAGTCTTTTACACTATATTTTCGAAAAGCAAAGACTTCTAAACCTTCAAAGCGTCAAAGTGAGTTTACGTCAACTTCGATTATCTTCCAAACTATTATGATTCGACCTCGAATTATTGATTTTAACTTTTACAAAATCAACATCTTTGACATTTGACTTTTGCAAAGTCAACGTCCTTGCCATTTGACTTTTATAAGTCAACATTGTTGACATTTGACTTTTGTAAGTCAACTTCTTTAACATTTGACTTTATGAAGTCAACAACTGTGACTTTGACCAAGTCAACATCGTTGCCATTGATCTTGGTCGATCTCGATAAAACTTATAAACAATAATCCTTTCAACCAATATTCCTAGCACTCGTCTCGACTCGGAATGTTATTCCTTTCGAATTATCGTTATGACGTGAAATGTCGATATCCTTTCGGTCGGCCCTTTTTGGCACGGAACATCGTCATCCTAAATACGTCATCATTATGACGTGAAACTTAATCTTAACCGACAAGGCTAAACCGAACCATACTTATAGAGATACTGAGACTATATTATTTACTGTTTTAGGGCACTTAGACGGTGGAATTGTGGTCCCGTGATTGTATTAACCGAGATTTGCTGAAGCTTGTATTGTGAGTTATTCGTAGCCCTTGTCGTAAATACTTTTGGGCTGTAAAGCGTATTTTTTAAACTGTCTGTGTATTTTAAACTCTCTGCGTGAATGCGGAATGTTATTAATTATCTTGTTTACCCAGTGAATTAGGTCTGCCTTAGAGTATGTGTCATTAGGCCATGGTGGCCCCCCTTATACTCTCGTTAAGCTTTATGCCCGTGGTTCATATGTATAGATCTGTATTGGGTTATGTACCTAACCCACATTCCTCTATAGGTTGTTACTACCAGCGGATGTTATGGCCTTAATATTAAACAGTATGATTAAACCGATTGCCTTTGGTTTGACACACCATCGGATTTGGGGGATTAAACTGATTGGTTAGGAGCGAGATGTATGACTGATTTAGGCATAGCACCCTTCATTATTGGATGTATAACAAGATATGTATTTGAACTGATGATGTTTACTGAAACTTGTCGATGGGTCACTTTTTACTTAAAATTGCGAATAATTCACCAACATGTTGTTGATGTCGTTTTAACGCTTTGCAGGAAATTGAGGATTTCCGTTGATCATGCCATAGTTGTTTTCGGATCGCTTGCTTTCGTGAAATTTGAATTTGTAATGTTTATTGTAATTTCCTTAACGATCCGCTTGTTGATTTCTGTTTAAGTTGTATTGGTACTTGGCATTTTACTGCCCTTGACATTATGATGTATTTTGTAACATTTGGCATGATCTATTTTATTTAATGTTTTGTTTATTGGTTATATTGTTGTAATCTTGACTCTTGATATTATAACTGGAATGCCTCGTGTTTCCGCTATTAGCGGGGTGTGACAATGTAGACGCATCTAACACGTAAACTTTTCTGTTATTACACTCCGTTATGTTACTGAATCTTACAATGACACCAAAAACTGATATATACTTGGTGAATTATTCGATTTACACGCTACACAACAATCATACTAATGCAACTCATTTGATACAAAGTTCTCTACGAACCTACTCTTCTTACTTTCTGTTTGCGATACGGACTTGAGATATTTTTCGACGCGGGTGGGTTTTCTTCACAATTTATTAGTATTCAATTTAACTATTTATCAACTCCTTGGTGGTCCATTAGTCGAACTAAAGACTTCGTCTTTCTACAATCTCCGTTTTGTTGATTATGTTTGTAATTCGGTGTTTCAAATTTAGTGGTGATCACTCGCAGGTAATGATAGGAATTCTCTTGTGTCTGATAAACATAAGAGGAAACTTATTGTTATACTCGATCTGATATAACCTTTTAACCTCTGTATTAATTTGCAAGCTTTCGCGTAGCATTTCGCTTCCAACTCCCTTTCGTATTAGTTATGAAGATATTTCACTCTTGATTCTTTTGTGACCAACCATTTTGTTCGTTAACCGTGACCCGTGAGTTCGGGTATTGAATGTGTTTGAACAATTAAGTGTTACCTACCGAAAACTATAAATAATACTTAATGATGAGTTTTAAGTTATGTCTGGCCAACATAATGGAGAACTTATCGTTTATCAAGTATCTACAAGATTTCATACTCTCTGTTGAACTGAACTTTGTGCATTCTTATACGTTTGACCTAAAGCGCTTACACAAACTACCCATGACATGTTATGGTAATGTGAACATACATGTAGAATGTGTTTACAATTAGACGTAATTATAAATATATTGCAACGCGTATCTGTTCGAGTATCAAACAAAAACACAAACTATTCTAATCAGTGTCTGCATTCATGACCCATTTCATAAACGAATCGTGAGGAATTGATGTAAGAAACCCCTACATAACCATTTCGATGGTACTTCTGTCAACAGTTATACCACTTGAATTTCGGGGCGAAATTCTCTTAAGTGGGGGATACTGTGACAACCGTCACTTTTTCCGACTCAGGTTAGTCTAGTATGCCAATAGCTCTTACCGTGTTTACAAACAACTTTGAAATTGAAAGTTCCTTATACTTTACTTACGTGTGATTATTACTTTTGACATGTGTGTATATCGTTATATGTGATTGATATCGTGCTAGTCTAGGTGCACAAGTAGTTAGTTCCCACTAGACGAGCTCCTAGATTTAATGAGAAATTTCTGTTTTTCGTGAACTTGTCTTTTTGTATTCGATAAACATCGTTAAACATTTAAGAACTTCTGGTTTCATATTACATCTATATCATATCTTAACAACTATATACTTAAGTACTAGTCCTGAGTTTCGGTTAGCTTGTGATCTCCGCTTCCGAGAATCTCCGTTGTTTGTATGCGACAAACATCAACCTTATGCCTGAAGGGACTGCGCCGCAGTATTGTGCTAGTGCGGCGCACCGCGAGTCTCGATCAGAATTTTCAATTCGTTTGTTGGAGTGTTGGTGTCGAGCTGAGCCTTTTGGGTTAGCCCTGAAATACTGTGGTTTGAACCTAGGGTCCCTAGTAACCATTTTTAACCTATCTTAATCTAACATACACCACTCCTTTGTTTAACCATTTCACAAACCCTAATTCTCATTTCACAACCGTCACCATGTTTCTCCTTAGCAGCCAATTTCGTTTTCCTTGGAGTCCACTACTGGTTACCATCATTATCCATCCTCTATTCGATCATCTCTAGCATTAAAGCATCATTTCATCCATCAGTTTATTCAAGGTAATGGTATTTCGGTTTTTTGTGCATCCCTAAAACCGAAACCCTAAATCCATTTCTAAATATGATGTTGTATTTCTCCTTGGAAGCCAATTGTTCCTCCTTTAGGCCAGCCGTCATCTTCATTCGTTGGGATCCTTGGATCATCATTAATCAATCGTGTAAGTGTGTCGTTTCGAGTTGGTATCGTTGCCTCTAGTTTAGCCAATTCATATGTCATTTGGTGTAACCTTATGATTTGTTTTGTAGAAATCCTTGTGTGACCTTGCTGCTGACTTTCAACATTCGAAACCATCTTCGAGTCATCATTGTTCATCTATTGTAAGTTTTTTTTGGTGATACATCTTTTAGCCGATCCATGTTCAAGTTAAGCATATGATCTAATCTCGTGGTGTTGTTTTTGTTGTTTCTTTGGTTTGGGTGACCTCTAGTTCGATCCCAGCTGATTCCTTGCTGCTCCTTTTGTGGTCTTTTATCACCCTCGTGTTCGTGGCTAGGAGGAAGAATCAATTGTTCATAAATCGTTGCAAATTAAAGAGTATAAACCCTAAATCCTATTTACTTTTCTATGTTTCGTTGTGTTATCTTTGAATCGTGTTAAAGATGTGTATGAGTCTGATATTGGACGTTTACAAACTGAATTAACATCACATAAAACATTTCTACAAGTTTCGTTTTCCAAACCGTCACAAAGACCCTAATCTAATAAGCTTATATGTTAACTTGTAAATCTTGTTGAATCGGATTTTGACCTGTCTTTCTCGGTTTATATCTTTCGTATGACTTTAAATTTTAATCTGTGATCTAAACCAAACTAGTAGGTCTCGGAGTCTAGTGTTCATTCATATAAGCCTCATAGTCTAATTTTTGTAGAACGCTCAGAAACTGTAATTTGGTAAACCTTGGTGGAATCTGAATTATTGAAACAGTTGGTTAGGTTTTGGTAAGTTGAATTTGTGTAATGATTTAGTAAAATTAAATATATTTAAAACTGATTTATTTAATTTCATAACTGGTCTAAATCATGATTGTTAAGTGTCAGGATCGTTTGTGTCTTCGTTGAATGTTTTAACCTCGTTATAAACTCAAACTAGCAAAGTCACCTCTTTGGACAGATTGCTTAACCTATTTTATTTTGATCATAACTATTTCATAATTAACTCAATTGGATCAAACCCATATTCTAAAACGTATCCCTATGAGTCTAGTTTTCAGATATATAAGTTTTATCGTCTAACTCTTCCTAAAACTCTAGATACATAAGTTAGTATGAACATAAGTACTCGCTGAAAATGATATCATTATATCTAAAACCTAAACATGTTAAGTAATCGATCCCGAAACACATTAATCTTATTCTTATGATTTATTACTACCTTTATCTAGGGGAGCTCTAGATCTAGTCGGTACATACCTTGTGACCTACTTAATTGTATACACACACATATTCACACTACTTGTGTTGTGTCGCTTATTGCTCGATAAGGTGAGTTCATTGCCCCTCTTTTACTACTCTATACGTGTTTACAAATCGGGGGAAAGTAAAGCTCAACCAAACTACTTTTGACAAAACTGGATTTCGATAAACGGATTTTACTTCCATACTTACTATATATGGAAACCTTACTATTTTTGGAAAATTACCATAAATAGATATTTCTATTATGGAAACTTACTACTTTTACAAATCATGAAATGTGTAACAAACAAAATGCATATTTTTAAAACTTAACGAGACATTGGTTGTGAGAGTTGTTCACGAGTATACCTTCCCTACTGGTGAAAACTCTGGTCAGTATACCTTTCCTACTGAAATATCAGTATACCTTTCCTATTGATACCAGCACGCTCATTAGTATACCTTTCCTACTAATGTTGTGTACTTACGGTAGCGTGGCTACTGCGGATGAGATAGTCAGTATACCTTTCCTACTGACAATACTTGTTACTAGTATATCTTGCCCACTAGTGATACATGCTAATGTTGTATGATTGTGGATTATGTTTTCTTACTACTTACATGCATTAGTTACACACCCTTTATGCTAAACTGGATTGAGATATGATTTCTTACCTCTACATTTTTTTACTTACTCGATGAACTCGCTCAACTATATGTACTTTTTAAGCCTTACTTTCAGCTTATGAGTAGGCGTAGGACTTGGCTTTAGGAGTCGGACTCTAGGAGACTCCCAGGATTTGCATTTTCATTCTGGGATTCTATTATGACTATACTTTTATTCTGGGATTCTATTTCGGGCTTGCATGCCTAAGTATTTGATACATTACGTTGGTTGTTTGTTGAACTTATTGCTTGTAGTGTTTGACGGATTCGTGTACCAAGGATTTTACCTTGAGTATGGCGACGTCATAACAATACATTATTTATTTTATCATATAGATTTGTCTTTATTTACTATTGCGTTATGACGATCGCCAATTGGCCACCACTAGAGGGGTGTGATAGATTGGTATCAGAGCACATGGTTAAAGGGAACTAGGTGGTTTGACCAAAACTATAACTAGGAGTCCTCATATATATCTTTTAGGATCTTTTTATCATTTCATATCGTCGCACTACTCACACTTAACGACTTTATCTCCTAAGGAAGACGGCGAACCGCAACAACTTACGACGTCGAAAGAGTTTACTATACGATTATTTTCATGTGACGTTTTTGCTTTATATTCTCATTGTTGGTAGGTATGGAAATTTTGAGTTTGAAATCTGAGGGCTCACTGCGCCGCAGTACTTCTTTAGTGCGCCACAGTAGAAACTCAGACCAGTTAATCTGAGAGCTCACTGCACCGCAATACCTTCCCGCTGCGCCGCAGTAGAGACTCAGACCAGTTACTTTAGGTTATTGATCGTTAAAAATTATCATTGTGATATGAACTTGGGGAGCAAATGTGTAATTGAGACGATGCTCTTTCTTTGGGTCCCTCATCTCGTTGCCATACTAGAATCATTTTTTCATTCAATCGTGATTCCGCTACTCCCTCGAAATTCCTGTTTTATTTCATTTCGATTTATCGATCTTCTTACTTCCGGAATTCTATTCTACAGTACATGACGGTCTCGTGGAAGAACTTTTGTGCGGTAATCGAAGGTATGAATTTGAAGACTCCCTTACCCTATCTTCGAAGACGGTGCTATTTTTTTTGTTTATCTTGACCATAACATTCTTGAACTCTTTCATTCATTCTTATATTGTTACAAAATCGATGCTCGATTTTACATCAGGAGATTGTTTAAATCAAATTCTAAGAGATTGTATCTATCCTTTCGGTTACTTCATTGTTTCAAAATTCGGGGAGAAACATTAATTCTCGCCATATTCTTTCGTAAGGATTCTCGTATTGACACTTGGAGATAAACATTAATATTCGGTAACAGATTTATGTCCCAGCAGAATAACATCAATTTTCTCCTATCTCTGTTTGTTTTCAAGTTTTCGTTCCTACCATACGACAACCAGACCCCGAAACATTTTCACGATTTATACTAATCTGCTCAAATGAAATCTTGCCAAAACGTTTTTTTCTCGAGCACCACTCAAACTCTGTTATTTAATCTCGAGTTAGTCGGAACTAACTCACGTGAACTCGTGTTCTCTCAAATATATGGATGGGGTCGATATATGAAGCCTTACGACGTGCTCTCAAATCAAGGTTCTCCTGTTTCCTTATCATGATTACTTTTATTCGTGAAACTCATTCAACCGAATCTAGTCCCTAATGATGTGAACGTATCGTTTTCGCCCCAAAAGTTCACTCGTGATGTATCCGTCTCCCAACGTGATAAACTTGAATTCATGACATACCTGGTACGGCTATACGAACCTTCTGCCTTGCGTTGGTATCTACCATCGCATAAAATTTTCTATTTTATGGCCGAGGACTATCGGTACTCATTTTTGCAATTAGTATTTCATCGATTAGACTCCTCAGTAATCTTGTTCAAGATTTACTCTGGTCATATAGCATGTCAATCCTAGTATCTCGTTCCGTGTGAACCCAAACTTGATAATCGACCTATTCGACTGCAATACGTGATTTATAGAAGAGTGTATGATGTAAACTATGATCAAAATGTGTGCATTTTCTATAGGTTGTTTCTAATGCAAAACCCGATGCACTCGCTTTGTTACTATCATGACTGAGGTCCCTTACGATACTTTTTCCAGTTTTGGAACGTACCGATATGGAGACATGAATTTCTTTTCCGCATAAAAAGTACTCTTTGGAGCCTTGTGCACCCCTCGTAAAGTGATAAACTATTCAGTTTGGAATTATTACATATCAATTGATAAGCAATACTCTCAAACCATCTGGATTTGAAAACCAGTTGATCTCCTGTATCAATCGATTATACGAACCCGAGAAACGCTTTTCTCTATTTTCTTAATCAAATCGGATGTTCTCTAAGACGATGTCCTCGTCAACTCTAACTTATTCTCAGTTACTTTGAGCAATTGCTATCTTATTCACTATCGGTGGTAAAATAAGATTTTATTTTGATTTATACTTATCCGGTCTCAATCTGCTTGTAATTCTCGACACTTTCTATCGGGTGACACATAGTCCAGCAAGAGAAGATTTTTATTTCCCAAACTTCGCTATACCCGATTCCGCATGCCTTAAGCACATCTCTTAATGGTTATGTCATCAACTTCCATGAGCTTTATACTGCAGATAGTTTTCCGAGCTAAACTCTATCTTTGAATTCCTTATCGTCGTCGTTTTTCTCGAAACCTCGAAGTAACTTTAGATGCGACTCGAGACAGAAGGTTGTAATATCTGATGACTATTACTTCCTCGCATGTGATTCACGAAGCATCTCGGGATTACATCCTTATACGTAACCACGAGGATAGTTCCCATTATGGGTTGAAACTCAATAACTCGTAGATACCAATACGACCTTCATCATGTATTGAAATCTTTGACCGTTATTGCTCTGTGCGTTAGACATTTGACATTTCGAAATTAATTTCAAGCGTTGTGCATTAAAATACTAATTCATTTCATCATCCTGAGTTAGCTATTTTAGCAACTTTTTGTGTCCATCTCGATACAACTTGGAGATTTCTGGATGTAAATAATACTTAAGGCGATATTTATTCTTGATATTAGTCACTTGAATATTTTGATCTATGATACCATGTAGACGCATCTAACATGAAAAGTTTCTGTTATTACACTCCGTTATGTTACTGAAATCTTACGATGACACCAAACGCTGATATAGACTTGTGGAATTGATTCGATTTACGCGCTACACAACAATCATACTAATGCAACTCATTTGATACAAAGTTCTCTACAAACCTACTCTTCTTACTTTCTGTTTGTGATACAGACTTGAGATATTTTTTGACGCGGGTGGGTTTCTTCACCATTTATTAGTATTCAATTTAACTATTTATCAACTCCCTGGTGGTCCATTAGTCGAACTAAAGACTTCGTCTTTCTCAATCTCCGTTTTGTTGATTATGTTTGTAATTCGGTGTTTCACATTTAGTGGTGATCACTCGCAGGTAATGATAGGAATTCTCTTGTGTCTGATCAACATGATGGAGCAAACAAAGAGTGACGGTGAAGCTTCCAAAATGTCCAAGTCATAGTTTACATTAGTATAGTTTCAATTCGGGTGAACTGTGTTCATCACCCGAATTGATTAATAAAGTGTAAAGCTTAGGTGGGATTAAGTTCGAGTGAACTAATTCTTCTCAGAATTAAGTTCAAGTTTACCCGAACTGATCTAACTAAGTTGAAAATTTATGTTTCACCCGAAATGTTTTTAATAAACATAAGGGTGGCATTTATGTAATAGTTAGCTAGTGTAGGTCTATAAATAGTAGCTAGCAACATGCATAATGTATGCTTTGTACAAAATTCTGATTTGTATCTGAAATTCCCGCCATCTAAGGCATTCAATCAACTTTTTCAATTCATCTTTGAATCTGTTCTCAAAATCATTCAATAGCTTCGATCAATTACTACTAATTCCGCTATTAGTAATTGTGATTTATACACTGATTGCTAGCTGAGAGGATTACTAGACCTGACAAGTGGTATCAGAGCTGGTTATCAATTCAATTTGATTCATCTTTAGCTACATTCGGAGTGTTTGGATTAGCTTGAAGATTTAGAAGATCTAATATCAACGTTTTGTTTGGTTTCTGAAGATTTTAATTTTGGCGGTAAGGTTTAGTTTCTGCAAATTTGAATTAGATCAATCAATTTGAGTATTTGTGCTTTGAGGATTAGTGTTTAGAGCAATTTGTTGAGGTTTCAGTGATTTTAGGAAAATTAATTTCAGTTTGAGGTTGTTTAGTTGATCCGAATTAAGTGTTCAATAGTCCGAATTAAAATCAAACGATCAGTTCATCATGTCTGTTGTTCCAGCTAACATTCCTGCAGTCAATTAAAATAACGAGACATGATCTAGTGGTAGGCCTCCGAAGTTTCTGCCTGGCCACGATTTCATGATGTGGAAATTGAGATTTAAGGCTTTTTTATACTACAGTGATAGGAAAATCTGGACCTCTATTGTCAATGGACCTCTCAGGCCTATGATACAGGAATGATCGATGTAGATCCTGACAGATATACAGAGTCTGATAACAAACTCATTGATAGGGATTTCAGGGCATTAGGAGCACTTATTTTGGCTCTACCAACAGAGATTTACAACAACTTTAAGGACTGTGTGTCAGCTAAGGAGCTTATGGATGCCATGGAATTAAGGTATAAGGGAAGCATTGAGCTTAAGGAGAGCAAGAGAGACATGCTTAAGAAGTTGTATGAGGCATTTGAGCATGTAAGAGGGGAAAGTTTATCTGATCAGATTAGCAGATACACACTTTTGGTGAGTCATTTGAAAAGTGTTGGGGTGGCGATGAAGGATAGTGACATTGTGTAGAAGTTGTTGGGATCTCTTCTACTGAAATGGGCAGTTCAAACCATGATTATCAAGAGGACAACAAATCTTAATGCAATGACACTTGTTAAACTCATTGGTATTCTGCAATCTTATGAGGTGGACATGCAATTAGATGAGAAGAAGCAGTCCCAGAATTCATATGGATGTGCATTGAAAGTATCAGCTCTAATGAATCCTCCTCAGTACTCCAAACAAACACATACTCAACCTCAATCTTATGCTAGCCATCACTCTGGAAGCTACCATTCTACAAGCTGATTCCCTCCAACTCAAGTGTCAAATGGCTACAATTTACATGTTTACAATGGTTATTCTGGTCATACTAATGAAGCCAACATTTATCAGACACCATCTGCAATCTTAGGGCCTTCAGCTATGGGTGATAGAGAGACTCTCTACAAAGCTTTTGTTGCTAGTTGTGAAGCTTTTGTGGCTTGCAGTCTTAATCAAGCAGAATTGGCTAGAGAGGATTTGGAACAGCTTCACCCTGATGACTTGGAGGAGATAGATCTTAAATGGCAGATGGAAATGGTGAGTGTAAGGGCCAATAGATTTTTTAAGAAAAATGTCAGGAATAACTTCAGGAAAGCAAATGGTGAGAAGATGGGCTTTGATTAGTCAAAGGTTAAATGCTACAACTGTGATGACTATGGGCACTTTGGAAGAGAATGCAGGGCTCCAAGAATTAATAACAACAACAATGGCTATCAAAGGAACCATCAACAAGCTGAGTAGAAGCAAATCACTGGACCTAAGATAAAGAATGGTAAAGAAGAGGAAAGTACAAGTAGGAAAGCATTGATCACCTTTGGTGAATGGGATGACGTGGCTGAGGAAGATTACAAGAACAAATTTGTATCTGTTTGATGAGTAAAATTTCCTCTGTCAACCATGATGAGGTACTTTCAAATACTTTCACTCTATCTTGCTTATACACTGTTAAATATATAAGGGAACACAACCTCAGTTTAATTAAAGAGATTGATTCGATAAAGTTCCAGCAAAGAGAGTTTTGAAACAAAGAAAAGGTTTATAAGGAAAAAATAGACTTTTTGACAAATGATGTAGATGCATATAAAGGAAAGCTAGGAAGGTTTGAAACTCAGCATGAAAACTTGTTTGAAAGATTTCAAAAGGTTTCAAATGAATTTAAAGAGTCAAAAATTTATGTTGAGAAATTCAACCTTTCATCAAAGACTTTGAGTGGAACCATTGAGCATCAAATGGTGCATAAGGCAAGGGCAGGTATTGGATCCAATGCAGTACCTCCTCCTTCCATTGACAACTACTGAAGTAAGCCTGAATTTACATCATTCAAAGTGGTCTGCTTGTTGCAAATTGTTTTGATGAATCATCTTCTTTAAATGATAATGTAGAACTGCCTAAAACTTGTTCATCTGTACATAATGTGAATACTCTGCCTGTTAATACTAGTCTAAATAGAGTTTTTAATTGTGTAGAAGGTAGAAAATTAGAAAGTTTAGGAGTAAAAGCTGATGGTTGTGAAGAAAGTGTTGAGAATTGTAATAAGATAAAATTAATTGAGATAGAGGAGGAATTTGTTGAACCAATCCATAATTGTAAACATGAGAGATATTTTTTAGTTCATGACTTTGTTATGTCAAAATCAACTGTAGATGATCTTGTTTTAGATGATTGTGTGTTGAATATAGTTGATATAGATTGTGTGAATGATTGTTTGCCTGTAAATGTGAATGAATATTTGATTAAGAGTGAGCATGTTAAAAATGAAAAAGTTAAAATCAATAAATCAAAAAGGAAAAAAATATGTTTGACATGTAAAAAGAAACAGAAACAAGAAGAGTGTTTGGTTAAAGTCTAAAAAGAAAAATGTTTTTGATTGTGTGTTAACATCTGTTGATTTGAAATTTGGAAAAATTGATTTTAAGAAATACATTGATGACAAAGCTGCAAAATCAAAAAATGTGAATGATTTGATATTTGGTAGATTTAATCCTACATTTCTAAATGAATTGAAGTCACCCAAACTAACATATTCTATGTCTGAATTAAAAAGGTTAAATTCTGGTGATAATTTGTTAAATTCGGATAAAATGAAAGTTAATTCGGATAAACATATTTTCAAAAACACTTTTGGTGACAAAATGTTTAAGTTCGGATAAACAAAGGTTTAATTCGGATAAAATTTTGAGGTTAAAAATCAATTCGGATATGAATATTGATAGTTCGGGTGATGAAAAATTAAATTCGGATTATTCAACTTGTATCTCTGAAAGGAAAATGCATGACTATTTCAAGTTTAACAAATTCAAAGGAGTGCATTCTAAATTAAGGAAGATTTGGGTTCCAAAATCTCACTGAATCTGACTTGTGCAGGGGTAGTCTACTAGTCGTCAAGAAGATAACACATGGACGGTTGATAGTGGATGCTCAAGACACATGACAAGAAACATTAGATTGCTCCAAGACTTTATTGCATTCATGGGAGGAAATGTTTCATTTGGTGGAGACATGGGTGGTTTAATCACAGGTAAGGTGTCCAATGGCCCTTTGACTCTGGAACAGGTCAACTTTGTAAAGGAATTAAATTACAACCTGCTTTCAGTGTCTCAGGTATGTGATAATGATTATACCACTCCATTCACAAAAGAATTTTTCTACATTCTTAAAAAGGAATATGTCATCCCCGATGATATGATTGTTTTGAAAACAATGTGAGGACATGTATATTTTAGATAGGAACACTGCTCAATCAACTGAATCTTCAAACTGCTTCATATCTAAAACTACTGAAAAAGAGTCTGATTTATGACATATAAGGATTTGTCATGTCAACCTTAAAAGCATGAATAAACTGGTCACAGATAGTCTAGTTACTGGATTACCTAAAAAGAATTTTCAACTAATTGACCATTGTAATTCATGCCTTAAAGGAAAACAACATAAATCAAGTTTTAAACTAAAGACTCAAACTTCAGTAGATACAGTCCTTCACCTTCTACACATGGATCTATTTGGTCCACTCAGTGTGAAGAGTCTTGGCATGAAATCTTACTGTTTAGTTATCACTGATGACTATTCAAGATTTTCATTGGTCTTTTTCATGGCTCATAAAAGTGAAAAAACCTGAGCTCATTAAAGATTTTGTTGTTCAAATAGAAATTTTTTGTGATTAAAGGGTTAAAATTATTAGATGTGATAATGGCGCATAAATTAAGAATGTCACCATGAATGATTTTTGCACACTTAAGGGCATTTTTAGACAATATAGCTCCCCAAGAACTCCTCAACAAAATGGAGTTGCTGAGAGGAAAAACAGAAATTTAATTGAGGGAGCTAGGGCCATGTTAAGTGCATCTTCATTGCCTGGCACATTCTGGGTTGAAGCAATAAACACCATGTGCTATGTCAACAACAAAATTCATATAGTTAAGAGCTTATGAAAAACCTGTTATGAGTTATTTTCTGGAAGACAACCTTTTGTAGTATTTTTCAAAGCTTTTGGCTGTCAATGGTTTATTTTAAACACCAAAGACCAATTAGGAAAATTTGATCCTAAAACAGATGATGGTTACTTCCTTGGATATTCTAGTGTCTCTAAAGTCTATAGGATTTTCAATAGAAGAACTAGGAACCATAGAAGAATCAATCAATGTGATATTCAATGAATATACACAGAATGTTAGGAATTCAGGTGCTGAATGGCTATAGATACATTTGTGAATTCATTTAATGGTGTTTTCCCAGATGTTTCAGAACAAGTGCAGGTATCAACAGAGAATGTAGAAAATGCTGAAGATAGTGATGATTTTGAACTAGGAAGACGAGCACATGCGAGTGCAAGCCCTTCTATATTGAATCAAGATCACATCAATTCATTGGATGATACAACTATAGTAACTGAAGATCTTGTAGAGAGCCAAACTAATGCAGACATTCTTCAAGAAGAAGACATTCCAGTAAACTCTGAAGATCAAGACAATATTGTACAAGATCAAGAATTGCAAGCTGATGAAAATCATGATGATTTTGGTGCACAAAATTCTACTGAAGATATTTAAGATGAACAAGCTATTGATGAGCTTAATTTTGGTGATCCACAAGTCAATTCGGGTGTTCAAGACCAAGTTGAAGAAAGTTGGGGTGGATTACAAGAAAATTCTGGTGCACAAATGGATATAAAAGAAAATTCGGGTGATATTCAGAACAATTCGGGTGCAGAAAATGTGAATGAAAATAATCCTGATGAAGCACAATTCCATACTGGTGAATAAATTCAGACTCTACCTACTGAACCAAGCCATGAACAACCCAGTGAAGCAATTTCTTAATCTTTACTTTTGGATGATATTGTCCCTAATCAAACAAATCTTTCTACTAATATTACTGAGGAAATTAATTCATTTTTAAAAGTTCACAAGATTCATCCTCTAAGTAATATTATAGGAAATTTGTATGATAAGGTCAAAACTAGAAGTAGTTCTGGGTTAGCCAATTTGTGCTTATTTTCTTGGTATCTGTCTCAGCTAGAACCTAAGAATGTTTATATTGCTTTGACCATATGTCACACCCCTCTAATAGCGGAAACACGAGGCGTTCCAGTTATAATATCAAGAGTCAAGATTACAACAATATAACCGATAAACAAAACATAAAATAAAATAGATCATGCCAAATGTTACAAAATACATCATAATGTCAAGGGCAGTAAAACGCCAAGTACCAATACAACTTAAAAGAAATCAACAAGTGGATCGTCAATGAAATTACGATAAAAATTACAAATTCGAATTTCACAAAAGCAAGCGATCCGAAAACAACCATGGTATGATCAACGGAAATCCTCAATTTCCTGCAAAGCGTTAAAACGACACCAACAACATGTTGGTGAATTATTCGTAATTTTTAAGTAAAAAGTGACCCATCGATAAATCTCAATATTCAACATAATTTCAAATACATATCTTGTTATACATCCAATTAGTGAAAGGTGCTATGCCTAAATCAGTCATACATCTCGATCCTAACCAATCAGTTTAATCCCCAATCCAATGGTGTATCAAACCAAAGGCAAACAGTTTAAACATACAGTTTAATAATAAGGTCATAACATCCGCTCGTAGTAGCAGCCTACAGAGGAATGAGGGTTAGGTACATAACCGAATACAGATCTATACATATGAAACACGGGAAAACGCTTAACGAGTGTATAAGGGGGGCCACCATGGCCTATTGACACATCATCTAAGGCAGACCTAATTCACTGGGTAAACAAGATAATTAATAACATTCCGCATTCATGCAGACAGTTTAAAATACACAGATAGTTTAAAATTCGCTTTACAGCCCAAAAGTATTTAAGACAAGGGCTACGAATAACTCACAATACAAGCTTCAGCAAATCTCGGGTAATACAATCACGGGACCACAATTCCACCGTCTAAGTTCCCTAAAAACAGTAAATAATATAGTTGCAGTATCTCTATAAGTATAGTTCGGTTTAGCCTTGTCGGTTAAGATTAAGTTTAATAAGATATTCAAATGATCCATCAGTTTAAATCAAAATGACGTATTTAGGATGGCGATGTTCCGTGCCAAAAAGGGGCCGACCAAAAGGATATCGACATTTCACGTCATACGATAATTCGAAAGGAATAACATTCCGAGTCGAAACGACTACTAGGAATATTGGTTGAAAGAAATATTGTTTATAAGTTTTATCGAGATCGACCAAGATCAATGGCAATGATGTTGACTTGGTCAAATCGAAGATGTTGACTTTATAAAGTCAAATGTTAAGGAAGTTGACTTACAGAAGTCAAAAGTCAACAATGTTGACTTATAAAAGTCAAATGCCAAGGATGTTGACTTTGCAAAATTCAAATGTCAAAGATGTTGATTTTGTAAAAGCTAAAGTCAATAATTCGAGGTCGAATCATAATAGTTTGGAAGATAATCGAAGTTGACGTAAAAATCTCACTTTGACGCTTTGAAGGTTTAAAAGACTTTACTTGTCAAAATATAATGTAAAATGTCTTTATAATGTTTTTAACCAAAGTTTATCGCAAAATTAATATTTGACGGCTTTGGATTACGATCGTTATTTGTAGCAAATGTTTATTTATTGAAATGTAGATAATATGTCCATTTTAAACAAATGTTAAGGCATTTTAGATTGCGTTGGCGTCTTTGAGTCCAAAGACGGTATTTTATCGAGATATGTTACTTTCATATATTTTATTATGTTTAGACAAGTCTTTAGAGTTGTTTATAAAGCTAACATGAAATCAGAGGCTTTGAAACGGCAATTTACGGACAAAACGTCAAAACGGCTAAACAAGCAAAACGGGTATTTTGCTGAAAAATGGCCCGCTGCGTCGTCCTGGACATCCAGAACGGCACACAGGACCATTTCCAGCAACTCCGTTTTTGTTGTTTTTGCCTAAATCCGTTCGTTTAGGGACTTTTTAGTTAAAACTCAAACTGTAAATAACTTACATTTAGTTCCAAATGTATTTACCAATCTTCATATATATGTATAAATATACCATTTTACATACTAATACATACAATATGTTAATTTCGGTAATAATCAAATTTTTACATATTTTAGTCCAAACTTTGTCCACAACCAAAATATTCACAAATGTTGGTCTAGTATATTAATCCTAACCATTTTCCAAGGCTTTAACCGAAATATACATAGAAAATAATAACGAAATGTATAAAAAGATGAATATGGGAAAAATGTCGATTTTACCGAATAACAACCGGAAGATCTTAAGCTTGAGAATATAAACCCGAAAGCAACTTTTGGTGGTGAGATGATGAGAAGTTTACAGCTCCAAACAAAAATATAAAACCACCATTAGTCTAGATCCTTGCATGCAAAGTGAAAATTAACGTTTTTGGAGAGATTTTCGGTAAAAGTTACTTACCATGATCAAAGAGATTTTCTCCAAGAAAAGCCAAAGATTCTTCCTCCAAATGAAATGTAATATGGAAGGCAAAAGCTTGGAATGCAAAAGATCAATAATATGTGTTAGAATCTCTAACAAAGAAGAAGATTTATGGAGAAAAATGAAAGAAAAGTGAAGAAAACCTTAAGAAAACTTTACCAAAAGTTGATGGAGATCAAAAGGAACTTGTTTCTTTGATGATTTTAGACTTGAATCCTTCTTCAAATATGTGTTTTATGCTTCAAAGTTTCTGGAAATGTGAAGTGTTTGAGAGAGAAAATGAGAGAAAAACAAAGGGAAAATGATAGGAAAATGAGAGAGAGTGGTGTTTCTAGGTGAAAAATGTGATGTTCAAATGAGTTTGTGAGGTGAATGATGACCCCAAACAAGGCTCCTCTGCCCATTTTCTGACTCTTACACGTTTGGGAGAAGTGCCCAAGCAAATTTCATTCAAAAATGACTCACACAAAATAACAAAAATCTGATCAGCGACCTGTGCTGCGCACAGAGTGACCTGTGCAGCGCACCGGATGTCTTGTGCTGCAGCACAGCGCCAGATTTCAGATTTTCCAGTTTTTCGTTTGCGCGATCGTTAAGGAGTTCTGTTCGTCGAAAGTTCCCGATTCTTTTTGCGATGAAATTAGGAAAGTTCATACTATGATTTTCTTTATATTAGGTTCATTTAATATTATATTTTCACTTTCGATTTCGAGATTCGCACGATTTCGGTAAAGAGTAAATAAGAGCAAAAGCGCGATATCTCGACGATAAAGAATACGATAACCGACAAATTTGGCATAAACCTTCTAACTTATAATTATGAGGATACTAACTAATTGGCACTTAGATAAATAAAATTATTACGTCTCAGGGGACGAATCAACAAATACAGAAAACCCGATTCTCAATAACAGTAAATCGTGAGCAAAACAAAGCGAAACACAAGGGTCAAAACAATTGCGAATAATCTTAAAATAACAACGGTAACTCAAGTACCTCAAATTGATGGGACGTCACAGCCTCCCCCAGTAAAAAGAATTTCGTCCTCGAAATTTCTATTGAGCATCGCTACTAGAAAAGAGATGGGGATATTTCCGCTGCATTTCATCCTCCCGTTTCCACGTAAACTCAGCTCCAATCTTAGAGTTCCATCGGACCTTCACAATAGGGATTCGACTCCGCCGTAAGCGCTTGACCTCTCGGTCAACGATTTCTACCGGCTCCTCTATTACGTGAAGCTAATCATCCAAACGTAGTTTCTCCAAAGGAACAATCAATGACTCGTCAGCAAGGCATTTCGTGAGATGCGATACGTGAAATACGTTGTGCACACCGCTCAACTCAAGTGGCAACTCAAGATGGTAAGCCACTGGTCCAACACGAGACAAAATTTTAAACGGACCCGTAAAACGTGGACTTAACTTGCTGCGCTTCTCAAAATGAAACACGCCCTTCCAAGGAGAAACCTTCAATAACACCAAATCGCCGACCTTCAATTCCAAAGGCTTCCGACGCAAATCCGCGTACTTCTTCTGGCGATCTCTCGCGGCTAACAGACGATCTTTGATCCTAAAGATCTTATCAGTCGTCTCCGGGATTAGCTCGGGACCCGTAATCTAGCTATCACCAATCTCAGCTCAACAGAGTGGAGACCTACACTTCCGACCGTAAAGAGCTTCAAAAGGCGAGCAATTAATACTGGAGTGGTAACTATTGTTGTACGAAAACTCGACCAACGGTAAATGTTTATCCCAACTCCCGCCAAAATCTAAAACACACGCGCGTAGCATATCTTCCAACGTCTGAATCGAGCGCTCACTTTGTCCATCGGTCTGAGGGTGATAAGCCGTGCTCATATCCAATCGTGTGCCTAAAGCTCGCTGTAGCGTCTGCCAGAACCTCGAAATAAACAGCCTGTTGCGATCAGAAATAACAGATACAGGAATTCCATGTCTGGCCACGATCTCATCAATATACAATCTAGACAACTTCTCTATTCGGTAATCTTCTCGAATAGGCAGAAAATGCGCTGACTTAGTCAGTCGATCAACTATGACCCAAATACTATCATAACCTCCTGAAGACCTAGGAAGCTTCGAAACAAAATCCATCGTAATATTTTCCCACTTCCACTGCGGGATTTCCGGCTGCTGAAGAAGGACAGAAGGCTTCTGATTCTGAGCCTTAACCTTACAACAGGTCAAACATTTTCCTACATACTCGACAATCGGCCTCTTCATGCCAGGCCACCAGTAAAAATCTTTCAAGTCGTGATACATTTTATCCACTCCGGGATGAACGGAGTAATTTGACTTGTGACCTTCATCCAAAATTAACTGTCTAAGACCGACGGGAACCCAAATACGGTCTAAGAAATACATAACCCCGTCGTCTTTCGGCTCCAATTGACGTGCCAAGCTAAATAATCCTTCATTCTTCATGCAATCCTCGGTGAGAGCCTCCTGCTGAGCCTGAATAATACGAGTCTTCAAACTCGACTGAATAGAAACCGTCATAGCGCGAACTCTCACCGGCTTAACCGATTCCTTGCGACTTAACGCATCGGCTACTACATTAGCTTTTCCCGGGTGATAAAGAATTTCGCAGTCATAATCGTTCAACAATTCCACCCATCGACGTTGCCTCATATTCAACATCTTTTGATCAAAGATGTGTTGCAACGACTTATGATCGGTAAACACAGTACACTTAGTAACGTACAGGTAATGGCGCCAAATCTTTAAAGCAAAAACCACGGCGCCTAATTCCAAATCATGGGTTGTGTAGTTCTTATCATGAATCTTTAACTGAAGAGAGGCATAGGCAATGACCTTTCCGTTCTGCATCAATACGCACCCGAGTCCTTTATGCGAAGCATCGCAATATACAACAAAATTTTCGGTACCCTCGGGAAGACTCAAGATAGGAGCATCACACAACCGCTTCTTTAATAACTGAAAAGCTTCTTCCTGCTCAGCACCCCAAATAAACTCCTCGTTCTTCTGGGTCAACTTCGTCATAGGCGAGGCTATTTTCGAAAAATTCTCGATAAATCCACGGTAATAACCTGCCAGACCCAAAAATGAACGGATATCGGTGGGTGTCTTTGCTAACCACATGGCCAAGAAATTGGACCTCAGATAGCCAAAACTCGCATTTCGAGAACTTAGCGTAAAGCTGCTCCTTCCTGAGCAGCTCCAACACTATCCTCAAATGCTCCTCGTGCTCCTCACGGCTACGAGAATAAACAAGAATATCGTCGATGAACACGATCACAAACTTATCTAGGTAGGGACGGCAGATACGGTTCATCATTTCCATAAACGCTGCAGGCGTATTCGTGAGACCGAATGGCATGACTAGAAACTCGTAATGACCGTATCGCGTTCGAAAATCAGTCTTCGAAACGTCCTCCTCCTGCACTCTCAACTGATGATATCCGGATCGTAAATCAATCTTAGAAAAGAAACATGAGCCTTGAAGTTGGTCAAACAAATCATCTATACGAGGTAAAGGATAGCGGTTCTTTACTGTCAGCTTATTCAGCTCTCGATAATCTATACACAATCTCATCGAACCATCCTTCTTCTTTATGAAGAGTACCGGCGCGCCCCACGGAGAGAAACTTGGCCTTACGAAGCCTTTATCCACCAACTCCTAGATCTGCTTAGAAAGCTCTAACATTTCCGAAGGTGCTAACCGATAAGGAGCCTTCGCCACTGGCGCTGCTCCGGGAACTAAGTCGATCCTAAACTCTACCTCACGTCTAGGGGGTAAACCAGGTAAATCCTCTGGGAACACATCGGGGAAATCACACACTACTGGCTTCTCTTCCAGCTTCCCAGTGTTATCCTTCTTCACAAGATGTGCAAGAAAGAGTGAACAATCCCGATTAATGTACTCCTGGACCTTCATACACGAGACAATCTTAAGACGCCTCCCTGTCTTATTCCCTTGAACTAATAGCGGCTCTCCTTGCGGTAACGGAATACGGATCATCTTCTCGAAACATACGATCTTTGCAGGATGCGTCTCTAACCAATCTATGCCGATAATTACGTCGAAACAACCTAACCTAATTGGAATTAAGTCGATAGGAAAAGAGTGGTCGTCGAAACTAACACTACAATCGGAAAGTAACTCGGACGCATGGAAAAATTCACCATCAACTAATTCTATCTCAAAGGAAGGTACTAAAGGTATGGACTTACAGGGAATCATAGTTCTAAAATCATCAGATATAAAACTTCTATCCGCACCAGAATCAAATAAGATAAACGCAGGTCGACCACAAACAAGAAACGTACCTGTAACAACGTGTGGATCCTGCTGAGCCTCCTTGGCTCCCATCACAAATGCTCTACCGCGAGGACCGGCACCAGCAGCATTTCCAGCTAAACCCAACTTAGGACACTTGTCCCTGCGATGCTCGGGTGATCCACATTCATAGCAATTGCCCTTCGGGGTCTTACAGAAATTTTCAGTGTGCCCTAACTTCTTGCACCTACCACATACCCAACAAGCCACATCTTTGGTGTGGTGCCTTCCACACCGATCACACTTCGGGTACTTACTCTGGGTACCCGATGCCACATCAACATACGATTTCACCACTTGAGGAGCGTCGTTCCTCCTAAACCTTTTCCTCGACTCCTCATTGCGGTTTCCACCACTCCGTTTCCCTCCGGAGTTTTGCTTAACAATCATCGGGGGTAACTCACCATCCCGAACCGCGTTCTGAGTCAAAGTAGTCGCAATCTCAACCGCGCTCTGGAATGTGCCCGGTTTGTTGGATAGGACACTCTTACGGATTGCTTGGGGTAATCCGTGAGTGTAGAGACCTATTCGCTTGAGTTCCGGTCGGACCAAGTGTGGGACCAGCTGGGACAAGGTGTGAAAACGCGAAGTGTACCCCTGAATGTCAGACCCAATCATGGTCAAGTTCCACAACTCATCCTCCAACTTCTGAATCTCAGATTCAGGTACATACTCAATGATCATCAACTCCTTCAGTTGATCCCAAGCCATGGTGTTAATCTCTGCTCGGACTCGCACATTCACGACCGAGTTCCACCATGTCAGAGCCGTACCTTGAAATATAAACGCAGCAAATCTGTCACACCCCGCTATAGCGGAAACACGGGGCGCGAGAGCTGGAATATCATTACACGGTCATAAGCAAATGTAAACGATTCAAGTCATTTCGATTTAAAAATAAACATTGTTTAAAGTTCACAACCAAGCAGTTCATAAGTTTTAGATAAAGTACAAGTACAAATGTTCTAGACAAATTCCCAAAATAAAAAGGGACTTTTCCCAAATAGCGCCTCACGCGACCATATCGACCCTCCTATGCCATGCATCCCGAACACTTACTTTAATTTCCTGAAACATAAGATAAAGTGTCAACTACATAAAGTAGTGAGTGAGTTACAGTTTAGAGTTCGAGAAGGTTTCTAAAAATAGAAGATTGCCAAAAATAGTAAGTTGCCAAAAGTAGTAAGTTGCCAAAACATATATTGACGTCATAAGTGTGACGTCCCGTCAATTTGAAGTACTTATGTTACCGTAATTATTTATATTTTATTCACAATTGATTTCGACCCTTGTGTTTCGCTTGTTTTACTCACGATTTATTATTGAGAATCGGGTTTTATGTGATTATTTTGATTCGTCCCTTGTGACGTAAGTTGATTTTTACCTAAGTGCCAAATAGTTAGTATGCTCATGAATATAAGTTAGGAGGTTATGCCCAATTTGTCGGTTAAGTATCCCTATCCTTAAGAAATCGTGCTTTGCTCGTGTTTATGTTTTTACCGAGAAGTGCGAATTTCCATTTTGGAATTTAACGGTTGATCACTTAAATGAATCACAATACCAATAATATATATGATGAACTTCCCTAAGTTCATTTGAAAACAATCGGGAATCCTAAACGAATACATGTACGTATCGACAACACGAACAAAACGAAGCAAGTCCAGGAAGCAGACTGGGCGCGCCGCGGTGAGCTGGCCGCGCCGCGGTCATGCCCTGGACAGACTTGTTTTTGTGTGTTGTGAGTCATCACTTGCATGTACCAAAGTCATGACACCTGCCCCCAAACGTGTCATTACCTCATGTTGGGCAGAATTATGTCTCATTTGGGTGTCATCTAAGTCTCTCTTTCATCTCATTCACACACACACATAACATTACATCTCTCTCTCTAATTTGAAGCTAAAAACACAAACACCCATTTTCTTTCATTTCTTCATCTTGTGACTGTAAATCCCAGCAAATAAACAACATTTAAACACCAATTTTACCACTACAAATCGTGTACATCACCATGGGAAGCTAGGGTTGGTCATCCATTTGGAAGTCTACTTGGGTTATAGCAATTTCGAGTCAAAAATCACCATCAAACATCAAGGATCATCTTCAATCTTGCTAGATCATTCTACCATTATTTTCTTTGGGGTATATTAACTAATCTCTACTGTACTTTTTATTGTTTTCTTCATTGCATGTATCATCTAACTACTTAAAATGAGTTTTTATAACATTGGATGGGTAATAATCTTTGAAATCAAGTTTTATAAATATATAAATGGATCTTTGAATTAAATGGTGAAAAGCTTCACAAAATGGTTGTTTAAAAGTATTTTGATGATTCCAGAACTTGCATGTTTGAATCTACTGCATCAAAAGATGATTTTCCAACTTAAAACGACTTTTGTAAAATTCTGTCGTCTGATGACGACCGCGGCGCGGTCAACCCACCGCGGCGCGGTCGTGGACCAGATTCTGGAAAATTGTAAACCCGTTAAAATGCACCTTTGACTCGTTATATTGTGAACCCTTATTGACGGTGGGTGTATTATGTTTTGGAGGAGGACTGGACCTCAGTACCACGCCACCGAAGTCCTTGGTTCCGGATTCTATTCTTGTCAAATCTTGCGGGTGCTAACGGTATAATTGTTATCTTTGAGAACCTTTCGTTTCATTTCCATTATCCATTGTTATTCGGTTTTAGCCTTGAAAACGGTTAGGAGTAAATATTAGACCAACACTTAATGTATTGGCGGATTTGGATTGAGAATGGACGAAATGTGTTAAAAAGTAATCTAATCGAAAGTATCGTAATTAACTTATTATTGTATTATGTATTATGATTGAGATTTAAAGTGCAATTGTTGAGATTTAAAGTGCAATTGTTGATAAGCGGGAAAGTGTATAAAATTTGGAATAATAATATATGACGCGGAAGCGCTGCCGGATTTTCCATTTACGACTTTTACGACATTAAAATACTTAAGTACTTAAAAGTAACATATTATGCAATAATATTGTCTTTGGACTCAAGGACGCCAACGCAATCAAACATATCATAATAATACTTAAAACGGATGTTTCCAACCTCTTTGCGAAATATTAATCTTCGCCTCAACTTGATCATCGTTTTAAGTCATCAAAATATGTTTTGCGGCAAACTTTATAAAATGGTTTTGGGAAAGGAATTTTACTCTAAACATTTTGGTATGAAAATACTTCAAATTATTCAAAGTGTCAATTTGGACTTTTAAATTGATTTTTGACTTTCATAAGTCAACATAATTGACATTTGACTTTCCTAAGTCAACATAATATAACTTTGACTTTCATAAGTCAACATCTGTGACTTTGACTTTTATAAAGTCAACTTTCCTTACGTTTGACTTGGACCAAGTCAACATTGTTTCCGTTGACTTTGGTCGATCTATTGAAACTTGATAACGATATTTTATTAACCGATACTCCTGGTAATCATTTTCGATTCGGACTATCATTCTTCTCCTGTTGACGATTATGACGTGGAATGCCGATATCTCTCCGAGCAGTCCTGTTTGACGCGGAACATCGCCTTCTAAATACGTCACCTCATTTAAACTTATTAATATTTGGATTATCTCATTTAACCTAATCTTAACCGACAAGGCTAAACCGGACCTAGACTTATAGAGATACTGAGACTATGTTGTTTATTGTTTAAGGCACTTAGGCGGTGGAGTTGTAACTCTGTGTGGGTGTACCCGATATTTGTTTGCTGAAGAGTTATCTGTGAGTTATTCGTAGCCCTTGTCTTACTATTTTTGGGCTGTAAAGCGTATCTTAAAAGAAAAACTGTCTGCGTATGCGGAATACTATCAATCGTCTTATGGTGTATTTTAAAACTGTCTGCGTATGCGGAAATCTTATTAATCATCTTGTGGTGTATTTTAAAACTGTCTGCGTATGCGGAAAGCTTATTAATCATCTTGTGGTGTATTTTAAAACTGTTTGCGTATGCAAAATGTTATGATTATCTTGTTTACCTAGTAGAATAGGTCTGCTTTAGATTGGGTGTCTTATACACTCGTTAAGCTTTATGCCCAACGGTTACATATATATAGCTATATGGGTTATATCGCCTGACCCTCATCCCTCAGTAGGTATCTATGTGTGGATGTTATGACCGTACTTGATTAAACTGGTTGCCTTTGGTTGACACTGCCTTAGGAATTGCGTCTTTAGGACTGGCAAGGTTCGATGTATAACTAATCTAAGCATGGGATCCTCACTAGGGTTGAAAACAAGATATGGTTTGAAAAGATATATTTTGAAATGAAAAGATTTGAGATATGGTATTTGAAATTATGATGTTTATTGAAACTGGTCGATGGGTCACTTTTATTTTAAAATTGCGAATAATTCACCAACATGTTGTTGATGTCGTTTTAACGCTTTGCAGGAAATTGAGGATTTCCGTTGATCATGCCATAGTTTATTTTTGGATCGCTTGCTTTTGGGAATTTGAATTTATATTGTTTATTGTAATTTCCATGACGATCCGTTTGTTTATCTCTTTTTGAGTTGTATTCGTAATCGGTGTCTCATCGCCTTGACTTATTGATGTACTTTGTAACATTTGGCATGATCAATTTAATTTTATGTTTTGTTTATCGGTTATATTGTTGTAATCTTGACTTTGATATTATAACTGGAACATCTCGCGTTTCCGCTTCCAAGCGGGGTGTGACAGAAGTTGGTATCAGAGCCAAAGGTTATAGCGAACCGGGTGATTTAAACTGAGTAAATCACTTGGACTATGACCATAGGCTTTTTAAATCGATTTTTACTCTGATTGCAATGTGTGCACTATTTTTATACGTGTTTAATTTCGCGTTGTGTTTTGGCATTTGGCCTTGTTTTTGTGTTGCACACATTTGCTGATCGAGTCTTTTCCTCTTTAATTTAGGACGATGGAGCCTACGAGGACAGTTGCGACACGAAGTTCCGCGCGACGTGCTACTGCGAATGCGAGAGCGAATACCGCGAATTCGAACGCGAGGGCTAATACCGCGAATTCGAATGCGAGAAATAATGCTTCGAACGCGAGAGCTAATACGTCCAATGCGAGAAGGAACAATGTGGAGAACGATACGAATCCTGACCTGGCTCAGATGATTGCTCAACAGGTAGCGGCGATGATGCCCGAGCTTATAGCTCAACTGAGGGAGGGCACCGCCCAAGGTAATGGTTCGGGTTCTGGAAATCCTTAGCCGATGGTTAATAATGAAGGTCCTGAGTTGGTTGTTAATAATGAAGGCCCTGAGCCGATTGTGAATAAGGAGGGTCCCGAAGTGGTGATTACTGGATCAGGTAGAGTAGAGGGCTCAGCTCGACGCGCTGGTTGCACGCTGAAGACTTTCATGAGCTGTAAGGCCCCAGAGTATCGAGGCAATGAAGGAGCGACTGGAACGCTCCAGTGGATGGAAAAGATGGAATCTATTTTTGATGCTATTGACTGTGCGGACAAAGATCGAGTCCGATTTGCTGCGTTTGTATTTCAAGGAACGGCTCTGACGTGGTGGAATTCAATCGTGAATGTGCGAGGCCGAGCTGAGATCAGCAAGATGACTTGGGAACAACTAAAGGAGTTGATGATTATTGAGTATGTTCCTGAATCTGAGATTCAAAAGTTGGAAGATGAGTTATGGAACTTGACCATGGTTGGGTCAGACATCCAAGGGTACACTTCGCGTTTTCACGCCCTGTCCCAGCTAGTGCCGCACTTGGTCCGACCGGAGCTTAAACGTATAGGCCGCTACACTCACGGATTACCCCCAGCAATTCGTAAGAGTGTACTATCCAGCAAACCGAGCACCTTTCAGAGCGCGGTGGAAATTGCGATTACTTTGACTCAGAATGCGGTTAGGGATGGTGAGTTACCCCCGATGATGGTTAAGCTAAACTCCGAAGGGAAACGGGGTGGTGAAGACCGTTATGGGGATTCGCAGAAGAGACCTAGGAGGCAGGATACTCCTCAAGATGTGCAAGTATATGCAGTAGTGGCTCCGAATGTGAGAGGTGGGCCTCCACAGTGTGATCAGTGTGGTAGTCACCACGCTAGGGAGTTGGCTTGTTGGAAATGCGATAAATGTAAGAAACTTGGTCACACAGGGAGGTATTGTAAGACCATGAAGGGAAAATGTTATGAATGTGGATCTCCTGAGCATCTTAAGGCCAACTGTCCCGAGTTAGCTCCAGCCGGTACTTATACTTCTCCTATCTAAGTTCAACCTGCAATTATCCTATTTGATATTTGATGCTTAGTCTTATTATCGTCGAGTCGCACACTTTTCTTTTCACTTCCTTGTATTTCCGTTTTCCTTTTTACGCCTCTGTTGCGTTGGAACCGAAGGGAGCTCCTATCTGCAAAGAAGTCGACGAGACGAGGTTGTCCTACGAGTGCGATTTCGCGGGGTTCAACCCCAGATTTTAATCTGTCATTTTGATTCAACTTAGTAATCATTGGTGCGATACCAAACTGTATTCCAGATTCTTCAAAAATTATTTCATGAACTTTTAGACCTTAGTGGATTAATTCCGCAATTGCATGGTTCATTATGAACTACGCGTAATTTGGCCAACTACGCCTAGTTTGGAATAAATTATGCAAGATCGGAACGTAATTCCTATTGTTAACAGTTTTCGAGTCATTATCTCTCAATTCTACTGATCTCCAATTTTATTTCATCTTTCGGAGAGTTTCATATCTAATGCGTTCAATATTGTAATATTTGCACGGCTTTATCTTTAGCGTCTTCTTCGAAATAGAGTGAGCCGTTGGTAAGTTATACCTGCTATCAATGTACGTCTTACCTATTGTGTTAGCTCCGATGACAATCCTCTTCCTATCGAGCTGATTCCGATCGCCTTAGGTGGATTCGACGTTATTATGAGCATGGGTTGGTTGTCGACGCACCGTGCATGAGGTTATGATTTGAGAAAAATATCTGCATACCGTTATCGCTAGAGGGATTGCTGTTAGATCAGGAGGCTCTCACCGAGGACTATATATTATTTGGATTATCATGGATCGGCTGACTAAGACAGCACCTTTCCTGCCTATTCGAGAAGATTACCGAATAGAGAAACCTTTTAGATTGCTTATTGACGAGATTTTTCCGTCATTCTTGATCGCGACGCGCATTATGTTTGTAATCTGTGATAAATTATTTGAGCTTAAAATCACGTTTACGACCTTTAAAACGACGAAAATAGTGAACAGGACCATTCTGGCGGCGGCTGGAGGAAGACAGCCGCCGGCTGACCTTTAGCCGTCGGCTGAAATCCTTCAGCCGCCGGCCAAAAGGCTTCGGCCAGTTTTTAAAGTTGTTGTTTCTTCGATCTTAAGCTTATTGAACGGCTAGATTTTACATGCAAACTGATATAAATTAAATATATGTATTTTCAAAGTAAAATCTCAGTTTTCTTTTAGATTTACACGTTAAATATATAGATCTAACACAAAAACTCGTTTTTAGTCAAGAAAACGTTTTGAAAGTTTATGAAAACATATTTTCAGATTATAGATATGACATGCAAGTAAAAATATGTATAAAAATAGTGAAAAGAAGGTGTTATACCGAAGGAAAAAGAGATGTGATGGTTTGAACAAGATTTAGCTCCAAAAACGTCTTGGAAACCCGATTTAAACCTTTTCCTTTGATACCCTTTGATCTTAGAACGATTTTGATGGTTTAGATGCTTGATTTATGATGTTTATGGACTGATTTTTAGGTGTTTAGTTTCTGTTTTTGCTTTGGTCTAGAGAGAAAATTAGAGAGAGAGTGTTTGTAAGTGTGTGTGTGTTGTGTGAAATGAGTTTGAAAGTGAAAGTGATGTAAAAATGGTTAAGGGGGGTGTAAGGGACTGGTTTGGGAAGAGTAATGGCAGTAATTAGCCCAACACTCGAGTAAAAATCGTTGGCCAATCGTGTGACATGCAAAAATGAGTCATCATCTAGCTGGACAGACCGTTTCAGCCGTCGGCTGGCTAAAATCAGCCGCCGGCTGGCTTCAGCCCCCGGCTAAGCAATTTCAGCCGCCGGCTGGAATGAAAATCCAGCTTTTTGACGTTTTAAGTTTTCCGTTTTAATTAGTTAGGGACAAGAATCATTTTAGTTACTGATAAGAACTTAGTCAAGTTCTTGTATTGATTATTTGGTGTTAGGATTTATGATTTGATTCCGACATTTGTTCCGATAAGTTAAAAGTACGACAAAATGAACCCGAACAATATGAACATAGTAAAAGAGAACTAGAGCTTTGAACCGAATTAGTAACCGAGAATCACCTGAAATTTGACGGTTGTCACATCATCCCCGGGTTGAAAGAAATTTCGTCCCGAAATTTGACTCGTCTCATCAGGTAGAAGTATCTTTGAACAAGTGAGGATACTTTTGACGTATCTGGTCTTCACGTTCCCATGTGAATTCGTGACCACGTCGGGAGTTCCAACGAACCTTGACAATAGGAACACGGCTTTGTCTGAGTTGCTTGACCTCTCGGTCTACAACTTCAAGCGGTTCCTCGGTGAAGTTGAGCTTGTTGTCGATCTTGACCTCGTCGAGCGGGATGACGATGGTCTCATCGGATAGGCACTTTTTCAAGTGGGAGACATGGAACACGTTATGAACATTAGAAAGGACAGGTGGGAGTTGGAGCCGATAGGCTACAGGACCAATGCGCTCGATGACTTCAAACGGTCCGGTGTACCTCGGGCTGAGTTTACCGCGTTTCCCGAAGCGAATTACCCCTTTCCATGGCGATACTTTGAGAAGTACCCGATCGCCGACCTGGAACTCGAGGGGTTTTCTTCGGTTATCGGCATAGCTCTTTTGCCGAGTACGGGACGTCTTCAGTCGCTCCCTGATGGTGGTGATCTTGTCGATGGTATCTTGAACAATGTCGAGTCTTGTAAGCTGTCGATCACCCGCCTCTAGCCAACAAAGCGGTGATCGGCACTTACGTCCATATAAGGCTTCGAACGGGGCACACTTAATGCTAGCGTGGTAGCTGTTGTTGTACGAAAACTCGACTAATGGAAGATGATTGTCCCAACTTCCTCCAAAGTCAACTACGCATGCTCTAAGCATATCCTCAAGCGTTTGGATCGTCCTTTCGCTTTGACCATCGGTCTGAGGGTGGTAAGCTGTGCTGAGATCTAGTCGCGTCCCGAGAGATTTCTGAAGTGCGTTCCAGAAGCGAGACGTGAACCGACTATCTCTGTCAGAAATGATTGAGAGGGGCGTACCGTGGCGAGAGATGATCTCGTTGATGTAGATTTGTGCGAGCTTCTCCATCGAGTGGGTCTCTCGTATAGGCAAAAAGTGAGCAGACTTAGTTAAACGATCCACAATTACCCAAATTTTGTCGTTACCCTTTGCCGTCCGGGGTAACTTGGTGATGAAATCCATGGAAATTTGCTCCCATTTCCACATAGGAATTTCCGGTTGTTGCAAAAGTCCCGAAGGTTTCTGATACTCCGCCTTGACCTTGGAGCAAGTGAGGCACTTGGCTACATACAAGGCGATATATTTCTTCATGCCCGGCCACCAATAGTACTCCCTAAGATCCTTGTACAACTTGTCGGAACCGGGGTGGATGGAGTATCGGGAACGGTGGCCTTCATCCAGAATTAGCCTTCGAAGATCCTCGGACTTCGGAATCCATGCTCGGCCCTTGAAGTAATGGATCCCGTCGGATTTGAGTTCAAACTCCTGCTCATGATTGTGTAAGGTTTCTACCTTTAGGTTCTCCGGCTTCAACGCTTCTCGCTGAACCTCGGCGATTTGCGTTTGAAGGTTAGTCTGAATCTGGATACCTAATGCTCTAACTCGAGATGGTTTCACCCTTTCCTTCCGACTCAGGGCGTCTGCTACTACGTTTGCTTTACCCGGGTGGTATTTGATCTCGCAATCGTAGTCACTCAGCAGTTCGATCCATCTCCTTTGCCTCATGTTGAGCATCTTCTGGTCTAGGATGTGTTGAAGACTCTTGTGATCCGTGAAAACCGTGCACTTAGTCCCATACAAATAGTGCCTCCAGATCTTTAGTGCAAAAACGACTGCTCCTAGCTCTAAGTCGTGGGTAGTGTAGTTCTGCTCGTGAACCTTGAGTTGTCTTGAGGCATAGGCGATGACTTTGTCTTTCTGCATAAGGACGCACCCAAGCCCTTGATGGGATGCATCGCAGAATACTACAAAGTTGTCCGTACCCTCTGGTAGAGACAGGATTGGTGCGTGACAAAGCTGGTGCTTCAGCTTCCGGAAGGATTCCTCTTGCTTCGTACCCCAAACAAAATCCTTATCCTTCTGAGTGAGTTCGGTGAGTGGCTTAGCGATCTTCGAGAAATTCTCGATGAACCTTCGATAGTAGCCGGCCAACCCTAGGAACTGACGAATTTCCGTAGGAGTTGTCGGCGCTTGCCACTTCTCGATCGCTTCAATCTTAGCCGGATCCACATGGATCCCATCTTGGTTGACCACATGACCAAGGAAATGTACTTCCCGGAGCCAGAATTCACACTTAGAGAATTTGGCGTACAGTTTCTGTTCTCGGAGGAGTTCTAGGATGAGTTTCAAATGTTTCGCGTGATCCTCCTTGCTTCTCGAGTAGATAAGAATGTCGTCAATGAACACGATCACGAATTTGTCCAGGTAAGGTCTACACACTCGGTTCATTAGGTCCATGAACACTGCTGGTGCGTTGGTTAGACCGAAAGGCATGACGAGAAATTCGTAATGACCGTAACGAGTACGA
>CAJVGC010000065.1:22016660-22044717 GCA_910822075.1 Senecio squalidus | reverse complement strand
TGATTGTTAACAGGAAACGTACCGTTCACCGCGTTCGGGATCCTGGCCTTGCCTCTTCAGCTGTGAGTCGACGCACGTCCTCCGGCCTTGCCCGCCCAGGTTAGGTTGGGCGTTGCGGGAGCCTGGGGCAAGCGTTCCGGAGGTGCTGTCACTTCCCGCACCTCATAACATGCCGGCTTCGGGGCCCCTGGGCTGCCCAACTTCTCCGTGCAAGTACCTAGCATAGTGCCCTTCCTTCCGGCACCTTCAGACACACGGGGCAAGTTACCGTGTGGTGGAAATTGCACTTGTTGCACCGGGTTGGGGTGCGTTCCCCGTGTATCTGTTTCCTCCAGCTGGTGGAGGTTGGCGGGTGGCGGTGCTACGGCTGCTATGTGCAAGTTGCGGGTGGGTCTTCTTGATTCTTGTTTCGGTCACTTCTCCTCGGGGTCGGTCCGACTTCCGTTGTCTCCAACCCGTCTCCTCTTGGATGAGGCAGGAGTGGTGAGTAGGTCGCTCGTAAGGCGGTCTGGGGTTCCTTTGTGAGAACCATTCCTCTGATTTCGGGAACAAGACCTGAGATGTAAAGGTCGATCTTGTTCTCTTCCGGAGTCACTAGCCTTGGGACCAGTCGAGCTAGCTCATGGAATCGGGCAGTGTACCCTTCGATGTCGTTTCCGACCATCTGATGATCCCAGAGCTCAGCCTCGAGCTTCTTGATTTCCCCTTTAGGGCAGTACTCCTCAATCAAGAGGGTCCTGAATTGCTCCCAGGTGAGAGCATAAGCGGTCTCACGTCCCCTGTTACGGACCAAGTTGTTCCACCAGGTCAGTGCCTTACCGTGCAATACGCAGGAGGCGTATTGTACCTTAGTGGCTTCGGCACATCCACTGATGTGAAGCACCGACTCGATGCTTTCAAACCAAGAAACCAAGCCTACGGCACCAGTCGTGCCATGGAACTCCTTAGGCTTACAAGCCATGAAGCTCTTGTAAGTGCAGGCTGGTGGGTTCGGGGGTTGCTGATGGTTCTGGTGGTTGTTTTGTTGCTGCTGCTGTTGCTGTTGCTGTTGCTGCTGTTGCTGTTGCTGCTGCTGTTGCTGTTGCTGCTGCTGTTGCTGTTGCTGTTGCTGCTGGTGGGTGTTGACGTTAGCATTGATTCCCGCAGTGATCTGGGCGATCATATTGGGCATCGCTGCTTGCAACTGCTCGGCCACTTGCTCAGCAATGATCGCGGCATTGGTTCGGGGTGCCATGATTCTGCAACAGACAACAGATTCAGTTTAGAACGCACGATTAGAGTATGATAAGAACATGATTCAACGAACAAGCTAACAATCACGCATGAGTAAGCTAACAGAACAGATAGAACACGCACGGCATGTATCAAAAGATTCACACGTAAGATGATGGTTCAACTTAGTACAAGGTTCACAAGATAAGTAACAATAGATATAACAAATGGAACTTCATTCATTAATAAAAAGAGTTGAGTACATGGCTTGAAATAAGGAAAGTACAGTACAATACAATGAAAGAAAATAAGGAAATGGCACGAAACTGTGTACATGGAAAATTACAGCTCGGCGTACAATACAATAAAGGAAATGAACTAGTAGCGTTTCTCGAAGAACATCTTGGCAGCAATCACCGCCAACAAGGTCCCCATGACCAAGCAAACTCCTACTAGGCGTTGCACCGTACGGGCCGTGGCCTGAACCACAGAAAGGTGGCGCAGTGCCTGTTCCGACAACCTCTGCGCGGCGTCGGAGACCTCACAAAGGAGCTGCCCTTGGTGTTGGGCGTCCTCTGAAAGTCCCCTAACCTCGCGATGGAGGTGCAGGAAGGCGGCAGGAGGGGGTAGCTGTGGGGTAGGCGGCATCCTCTGCCGGGCTGCCTCAGCGTCTCTGGCACGCTGCATCTCTTCTCGCTCGAGCTGCCGCTCCCACGAGTAATGGTCCAACATCGAGGTGCGCGGAACCTCGGGAGGCGGGTGCCCGAATGGAAAGTGGGGTGGCGCAGGCCTGGACGGGCCGTCCTGACGCGCTGCCATCCTATCGGGTAGCCGTCCCGGAAGGATTACCTGTTTACGTGCCGTCGTAACGACACGTGGTCCACGGCGCTGTGGGGGCGCAGCAACGGGGGCCGGTGGAGGTGGTAAGACCGACCTCGGGCTAGACCCGATGCTACTGGACACAGCCATGGAGGTATCCTCCGTAGGGTCCGTGGTCTGATGACGGATGCTTTCCGAGGCGGTGTGGCCGTCGGAAGGCTCGTGAGAGGACGCGGCTCTCGGTTGGGATCGTGACTGAGATCGTGAGGGAGATCGTGAACGTGAGGACTGAGACATGACGGATCTGCGACGTAAAAAGGTTTCGTAAGTACATGAACAAGAACATGCTAAAGGAAAATAAGTAAGGAATGCAGGTAAAGGTCGATCACGTGAGGTTGGGAATAGTAAGACCGGGAATTTCTTGACTCAAAATCGTTTGTCTTTAGAAATTACGTTTCGTCCTTGCGTAAGTCATTTTGAACTAGGCAGGGGTGATCAGGCCATGCGTAGTTAAAAATAATCATGCAATCGCAAAATTAATTCACTAAAGTTTTGAACCCATAATGATTTTCCGAAAAGCCTTGGTTATAGTTTGGTTTCAAAAACTTTTTAGAAATTTCTAAAACCGTTTTCACTACAACCTGTGCTCTGATACCAAGTCTGTCACACCCCGCTATAGCGGAAACACGGGGCGCGAGAGCTGGAATATCATTACACGGTCATAAGCAAATGTAAACGATTCAAGTCATTTCGATTTAAAATAAACATTGTTTAAAGTTCACAACCAGGCAGTTCATAAGTTTTAGATAAAGTACAAGTACAAATGTTCTAAACAAATTCCCAAAATAAAAAGGGTCTTTTCCCAAATAGCGCCTCACGCGACCATATCGACCCTCCTATGCCATGCATCCCGAACACTTACTTTAATTTCCTGAAACATAAGATAAAGTGTCAACTACATAAAGTAGTGAGTGAGTTACAGTTTAGAGTTCGAGAAGGTTTCTAAAAATAGAAGATTGCCAAAAATAGTAAGTTGCCAAAAGTAGTAAGTTGCCAAAACATATATTGACGTCATAAGTAAAGGAACGAGTAGACGTTTGAACATATATGTGAGTAGTAAAAGTTTGTACGTACGCGAGTAATGTAAATAAGTAAAACTCGAATAGTAAAGTTGTAGCGGAAACCAGGCGCTAAAATAAAGTGGTAGCGGAAACCAGGCGCTAAAAGTGAGCATATGCGTATGGGATATGTGTTTAACTAAATAAAGGTATCTCGTATCAATCACTTGGCATAATATAAGTAGTAAGTATACACTAAACCGATTGTATGGTCCTGATCTAGCCCAAAAATGTTTAATTGATTGTGTGTTTGATCTGAGTGGTAGTAATATGTACTTGGGACGCTAACCCTGAGTAAGGAGTGACCCCTCCTAAGTATCGATACTCATATGACTAACGGCTGTTGCTAATAGTGTATAAGAGTTACTGAGCCAAAATGGGCAATTGTTCAAAGTTCTAAAAGTTACATTGAGTTCTTACGGACTTATATATCCATCAAGGATTGGGTGTTACAAGTGTCCTAGTTTAGTTAACCCGCTAAGGCAATAACACAAATACGCATAGTTGATTGTATATACCAAGTTTGAACAGTTCCAATAAGTTGTAAAAGTACCAAGTTTGAACAGTTCTAAATAAGTTGTAAAAGTATCAAGTTTTGAACAAGTTCCAATTGTTTAATAGTTCGCAAAAAGTATTAAAAGTTACAAACATGTAATCTTATGTTTCCCCCAAATAATGTTTTAAAAGTACAAAAGTAAAAACAAGTGGGGTTGTAACTCACGGTTTGCGGAGATAGAGATAAGGATAGCACAAAGAGAGCGGAACACGTCGGGAATCACAAACGACCTAGAACACCGGAAAGTTGTATATAAGTTTTATTGAGTTATGTTAAGTTTCAATTTAACATTTTTAAGTCTCAATTTAGTATACTTAGATTCTGTCTCAAAAAGGTTATTACGGAAAGTTTATAAGGTTTGTATGTTCGCGTACGTTTTATAGTCCGAAAAGTCCAATTATGTCTAAAAAGGTGTCAAAGTTCCAAGTTAAGGTGTATAAGTCTCGAAGTTATTAAGTTTCTGAATTTGAAATGTTATTTACGGTGAAATTTGGGCAGCGCTTCCGCGTTATAAAAATTATGTCCATTTTCAAAACACTTTCCCGCTTTAAAATGCTCAATACAACGTTTAAATGAATAATACATAAGTTTCAAATCCAAAAAGCTTTTCCAACAACATAATATGTCAAAACAGTAGCTTATTATTATGTTGGTAACCTGTGATAAATTATTTGAGCTTAAAATCACGTTTACGACCTTTAAAACGACGAAAATAGTGAACAGGACCATTCTGGCGGCGGCTGGAGGAAGACAGCCGCCGGCTGACCTTTAGCCGTCGGCTGAAATCCTTCAGCCGCCGGCCAAAAGGCTTCGGCCAGTTTTTAAAGTTGTTGTTTCTTCGATCTTAAGCTTATTGAACGGTTAGATTTTACATGCAAACTGATATAAATTAAATATATGTATTTTCAAAGTAAAATCTCAGTTTTCTTTTGGATTTACATGTTAAATATATAGATCTAACACAAAAACTCGTTTTTAGTCAAGAAAACGTTTTGAAAGTTTATGAAAACATATTTTCAGATTATAGATATGACATGCAAGTAACAATATGTATAAAAATAGTGAAAAGAAGGTGTTATACCGAAGGAAAAAGAGATGTGATGGTTTGAACAAGATTTAGCTCCAAAAACGTCTTGGAAACCCGATTTAAACCTTTTCCTTTGATACCCTTTGATCTTAGAACGATTTTTGATGGTTTAGATGCTTGATTTATGATGTTTATGGACTGATTTTTAGGTGTTTAGTTTCTGTTTTTGCTTTGGTCTAGAGAGAAAATTAGAGAGAGAGTGTTTGTAAGTGTGTGTGTTGTGTGAAATGAGTTTGAAAGTGAAAGTGATGTAAAAATGGTTAAGGGGGGTGTAAGGGACTGGTTTGGGAAGAGTAATGGCAGTAATTAGCCCAACATTCGAGTAAAAATCGTTGGCCAATCGTGTGACATGCAAAAATGAGTCATCATCTAGCTGGACAGACCGTTTCAGCCGTCGGCTGGCTAAAATCAGCCGCCGGCTGGCTTCAGCCGCCGGCTAAGCAATTTCAGCCGCCGGCTGGAATGAAAATCCAGCTTTTTGACGTTTTAAGTTTTCCGTTTTAATTAGTTAGGGACAAGAATCATTTTAGTTACTGATAAGAACTTAGTCAAGTTCTTGTATTGATTATTTGGTGTTAGGATTTATGATTTGATTCCGACATTTGTTCCGATAAGTTAAAAGTACGACAAAATGAACCCGAACAATATGAACATAGTAAAAGAGAACTAGAGCTTTGAACCGAATTAGTAACCGAGAATCACCTGAAATTTGACGGTTGTCACAAATGGCTTCTAATATCCTTCTTCAGACATTTTTCACGTCATTTTGATCTACGGGATTATGAAACATGAGTATCACCCACCTAAACCGTGATTCTAACTCGCACCGGAAGAAATATAGGTTTTATAAGGAAATTAGGGTATTAATAGGTACAACATGGTTTGGATTGTTGATTTCGGTTATTATAAAGTTTATTAGGGTAGTGTGGGAGTATGAACTAGAAATTGTAATGTATGGTAAGGTTTTTAGAAAATTAGGGTTTAAAAGTACCTATGGGTTTTTAGAATTAGGGTTTTAATTTTAAAAAGGTATTTTTTGTTTGATTGAGTTTTTTATGGATGAAATGGCTTCTAATATCCTTCTTCAGACATTCTTAATGCTATTGTGACCTACGGGATTATGAAACATGAATATCACCCACCTAAACTGTGTTTCTAACTCGTACCGGATGAAATATAGGTTTTATAAGGAAATGAGGGTTTGAATGGGTATAACGTGGTTTGGATTGTTGATTTCGGTTATTATAAAGTTTATTAGGGTAGTGTGGGAGTTTGGACTAGAAATTGTAATGTATGGTAAGGTTTTTAGAAAATTAGGGTTTAAAAGTACCTATGGGTTTTTAGAATTAGGGTTTTGATTTTAAAAGGGTATTTTTTGTTTGATTGAGTTTTTTATGGATGAAATGGCTTCTAATATCCTTCTTCAGACATTCTTCACGTCATTTTGACCTACGGGATTATGAAACATGAATATCACCCACCTAAACCGTGATTCTAACTCGTACCGGAAGAAATATAGGTTTTATAAGGAAATTAGGGTATTAATGGGTACAACGTGGTTTGGATTGTTGATTTCGGTTATTATAAAGTTTATTAGGGTAGTGTGGGAGTTTGGACTAGAAATTGTAATGTATGGTAAGGTTTTTAGAAAATTAGGGTTTAAAAGTACCTATGGGTTTTTAGAATTAGGGTTTTGATTTTAAAAGGGTATTTTTTGTTTGATTGAGTTTTTTATGGATGAAATGGCTTCTAATATCCTTCTTCAGACATTCTTCACGTCATTTTGATCTACGGGATTATGAAACATGAATATCACCCACCTAAACCGTGATTCTAACTCGTACCGGAAGAAATATAGGTTTTATAAGGAAAATAGGGTTTTAATGGGTATAACGTAGTTTGGATTGTTGATTTCGGTTATTACAAAGTTTATTAGGGTAGTGTGGGAGTTTGGACTAGAAATTGTAATGTATGGTAAGGTTTTTAGAAAATTAGGGTTTAAAAGTACCTATGGGTTTTTAGAATTAGGGTTTTGATTTTAAAAGGGTATTTTTTGTTTGATTGAGTTTTTTATGGATGAAATGGCTTCTAATATCCTTCTTCAGACATTCTTCACGTCATTTTGATCTACGGGATTATGAAACATGAATATCACCCACCTAAACCGTGATTCTAACTCGTACTGGAAGAAATCTAGGTTTTATAAGGAAAATAGGGTTTTAATGGGTATAACGTAGTTTGGATTGTTGATTAATAGGGTTTTAATGGGTATAACGTAGTTTGGATTGTTGATTTCGGTTATTACAAAGTTTATTAGGGTAGTGTGGGAGTTTGGACTAGAAATTGTAATGTATGGTAAGGTTTTTAGAAAATTAGGGTTTAAAAGTACCTATGGGTTTTTAGAATTAGGGTTTTGATTTTAAAAGGGTACTTTTTGTTTGATTGAGTTTTTTATGGATGAAATGGCTTCTAATATCCTTCTTCAGACATTCTTCACGTCATTTTGATCTACGGGATTATGAAACATGAATATCACCCACCTAAACCGTGATTCTAACTCGTACCGGAAGAAATATAGGTTTTATAAGGAAATTAGGGTATTAATGGGTACAACGTGGTTTGGATTGTTGATTTCGGTTATTATAAAGTTTATTAGGGTAGTGTGGGAGTTTGGACTAGAAATTGTAATGTATGGTAAGGTTTTTAGAAAATTAGGGTTTAAAAGTACCTATGGGTTTTTAGAATTAGGGTTTTGATTTTAAAAGGGTATTTTTTGTTTGATTGAGTTTTTTATGGATGAAATGGCTTCTAATATCCTTCTTCAGACATTCTTCACGTCATTTTGATCTACGGGATTATGAAACATGAATATCACCCACCTAAACCGTGATTCTAACTCGTACCGGAAGAAATATAGGTTTTATAAGGAAATAGGGTATTAATGGGTATAACGTGGTTTGGATTGTTGATTTCGGTTATTATAAAGTTTATTAGGGTAGTGTGGGAGTTTGGACTAGAAATTGTAATGTATGGTAAGGTTTTTAGAAAATTAGGGTTTAAAAGTACCTATGGGTTTTTAGAATTAGGGTTTTGATTTTAAAAGGGTATTTTTTGTTTGATTGAGTTTTTTATGGATGAAATGGCTTCTAATATCCTTCTTCAGACATTCTTCACGTCATTTTGATCTACGGGATTATGAAACATGAATATCACCCACCTAAACCGTGATTCTAACTCGTACCGGAAGAAATATAGGTTTTATAAGGAAATTAGGGTATTAATGGGTACAACGTGGTTTGGATTGTTGATTTCGGTTATTATAAAGTTTATTAGGGTAGTGTGGGAGTTTGGACTAGAAATTGTAATGTATGGAAAGGTTTTTAGAAAATTAGGGTTTAAAAGTACCTATGGGTTTTTAGAATTAGGGTTTTGATTTTAAAAGGGTATTTTTTGTTTGATTGAGTTTTTTATGGATGAAATGGCTTCTAATATCCTTCTTCAGACATTCTTCACGTCATTTTGATCTACGGGATTATGAAACATGAGTATCACCCACCTAAACCGTGATTCTAACTCGTACCGGAAGAAATATAGGTTTTATAAGGAAATTAGGGTATTAATGGGTACAACGTGGTTTGGATTGTTGATTTCGGTTATTATAAAGTTTATTAGGGTAGTGTGGGAGTTTGGACTAGAAATTGTAATGTATGGAAAGGTTTTTAGAAAATTAGGGTTTAAAAGTACCTATGGGTTTTTAGAATTAGGGTTTTGATTTTAAAAGGGTATTTTTTGTTTGATTGAGTTTTTTATGGATGAAATGGCTTCTAATATCCTTCTTCAGACATTCTTCACGTCATTTTGAATCTACGGGATTATGAAACATGAGTATCACCCACCTAAACCGTGATTCTAACTCGTACCGGAAGAAATATAGGTTTTATAAGGAAAATAGGGTTTTAATGGGTATAACGTGGTTTGGATTGTTGATTTCGGTTATTATAAAGTTTATTAGGGTAGTGTGGGAGTTTGGACTAGAAATTGTAATGTATGGTAAGGTTTTTAGAAAATTAGGGTTTAAAAGTACCTATGGGTTTTTAGAATTAGGGTTTTGATTTTAAAAGGGTATTTTTTGTTTGATTGAGTTTTTTATGGATGAAATGGCTTCTAATATCCTTCTTCAGACATTCTTCACGTCATTTTGATCTACGGGATTATGAAACATGAGTATCACCCACCTAAACCGTTATACTTACCATACATTACAATTTCTAACCGTGGTACTTTTAAACCCTAATTTTCTAAAAACCTTACCATACATTACAATTTCTATTCCATACTCCCACACTACCTTAATAAACTTTATAATAACCGAAATCAACAATCCAAACCACGTTATACCCATTAGGTGGCTGATATTCATGTTTCATAATCCCGTAGATCAAAATGACGTGAAGAATGTCTGAAGAAGGATATTAGAAGCCTTTTCATCCATAAAAAACTTAATCAAACAAAAAATACCTTTTTAAAATCAAAACCCTAATTCTTAAAACCCATAGGTACTTTTAAACCCTAATTTTCTAATAGCTTTCCATACATTACAATTTCTAGTCCAAACTCCCACACTACCCTAATAAACTTTATAATAACCGAAATCAACAATCCAAACTACGTTATACCCATTAAAACCCAATTTTCCTTATAAAACCTTTATTTCTTCCGGTACGAGTTAGAATCACGGTTTAGGTGGGTGATACTCATGTTTCATAATCCCGTAGATCAAAATGACGTGAAGAATGTCTGAAGAAGGATATTAGAAGCCATTTCATCCATAAAAAACTCAATCAAACAAAAAATACCCTTTTAAAATCAAAACCCTAATTCTAAAAACCCATAGGTACTTTTAAACCCTAATTTTCTAAAAACCTTACCATACATTACAATTTCTAGTCCAAACTCCCACACTACCCTAATAAACTTTGTAATAACCGAAATCAACAATCCAAACTACGTTATACCCATTAAAACCCTATTTTCCTTATAAAACCTATATTTCTTCCGGTACGAGTTAGAATCACGGTTTAGGTGGGTGATATTCATGTTTCATAATCCCGTAGATCAAAATGACGTGAAGAATGTCTGAAGAAGGATATTAGAAGCCATTTCATCCATAAAAAACTCAATCAAACAAAAAATACCCTTTTAAAATCAAAACCCTAATTCTAAAAACCCATAGGTACTTTTAAACCCTAATTTTCTAAAAACCTTACCATACATTACAATTTCTAGTCCAAACTCCCACACTACCCTAATAAACTTTATAATAACCGAAATCAACAATCCAAACCACGTTATACCCATTAATACCCTAATTTCCTTATAAAACCTATATTTCTTCCGGTACGAGTTAGAATCACGGTTTAGGTGGGTGATATTCATGTTTCATAATCCCGTAGATCAAAATGACGTGAAGAATGTCTGAAGAAGGATATTAGAAGCCATTTCATCCATAAAAAACTCAATCAAACAAAAATACCCTTTTAAAATCAAAACCCTAATTCTAAAAACCCATAGGTACTTTTAAACCCTAATTTTCTAAAAACCTTACCATACATTACAATTTCTAGTCCAAACTCCCACACTACCCTAATAAACTTTATAATAACCGAAATCAACAATCCAAACCACGTTATACCCATTAAAACCCTATTTTCCTTATAAAACCTATATTTCTTCCGGTACGAGTTAGAATCACGGTTTAGGTGGGTGATATTCATGTTTCATAATCCCGTAGATCAAAATGACGTGAAGAATGTCTGAAGAAGGATATTAGAAGCCATTTCATCCATAAAAAACTCAATCAAACAAAAAATACCCTTTTAAAATCAAAACCCTAATTCTAAAAACCCATAGGTACTTTTAAACCCTAATTTTCTAAAAACCTTACCATACATTACAATTTCTAGTCCAAACTCCCACACTACCCTAATAAACTTTATAATAACCGAAATCAACAATCCAAACCACGTTGTACCCATTAATACCCTAATTTCCTTATAAAACCTATATTTCTTCCGGTACGAGTTAGAATCACGGTTTAGGTGGGTGATATTCATGTTTCATAATCCCGTAGATCAAAATGACGTGAAGAATGTCTGAAGAAGGATATTAGAAGCCATTTCATCCATAAAAAACTCAATCAAACAAAAAATACCCTTTTAAAATCAAAACCCTAATTCTAAAAACCCATAGGTACTTTTAAACCCTAATTTTCTAAAAACCTTACCATACATTACAATTTCTAGTCCAAACTCCCACACTACCCTAATAAACTTTATAATAACCGAAATCAACAATCCAAACCACGTTATACCCATTAAACCCTATTTTCCTTATAAAACCTATATTTCTTCCGGTACGAGTTAGAATCACGGTTTAGGTGGGTGATATTCATGTTTCATAATCCCGTAGATCAAAATGACGTGAAGAATGTCTGAAGAAGGATATTAGAAGCCATTTCATCCATAAAAAACTCAATCAAACAAAAAATACCCTTTTAAAATCAAAACCCTAATTCTAAAAACCCATAGGTACTTTTAAACCCTAATTTTCTAAAAACCTTACCATACATTACAATTTCTAGTCCAAACTCCCACACTACCCTAATAAACTTTATAATAACCGAAATCAACAATCCAAACCACGTTATACCCATTAAAACCCTATTTTCCTTATAAAACCTATATTTCTTCCGGTACGAGTTAGAATCACGGTTTAGGTGGGTGATATTCATGTTTCATAATCCCGTAGATCAAAATGACGTGAAGAATGTCTGAAGAAGGATATTAGAAGCCATTTCATCCATAAAAAACTCAATCAAACAAAAAATACCCTTTTAAAATCAAAACCCTAATTCTAAAAACCCATAGGTACTTTTAAACCCTAATTTTCTAAAAACCTTACCATACATTACAATTTCTAGTCCAAACTCCCACACTACCCTAATAAACTTTATAATAACCGAAATCAACAATCCAAACCACGTTATACCCATTAAAACCCTATTTTCCTTATAAAACCTATATTTCTTCCGGTACGAGTTAGAATCACGGTTTAGGTGGGTGATATTCATGTTTCATAATCCCGTAGATCAAAATGACGTGAAGAATGTCTGAAGAAGGATATTAGAAGCCATTTCATCCATAAAAAACTCAATCAAACAAAAAATACCCTTTTAAAATCAAAACCCTAATTCTAAAAACCCATAGGTACTTTTAAACCCTAATTTTCTAAAAACCTTTCCATACATTACAATTTCTAGTCCAAACTCCCACACTACCCTAATAAACTTTATAATAACCGAAATCAACAATCCAAACCACGTTATACCCATTAAAACCCTATTTTCCTTATAAAACCTATATTTCTTCCGGTACGAGTTAGAATCACGGTTTAGGTGGGTGATATTCATGTTTCATAATCCCGTAGATCAAAATGACGTGAAGAATGTCTGAAGAAGGATATTAGAAGCCATTTCATCCATAAAAAACTCAATCAAACAAAAAATACCCTTTTAAAATCAAAACCCTAATTCTAAAAACCCATAGGTACTTTTAAACCCTAATTTTCTAAAAACCTTACCATACATTACAATTTCTAGTCCAAACTCCCACACTACCCTAATAAACTTTGTAATAACCGAAATCAACAATCCAAACTACGTTATACCCATTAAAACCCTATTTTCCTTATAAAACCTATATTTCTTCCGGTACGAGTTAGAATCACGGTTTAGGTGGGTGATATTCATGTTTCATAATCCCGTAGATCAAAATGACGTGAAGAATGTCTGAAGAAGGATATTAGAAGCCATTTCATCCATAAAAAACTCAATCAAACAAAAAATACCCTTTTAAAATCAAAACCCTAATTCTAAAAACCCATAGGTACTTTTAAACCCTAATTTTCTAAAAACCTTACCATACATTACAATTTCTAGTCCAAACTCCCACACTACCCTAATAAACTTTGTAATAACCGAAATCAACAATCCAAACTACGTTATACCCATTAAAACCCTATTTTCCTTATAAAACCTATATTTCTTCCGGTACGAGTTAGAATCACGGTTTAGGTGGGTGATATTCATGTTTCATAATCCCGTAGATCAAAATGACGTGAAGAATGTCTGAAGAAGGATATTAGAAGCCATTTCATCCATAAAAAACTCAATCAAACAAAAAATACCCTTTTAAAATCAAAACCCTAATTCTAAAAACCCATAGGTACTTTTAAACCCTAATTTTCTAAAAACCTTACCATACATTACAATTTCTAGTCCAAACTCCCACACTACCCTAATAAACTTTATAATAACCGAAATCAACAATCCAAACCACGTTATACCCATTAATACCCTAATTTCCTTATAAAACCTATATTTCTTCCGGTACGAGTTAGAATCACGGTTTAGGTGGGTGATATTCATGTTTCATAATCCCGTAGATCAAAATGACGTGAAGAATGTCTGAAGAAGGATATTAGAAGCCATTTCATCCATAAAAAACTCAATCAAACAAAAAATACCCTTTTAAAATCAAAACCCTAATTCTAAAAACCCATAGGTACTTTTAAACCCTAATTTTCTAAAAACCTTACCATACATTACAATTTCTAGTCCAAACTCCCACACTACCCTAATAAACTTTATAATAACCGAAATCAACAATCCAAACCACGTTATACCCATTAAAACCCTATTTTCCTTATAAAACCTATATTTCTTCCGGTACGAGTTAGAATCACGGTTTAGGTGGGTGATATTCATGTTTCATAATCCCGTAGATCAAAATGACGTGAAGAATGTCTGAAGAAGGATATTAGAAGCCATTTCATCCATAAAAAACTCAATCAAACAAAAAATACCCTTTTAAAATCAAAACCCTAATTCTAAAAACCCATAGGTACTTTTAAACCCTAATTTTCTAAAAACCTTACCATACATTACAATTTCTAGTCCAAACTCCCACACTACCCTAATAAACTTTGTAATAACCGAAATCAACAATCCAAACCACGTTATACCCATTAAAACCCTAATTTTCCTTATAAAACCTATATTTCTTCCGGTACGAGTTAGAATCACGGTTTAGGTGGGTGATATTCATGTTTCATAATCCCGTAGATCAAAATGACGTGAAGAATGTCTGAAGAAGGATATTAGAAGCCATTTCATCCATAAAAAACTCAATCAAACAAAAAATACCCTTTTAAAATCAAAACCCTAATTCTAAAAACCCATAGGTACTTTTAAACCCTAATTTTCTAAAAACCTTACCATACATTACAATTTCTAGTCCAAACTCCCACACTACCCTAATAAACTTTATAATAACCGAAATCAACAATCCAAACCACGTTATACCCATTAATACCCTATTTTCCTTATAAAACCTATATTTCTTCCGGTACGAGTTAGAATCACGGTTTAGGTGGGTGATATTCATGTTTCATAATCCCGTAGGTCAAAATGACGTGAAGAATGTCTGAAGAAGGATATTAGAAGCCATTTCATCCATAAAAAACTCAATCAAACAAAAAATACCCTTTTAAAATCAAAACCCTAATTCTAAAAACCCATAGGTACTTTTAAACCCTAATTTTCTAAAAACCTTACCATACATTACAATTTCTAGTCCAAACTCCCACACTACCCTAATAAACTTTATAATAACCGAAATCAACAATCCAAACCACGTTATACCCATTAAAACCCTATTTTCCTTATAAAACCTATATTTCTTCCGGTACGAGTTAGAATCACGGTTTAGGTGGGTGATACTCATGTTTCATAATCCCGTAGATCAAAATGACGTGAAGAATGTCTGAAGAAGGATATTAGAAGCCATTTCATCCATAAAAAACTCAATCAAACAAAAAATACCCTTTTAAAATCAAAACCCTAATTCTAAAAACCCATAGGTACTTTTAAACCCTAATTTTCTAAAAACCTTACCATACATTACAATTTCTAGTCCAAACTCCCACACTACCCTAATAAACTTTGTAATAACCGAAATCAACAATCCAAACTACGTTATACCCATTAAAACCCTATTTTCCTTATAAAACCTATATTTCTTCCGGTACGAGTTAGAATCACGGTTTAGGTGGGTGATATTCATGTTTCATAATCCCGTAGATCAAAATGACGTGAAGAATGTCTGAAGAAGGATATTAGAAGCCATTTCATCCATAAAAAACTCAATCAAACAAAAAATACCCTTTTAAAATCAAAACCCTAATTCTAAAAACCCATAGGTACTTTTAAACCCTAATTTTCTAAAAACCTTACCATACATTACAATTTCTAGTCCAAACTCCCACACTACCCTAATAAACTTTATAATAACCGAAATCAACAATCCAAACCACGTTATACCCATTAATACCCTATTTTCCTTATAAAACCTATATTTCTTCCGGTACGAGTTAGAATCACGGTTTAGGTGGGTGATATTCATGTTTCATAATCCCGTAGATCAAAATGACGTGAAGAATGTCTGAAGAAGGATATTAGAAGCCATTTCATCCATAAAAAACTCAATCAAACAAAAAATACCCTTTTAAAATCAAAACCCTAATTCTAAAAACCCATAGGTACTTTTAAACCCTAATTTTCTAAAAACCTTACCATACATTACAATTTCTAGTCCAAACTCCCACACTACCCTAATAAACTTTATAATAACCGAAATCAACAATCCAAACCACGTTATACCCATTAAAACCCTAATTTCCTTATAAAACCTATATTTCTTCCGGTACGAGTTAGAATCACGGTTTAGGTGGGTGATATTCATGTTTCATAATCCCGTAGATCAAAATGACGTGAAGAATGTCTGAAGAAGGATATTAGAAGCCATTTCATCCATAAAAAACTCAATCAAACAAAAAATACCCTTTTAAAATCAAAACCCTAATTCTAAAAACCCATAGGTACTTTTAAACCCTAATTTTCTAAAAACCTTACCATACATTACAATTTCTAGTCCAAACTCCCACACTACCCTAATAAACTTTGTAATAACCGAAATCAACAATCCAAACCACGTTATACCCATTAAAACCCTATTTTCCTTATAAAACCTATATTTCTTCCGGTACGAGTTAGAATCACGGTTTAGGTGGGTGATATTCATGTTTCATAATCCCGTAGATCAAAATGACGTGAAGAATGTCTGAAGAAGGATATTAGAAGCCATTTCATCCATAAAAAACTCAATCAAACAAAAAATACCCTTTTAAAATCAAAACCCTAATTCTAAAAACCCATAGGTACTTTTAAACCCTAATTTTCTAAAAACCTTACCATACATTACAATTTCTAGTCCAAACTCCCACACTACCCTAATAAACTTTATAATAACCGAAATCAACAATCCAAACCACGTTATACCCATTAAACCCTATTTTCCTTATAAAACCTATATTTCTTCCGGTACGAGTTAGAATCACGGTTTAGGTGGGTGATATTCATGTTTCATAATCCCGTAGATCAAAATGACGTGAAGAATGTCTGAAGAAGGATATTAGAAGCCATTTCATCCATAAAAAACTCAATCAAACAAAAAATACCCTTTTAAAATCAAAACCCTAATTCTAAAAACCCATAGGTACTTTTAAACCCTAATTTTCTAAAAACCTTTCCATACATTACAATTTCTAGTCCAAACTCCCACACTACCCTAATAAACTTTATAATAACCGAAATCAACAATCCAAACCACGTTATACCCATTAAAACCCTAATTTCCTTATAAAACCTATATTTCTTCCGGTACGAGTTAGAATCACGGTTTAGGTGGGTGATATTCATGTTTCATAATCCCGTAGATCAAAATGACGTGAAGAATGTCTGAAGAAGGATATTAGAAGCCATTTCATCCATAAAAAACTCAATCAAACAAAAAATACCCTTTTAAAATCAAAACCCTAATTCTAAAAACCCATAGGTACTTTTAAACCCTAATTTTCTAAAAACCTTACCATACATTACAATTTCTAGTCCAAACTCCCACACTACCCTAATAAACTTTATAATAACCGAAATCAACAATCCAAACCACGTTGTACCCATTAATACCCTATTTCCTTATAAAACCTATATTTCTTCCGGTACGAGTTAGAATCACGGTTTAGGTGGGTGATATTCATGTTTCATAATCCCGTAGATCAAAATGACGTGAAGAATGTCTGAAGAAGGATATTAGAAGCCATTTCATCCATAAAAAACTCAATCAAACAAAAAATACCCTTTTAAAATCAAAACCCTAATTCTAAAAACCCATAGGTACTTTTAAACCCTAATTTTCTAAAAACCTTACCATACATTACAATTTCTAGTCCAAACTCCCACACTACCCTAATAAACTTTGTAATAACCGAAATCAACAATCCAAACTACGTTATACCCATTAAAACCCTATTTTCCTTATAAAACCTATATTTCTTCCGGTACGAGTTAGAATCACGGTTTAGGTGGGTGATACTCATGTTTCATAATCCCGTAGATCAAAATGACGTGAAGAATGTCTGAAGAAGGATATTAGAAGCCATTTCATCCATAAAAAACTCAATCAAACAAAAAATACCCTTTTAAAATCAAAACCCTAATTCTAAAAACCCATAGGTACTTTTAAACCCTAATTTTCTAAAAACCTTACCATACATTACAATTTCTAGTCCAAACTCCCACACTACCCTAATAAACTTTGTAATAACCGAAATCAACAATCCAAACCACGTTATACCCATTAAAACCCTATTTTCCTTATAAAACCTATATTTCTTCCGGTACGAGTTAGAATCACGGTTTAGGTGGGTGATACTCATGTTTCATAATCCCGTAGATCAAAATGACGTGAAGAATGTCTGAAGAAGGATATTAGAAGCCATTTCATCCATAAAAAACTCAATCAAACAAAAAATACCCTTTTAAAATCAAAACCCTAATTCTAAAAACCCATAGGTACTTTTAAACCCTAATTTTCTAAAAACCTTTCCATACATTACAATTTCTAGTCCAAACTCCCACACTACCCTAATAAACTTTGTAATAACCGAAATCAACAATCCAACCTACGTTATACCCATTAAAACCCTATTTTCCTTATAAAACCTATATTTCTTCCGGTACGAGTTAGAATCACGGTTTAGGTGGGTGATATTCATGTTTCATAATCCCGTAGGTCAAAATGACGTGAAGAATGTCTGAAGAAGGATATTAGAAGCCATTTCATCCATAAAAAACTCAATCAAACAAAAAATACCCTTTTAAAATCAAAACCCTAATTCTAAAAACCCATAGGTACTTTTAAACCCTAATTTTCTAAAAACCTTACCATACATTACAATTTCTAGTCCAAACTCCCACACTACCCTAATAAACTTTGTAATAACCGAAATCAACAATCCAAACCACGTTATACCCATTAAAACCCTATTTCCTTATAAAACCTATATTTCTTCCGGTACGAGTTAGAATCACGGTTTAGGTGGGTGATATTCATGTTTCATAATCCCGTAGATCAAAATGACGTGAAGAATGTCTGAAGAAGGATATTAGAAGCCATTTCATCCATAAAAAACTCAATCAAACAAAAATACCCTTTTAAAATCAAAACCCTAATTCTAAAAACCCATAGGTACTTTTAAACCCTAATTTTCTAAAAACCTTACCATACATTACAATTTCTAGTCCAAACTCCCACACTACCCTAATAAACTTTGTAATAACCGAAATCAACAATCCAAACCACGTTATACCCATTAAAACCCTATTTCCTTATAAAACCTATATTTCTTCCGGTACGAGTTAGAATCACGGTTTAGGTGGGTGATACTCATGTTTCATAATCCCGTAGATCAAAATGACGTGAAGAATGTCTGAAGAAGGATATTAGAAGCCATTTCATCCATAAAAAACTCAATCAAACAAAAAATACCCTTTTAAAATCAAAACCCTAATTCTAAAAACCCATAGGTACTTTTAAACCCTAATTTTCTAAAAACCTTTCCATACATTACAATTTCTAGTCCAAACTCCCACACTACCCTAATAAACTTTATAATAACCGAAATCAACAATCCAAACCACGTTATACCCATTAAAACCCTATTTTCCTTATAAAACCTATATTTCTTCCGGTACGAGTTAGAATCACGGTTTAGGTGGGTGATATTCATGTTTCATAATCCCGTAGATCAAAATGACGTGAAGAATGTCTGAAGAAGGATATTAGAAGCCATTTCATCCATAAAAAACTCAATCAAACAAAAAATACCCTTTTAAAATCAAAACCCTAATTCTAAAAACCCATAGGTACTTTTAAACCCTAATTTTCTAAAAACCTTTCCATACATTACAATTTCTAGTCCAAACTCCCACACTACCCTAATAAACTTTGTAATAACCGAAATCAACAATCCAAACCACGTTATACCCATTAAAACCCTATTTCCTTATAAAACCTATATTTCTTCCGGTACGAGTTAGAATCACGGTTTAGGTGGGTGATATTCATGTTTCATAATCCCGTAGATCAAAATGACGTGAAGAATGTCTGAAGAAGGATATTAGAAGCCATTTCATCCATAAAAAACTCAATCAAACAAAAAATACCCTTTTAAAATCAAAACCCTAATTCTAAAAACCCATAGGTACTTTTAAACCCTAATTTTCTAAAAACCTTACCATACATTACAATTTCTAGTCCAAACTCCCACACTACCCTAATAAACTTTATAATAACCGAAATCAACAATCCAAACCACGTTATACCCATTAAAACCCTAATTTCCTTATAAAACCTATATTTCTTCCGGTACGAGTTAGAATCACGGTTTAGGTGGGTGATATTCATGTTTCATAATCCCGTAGATCAAAATGACGTGAAGAATGTCTGAAGAAGGATATTAGAAGCCATTTCATCCATAAAAAACTCAATCAAACAAAAAATACCCTTTTAAAATCAAAACCCTAATTCTAAAAACCCATAGGTACTTTTAAACCCTAATTTTCTAAAAACCTTTCCATACATTACAATTTCTAGTCCAAACTCCCACACTACCCTAATAAACTTTATAATAACCGAAATCAACAATCCAAACCACGTTATACCCATTAAAACCCTATTTCCTTATAAAACCTATATTTCTTCCGGTACGAGTTAGAATCACGGTTTAGGTGGGTGATATTCATGTTTCATAATCCCGTAGATCAAAATGACGTGAAGAATGTCTGAAGAAGGATATTAGAAGCCATTTCATCCATAAAAAACTCAATCAAACAAAAAATACCCTTTTAAAATCAAAACCCTAATTCTAAAAACCCATAGGTACTTTTAAACCCTAATTTTCTAAAAACCTTACCATACATTACAATTTCTAGTCCAAACTCCCACACTACCCTAATAAACTTTATAATAACCGAAATCAACAATCCAAACCACGTTATACCCATTAATACCCTATTTTCCTTATAAAACCTATATTTCTTCCGGTACGAGTTAGAATCACGGTTTAGGTGGGTGATATTCATGTTTCATAATCCCGTAGGTCAAAATGACGTGAAGAATGTCTGAAGAAGGATATTAGAAGCCATTTCATCCATAAAAAACTCAATCAAACAAAAATACCCTTTTAAAATCAAAACCCTAATTCTAAAAACCCATAGGTACTTTTAAACCCTAATTTTCTAAAAACCTTTCCATACATTACAATTTCTAGTCCAAACTCCCACACTACCCTAATAAACTTTATAATAACCGAAATCAACAATCCAAACCACGTTATACCCATTAAAACCCTATTTTCCTTATAAAACCTATATTTCTTCCGGTACGAGTTAGAATCACGGTTTAGGTGTGTGATATTCATGTTTCATAATCCCGTAGATCAAAATGACGTGAAGAATGTCTGAAGAAGGATATTAGAAGCCATTTCATCCATAAAAAACTCAATCAAACAAAAAATACCCTTTTAAAATCAAAACCCTAATTCTAAAAACCCATAGGTACTTTTAAACCCTAATTTTCTAAAAACCTTACCATACATTACAATTTCTAGTCCAAACTCCCACACTACCCTAATAAACTTTGTAATAACCGAAATCAACAATCCAAACCACGTTATACCCATTAAACCCTATTTTCCTTATAAAACCTATATTTCTTCCGGTACGAGTTAGAATCACGGTTTAGGTGGGTGATATTCATGTTTCATAATCCCGTAGATCAAAATGACGTGAAGAATGTCTGAAGAAGGATATTAGAAGCCATTTCATCCATAAAAAACTCAATCAAACAAAAATACCCTTTTAAAATCAAAACCCTAATTCTAAAAACCCATAGGTACTTTTAAACCCTAATTTTCTAAAAACCTTACCATACATTACAATTTCTAGTCCAAACTCCCACACTACCCTAATAAACTTTGTAATAACCGAAATCAACAATCCAAACCACGTTATACCCATTAAAACCCTATTTTCCTTATAAAACCTATATTTCTTCCGGTACGAGTTAGAATCACGGTTTAGGTGGGTGATATTCATGTTTCATAATCCCGTAGATCAAAATGACGTGAAGAATGTCTGAAGAAGGATATTAGAAGCCATTTCATCCATAAAAAACTCAATCAAACAAAAAATACCCTTTTAAAATCAAAACCCTAATTCTAAAAACCCATAGGTACTTTTAAACCCTAATTTTCTAAAAACCTTACCATACATTACAATTTCTAGTCCAAACTCCCACACTACCCTAATAAACTTTATAATAACCGAAATCAACAATCCAAACCACGTTATACCCATTAAAACCCTATTTTCCTTATAAAACCTATATTTCTTCCGGTACGAGTTAGAATCACGGTTTAGGTGGGTGATATTCATGTTTCATAATCCGTAGATCAAAATGACGTGAAGAATGTCTGAAGAAGGATATTAGAAGCCATTTCATCCATAAAAAACTCAATCAAACAAAAAATACCCTTTTAAAATCAAAACCCTAATTCTAAAAACCCATAGGTACTTTTAAACCCTAATTTTCTAAAAACCTTTCCATACATTACAATTTCTAGTCCAAACTCCCACACTACCCTAATAAACTTTATAATAACCGAAATCAACAATCCAAACCACGTTATACCCATTAAAACCCTAATTTCCTTATAAAACCTATATTTCTTCCGGTACGAGTTAGAATCACGGTTTAGGTGGGTGATATTCATGTTTCATAATCCCGTAGGTCAAAATGACGTGAAGAATGTCTGAAGAAGGATATTAGAAGCCATTTCATCCATAAAAAACTCAATCAAACAAAAAATACCCTTTTAAAATCAAAACCCTAATTCTAAAAACCCATAGGTACTTTTAAACCCTAATTTTCTAAAAACCTTACCATACATTACAATTTCTAGTCCAAACTCCCACACTACCCTAATAAACTTTATAATAACCGAAATCAACAATCCAAACCACGTTATACCCATTAAAACCCTATTTTCCTTATAAAACCTATATTTCTTCCGGTACGAGTTAGAATCACGGTTTAGGTGGGTGATACTCATGTTTCATAATCCCGTAGATCAAAATGACGTGAAGAATGTCTGAAGAAGGATATTAGAAGCCATTTCATCCATAAAAAACTCAATCAAACAAAAAATACCCTTTTAAAATCAAAACCCTAATTCTAAAAACCCATAGGTACTTTTAAACCCTAATTTTCTAAAAACCTTACCATACATTACAATTTCTAGTCCAAACTCCCACACTACCCTAATAAACTTTGTAATAACCGAAATCAACAATCCAAACCACGTTATACCCATTAATACCCTATTTCCTTATAAAACCTAGATTTCTTCCGGTACGAGTTAGAATCACGGTTTAGGTGGGTGATACTCATGTTTCATAATCCCGTAGATCAAAATGACGTGAAGAATGTCTGAAGAAGGATATTAGAAGCCATTTCATCCATAAAAAACTCAATCAAACAAAAATACCCTTTTAAAATCAAAACCCTAATTCTAAAAACCCATAGGTACTTTTAAACCCTAATTTTCTAAAAACCTTTCCATACATTACAATTTCTAGTCCAAACTCCCACACTACCCTAATAAACTTTGTAATAACCGAAATCAACAATCCAAACCACGTTATACCCATTAAACCCTATTTTCCTTATAAAACCTAGATTTCTTCCAGGTACGAGTTAGAATCACGGTTTAGGTGGGTGATATTCATGTTTCATAATCCCGTAGATCAAAATGACGTGAAGAATGTCTGAAGAAGGATATTAGAAGCCATTTCATCCATAAAAAACTCAATCAAACAAAAAATACCCTTTTAAAATCAAAACCCTAATTCTAAAAACCCATAGGTACTTTTAAACCCTAATTTTCTAAAAACCTTACCATACATTACAATTTCTAGTCCAAACTCCCACACTACCCTAATAAACTTTGTAATAACCGAAATCAACAATCCAAACCACGTTATACCCATTAAACCCTCATTTCCTTATAAAACCTATATTTCTTCCGGTACGAGTTAGAATCACGGTTTAGGTGTGTGATATTCATGTTTCATAATCCCGTAGATCAAAATGACGTGAAGAATGTCTGAAGAAGGATATTAGAAGCCATTTCATCCATAAAAAACTCAATCAAACAAAAAATACCCTTTTAAAATCAAAACCCTAATTCTAAAAACCCATAGGTACTTTTAAACCCTAATTTTCTAAAAACCTTTCCATACATTACAATTTCTAGTCCATACTCCCACACTACCCTAATAAACTTTGTAATAACCGAAATCAACAATCCAAACACGTTATACCCATTAAAACCCTATTTTCCTTATAAAACCTATATTTCTTCCGGTACGAGTTAGAATCACGGTTTAGGTGGGTGATACTCATGTTTCATAATCCCGTAGATCAAAATGACGTGAAGAATGTCTGAAGAAGGATATTAGAAGCCATTTCATCCATAAAAAACTCAATCAAACAAAAAATACCCTTTTAAAATCAAAACCCTAATTCTAAAAACCCATAGGTACTTTTAAACCCTAATTTTCTAAAACCTTACCATACATTACAATTTCTAGTCCAAACTCCCACACTACCCTAATAAACTTTGTAATAACCGAAATCAACAATCCAAACCACGTTATACCCATTAAAACCCTATTTTCCTTATAAAACCTATATTTCTTCCGGTACGAGTTAGAATCACGGTTTAGGTGTGTGATATTCATGTTTCATAATCCCGTAGATCAAAATGACGTGAAGAATGTCTGAAGAAGGATATTAGAAGCCATTTCATCCATAAAAAACTCAATCAAACAAAAAATACCCTTTTAAAATCAAAACCCTAATTCTAAAAACCCATAGGTACTTTTAAACCCTAATTTTCTAAAACCTTACCATACATTACAATTTCTAGTCCAAACTCCCACACTACCCTAATAAACTTTATAATAACCGAAATCAACAATCCAAACTACGTTATACCCATTAATACCCTATTTTCCTTATAAAACCTATATTTCTTCCGGTACGAGTTAGAATCACGGTTTAGGTGTGTGATACTCATGTTTCATAATCCCGTAGATCAAAATGACGTGAAGAATGTCTGAAGAAGGATATTAGAAGCCATTTCATCCATAAAAAACTCAATCAAACAAAAATACCCTTTTAAAATCAAAACCCTAATTCTAAAAACCCATAGGTACTTTTAAACCCTAATTTTCTAAAAACCTTCCATACATTACAATTTCTAGTCCAAACTCCCACACTACCCTAATAAACTTTATAATAACCGAAATCAACAATCCAAACCACGTTATACCCATTAATACCCTAATTTCCTTATAAAACCTAGATTTCTTCCGGTACGAGTTAGAATCACGGTTTAGGTGGGTGATATTCATGTTTCATAATCCCGTAGATCAAAATGACGTGAAGAATGTCTGAAGAAGGATATTAGAAGCCATTTCATCCATAAAAAACTCAATCAAACAAAAATACCCTTTTAAAATCAAAACCCTAATTCTAAAAACCCATAGGTACTTTTAAACCCTAATTTTCTAAAAACCTTACCATACATTACAATTTCTAGTCCAAACTCCCACACTACCCTAATAAACTTGTAATAACCGAAATCAACAATCCAAACTACGTTATACCCATTAAAACCCTATTTTCCTTATAAAACCTATATTTCTTCCGGTACGAGTTAGAATCACGGTTTAGGTGGGTGATATTCATGTTTCATAATCCCGTAGATCAAAATGACGTGAAGAATGTCTGAAGAAGGATATTAGAAGCCATTTCATCCATAAAAAACTCAATCAAACAAAAAATACCCTTTTAAAATCAAAACCCTAATTCTAAAAACCCATAGGTACTTTTAAACCCTAATTTTCTAAAAACCTTTCCATACATTACAATTTCTAGTCCAACTCCCACACTACCCTAATAAACTTTATAATAACCGAAATCAACAATCCAAACCACGTTATACCCATTAATACCCTAATTTCCTTATAAAACCTATATTTCTTCCGGTACGAGTTAGAATCACGGTTTAGGTGGGTGATATTCATGTTTCATAATCCCGTAGATCAAAATGACGTGAAGAATGTCTGAAGAAGGATATTAGAAGCCATTTCATCCATAAAAAACTCAATCAAACAAAAAATACCCTTTTAAAATCAAAACCCTAATTCTAAAAACCCATAGGTACTTTTAAACCCTAATTTTCTAAAAACCTTTACCATACATTACAATTTCTAGTCCAAACTCCCACACTACCCTAATAAACTTTATAATAACCGAAATCAACAATCCAAACCACGTTATACCCATTAAAACCCTATTTCCTTATAAAACCTATATTTCTTCCGGTACGAGTTAGAATCACGGTTTAGGTGGGTGATACTCATGTTTCATAATCCCGTAGATCAAAATGACGTGAAGAATGTCTGAAGAAGGATATTAGAAGCCATTTCATCCATAAAAAACTCAATCAAACAAAAAATACCCTTTTAAAATCAAAACCCTAATTCTAAAAACCCATAGGTACTTTTAAACCCTAATTTTCTAAAAACCTTTACCATACATTACAATTTCTAGTCCAAACTCCCACACTACCCTAATAAACTTTGTAATAACCGAAATCAACAATCCAAACTACGTTATACCCATTAATACCCTATTTTCCTTATAAAACCTATATTTCTTCCGGTACGAGTTAGAATCACGGTTTAGGTGTGTGATATTCATGTTTCATAATCCCGTAGATCAAAATGACGTGAAGAATGTCTGAAGAAGGATATTAGAAGCCATTTCATCCATAAAAAACTCAATCAAACAAAAAATACCCTTTTAAAATCAAAACCCTAATTCTAAAAAACCCATAGGTACTTTTAAACCCTAATTTTCTAAAAACCTTACCATACATTACAATTTCTAGTCCAAACTCCCACACTACCCTAATAAACTTTATAATAACCGAAATCAACAATCCAAACTACGTTATACCCATTAAAACCCTATTTCCTTATAAAACCTATATTTCTTCCGGTACGAGTTAGAATCACGGTTTAGGTGGGTGATACTCATGTTTCATAATCCCGTAGATCAAAATGACGTGAAGAATGTCTGAAGAAGGATATTAGAAGCCATTTCATCCATAAAAAACTCAATCAAACAAAAAGTACCCTTTTAAAATCAAAACCCTAATTCTAAAAACCCATAGGTACTTTTAAACCCTAATTTTCTAAAAACCTTACCATACATTACAATTTCTAGTCCAAACTCCCACACTACCCTAATAAACTTTATAATAACCGAAATCAACAATCCAAACCACGTTATACCCATTAATACCCTAATTTCCTTATAAAACCTAGATTTCTTCCGGTACGAGTTAGAATCACGGTTTAGGTGGGTGATATTCATGTTTCATAATCCCGTAGATCAAAATGACGTGAAGAATGTCTGAAGAAGGATATTAGAAGCCATTTCATCCATAAAAAACTCAATCAAACAAAAAATACCCTTTTAAAATCAAAACCCTAATTCTAAAAACCCATAGGTACTTTTAAACCCTAATTTTCTAAAAACCTTACCATACATTACAATTTCTAGTCCAAACTCCCACACTACCCTAATAAACTTTGTAATAACCGAAATCAACAATCCAAACTACGTTATACCCATTAAAACCCTATTTTCCTTATAAAACCTATATTTCTTCCGGTACGAGTTAGAATCACGGTTTAGGTGGGTGATACTCATGTTTCATAATCCCGTAGATCAAAATGACGTGAAGAATGTCTGAAGAAGGATATTAGAAGCCATTTCATCCATAAAAAACTCAATCAAACAAAAAATACCCTTTTAAAATCAAAACCCTAATTCTAAAAACCCATAGGTACTTTTAAACCCTAATTTTCTAAAAACCTTACCATACATTACAATTTCTAGTCCAAACTCCCACACTACCCTAATAAACTTTATAATAACCGAAATCAACAATCCAAACCACGTTGTACCCATTAAAACCCTAATTTCCTTATAAAACCTATATTTCTTCCGGTACGAGTTAGAATCACGGTTTAGGTGGGTGATACTCATGTTTCATAATCCCGTAGATCAAAATGACGTGAAGAATGTCTGAAGAAGGATATTAGAAGCCATTTCATCCATAAAAAACTCAATCAAACAAAAAATACCCTTTTAAAATCAAAACCCTAATTCTAAAAAACCCATAGGTACTTTTAAACCCTAATTTTCTAAAAACCTTACCATACATTACAATTTCTAGTCCAAACTCCCACACTACCCTAATAAACTTTGTAATAACCGAAATCAACAATCCAAACTACGTTATACCCATTAAAACCCTATTTTCCTTATAAAACCTATATTTCTTCCGGTACGAGTTAGAATCACGGTTTAGGTGGGTGATACTCATGTTTCATAATCCCGTAGATCAAAATGACGTGAAGAATGTCTGAAGAAGGATATTAGAAGCCATTTCATCCATAAAAAACTCAATCAAACAAAAAATACCCTTTTAAAATCAAAACCCTAATTCTAAAAACCCATAGGTACTTTTAAACCCTAATTTTCTAAAAACCATACATTACAATTTCTAGTCCAAACTCCCACACTACCCTAATAAACTTTGTAATAC
>CAJVGC010000065.1:21940736-22016560 GCA_910822075.1 Senecio squalidus | reverse complement strand
CTTTTGATTATAGATCCTATAGGCTTTTCTTTGAGAAGAGTATCCCACAAAGTATCCTATATCTGCTTTGTTCTCAAACTTTCCAAGATATTCCTTGGTGTTGAGGATAGTACAAGGACATCCAAAAGCTCTTAAGAAGCATATCAATGGTTGCTTCTTGTGTAAAAGCTCATATGGAGTCTTGTTCTGAGATTTGACTAGGAGAACTCTGTTCTGTATATAGAAGGCAGTATTAACTGCTTCTGCCCAGAAGAATATGGGTAAGTTGGAGTCAACCAACATACTTCTTCCAGCTTCAATTAGAGTTCTATTCCTTCTTTCAGCTACTACATTCTGTTGCGGTGTCCTTGCAGCACTGAACTGTCTCTCTACTCCTTTCTTCTCATAGAATTCATTCATCACTTGGTTTTTGAATTCTGTACCATTGTCACACCTAATCTTCTTCACCTTCAAATTGATTTGGTGTTCCACTCTTGTGATGAATGTGATAAGGAGTTGACTTGTCTCATCTTTGGTTGCCAGGAAATACACCCAAGTGTACCTTGTGTAATCATCAGTAATCACTAGGAAGTAGGAGTTCTTAGCAATACTCTTCACATTTGTTGGACCAATAAAGTCCATGTGGAGAAAATGAAGAGGAGTATTATTGGTGTTGATTTCCTTGGACTTGTGAGAAGTCTTGTGTTTCTTTCCCTTTAAACATGCAACACAGTTGTCATCCAAAGAAAATTGCTTGTTGGGCAATCCTCTTACTAAGTTAGATTTCACCAGCTCATTAATAGTATTGAGATTCATATGGCACATCCTCATGTGCCATAGAGTGGATTCATCTAGAGTTTCTTTGGAGACAAAGCATGCTTAAGCTACAGTGGGTTTGACCTTGGACATGTCAAAACAATATACATTGTCTTTTCTTGGAGTCCTGAGCAAGATCATGCTCTCATCAATAACATATCCAGGCTTCATAATGATGCATTCTGATGCAGTGAAGATTGTTGTGTGCTTCTCATCATAGACTTGAGACACACTCAACAAGTTATATTGTTACTGTTGCACATAGAAGACATCTTTGAAGTGTATTCTCCCATTGCTAACAGTTCCCTTTCCAGAAATCTTCCCTCCTTTTGGATGACCTCCAAAGGCAACATACCCTCCATTAAATCCTGAAGAAAAGAAATGTTGCATGTCATGTGCCTGGAACAGCCACCATCTACATGCTAATTGCTCTCAAAATCTTTTGTTGGCTGAACCTGCACATAAACAAGAAAGTTAGTTTCTGTTGGGGACCCAAGCCAAAGTTGACTTGGGTTTGCCCATCTCATCAAAGTAACTCACCTTCCTCTGAACTAAGTTTGTGAAATTAGGTGGAGTAGGTGGTTGAGTTACTTTGACCTTTGGTTGCCATACTTGTTTAAAGATTTTAGCTTTTTGAACTTTAGCAGTATTAACATTCTTTGTTTTAACAGTAGGAACAAGTAATGTTTTAACACTCTTTTGATGTGCAGTATTAATACTTGCAGCAGTAACAGAGTTACTTTTTGCAGTATTAACACTCTTTCGTTTAACAGTATTAATACAGGCAGTATTAACTCCATTATTCTTGACAGTATTAATATGTGCAGTATTAACGGAAGATTGTTTCGCAGTATTATTCTTGTTTCTAATGATTTGGAAATTCGTTTTGTTAATACTGTGGCTGCTTGAGGCAGTATTAACAGAGTATTTCTTTGCAGTAGGAACTCCATTACTACTGTTCAAAACAGGTTTTCTTACAAGTGATGGTTTGTTTTGCTTAACTTTATGGTCAACCTTGCATGTATACCCCAACCCCCTGTGCTGTTTTTGTGCTACTTTCTTTTGATTTTCAGGGTTGTAATAACATATTTTAGCATAATGGTTGGACTTGCCACAAATAAAGAATGATTGAACTTGTTTCTTAGGACTTTGACACTTTTGAGTTTTCAACTGATTTTGATTACGTTGATTTCCACTTGTTCCTATGTGAACCCAAGTTTTAATCTTTTCTCTTTTACCATCTATATATTTACAACAATTGCATTCACAATCCTTCTTTTTAATGGTTTCTTGTGACACTGGATTTTGTGAGTGTGTTTGTTTAACATCTACTGGTTTGGGCACTTGTTCCTCTACCTCTTGGTCACTTTCTTCATCTACATCCTCTATTAGAACTTCATCATAGTTGAGTGGATCAGCTATGAAGGATTCTTTTGGAGGTGTCTGTGTGATGGGAATTCTAGGGGCTTCTAGAGTTGGAGGGATATAGTTTTGATTAAATGGTGGGGCTACCTCTTTATAACCTAATCCTGATTTAAATTTTCCATGGATTTGTTGGTTAATTAGGTCATTAACAGATTTAGAAGCATGTTCTAATTTCCCTACATTTAATGCAACCTTATCTTTTTCCTCCAATAAGCGTTTAATTTCCTCCCTAACATTAGTAAGTTTAACTAGTAAGTCATCTCTTTGCCATTTTACCAATTTAATCTTTTCATCATAAGTTGACTCAATAATTTTGTAAGATTTAATTTGGTTTTCTAGATTTTCTATACCTAAAGCAGCTTACCTCCTTTGTTCTTCTAAAGCTTTAACAGAATCACATAGTAATTGATTATGATTTCTGTATTTAGACACTACTTCTTTACATTCATTAGAACAAAGTTTAGCATTTACCTCAGCTGCTTCCTTGGAGGTGGAATCTATGGCCATGAGAGATTGAATGAGGTTTGATTCTTCAGTTGTTGTTGGAGTGTCTTCATCCCAATCATACCCAAAAACATCTTCAATAGCGTGTTAGGATTAAATTGTGGAGATTGTTATTCTAGAGTTACTACTCCTCAGTTAATACTGTTTAGTTACTACTGCTCAGTTAATACTGCTCAGTTACTACTGCTCAGTTACTACTGCTCAGTTAATACTGCTCAGTTACTACTGCTCCACATCAGTTACTACTGCTCCACATCAGTTACTACTCCTGCAAGTTACTACTCCTGCAAGTTACTACTCCTGCAACTCAGTTATGGAAGACTTGAATTTCAAGATAAAGATCTAAAAAGATTTAGTCTCCTAATATAACTAGATTTCCTTATGTAACTAGGTTTCCTTATGTAAGTCATATGAGACTCTATATATAAAGAGATCTCTAGACATTGTAAAGGTGTGGTTTTCATCATGTTTATTTTTTAGGAAAACACCAAACGATCTCACCACTTGAGATCGTTCCCCTTTGTTCAGCCTCAAGGTCAAATTGATCATTGTAAAGAGAAGAAACACGTCTATTCTGATCAAATAGATTGAGGCTGTGTTAGATGTTTCCTAAAAAAGTTAGGTTTAGCCTCAAGGTCTTTTATAGATCCTTGTATGTAAAGAAACACGTCTGTTAATTTATTAATAGATTGAGGCTTGATGGTAATCATTATTGTTTGTTCTTATTGTTCTTTTATATACAATATTTGATTATCATAAACTTGTGAATATCAAAGTGTTCATCTCCGCTGCTGAACTTATTTGATAAATCTTGATCTAAGTAATCATATCGATCCTACAAGTGGTATCAGAGCACAGGAGGTGCTCTAGATCAAAGATTCACAAGTTTACAAGAAGAAGACGAAGAAGAAAGAAGGAGATCTACAAATTTGCGAATTAGGGTTTATGTTCGTCATAATCTGGGCAGCTGTAGTAAAAAGGGTATAACTAATTCGTTAGCCGTCAGATTTGGACGAAATTTGGACTGTAGATTCTTGACATATAAACGCACAATCTGACTGAAGGGATTTTCGATCTGAACTTTAATCCGTGAGATATTAATTTTCGAAATCTGTTGCTGAAAGGTTAAAATTATTGTGTTTATGTATTCTGAAACGGTAGTTGTTTGTTCGTTACACACTGGATCTTAGTGATTTTTGGATATGTGCTCCAAGAAATATGGATCTATGCTGTGTTAAAATTTGATCGTTATCAGAGCTATTCTCAAGGAGATGTAGAATTTCAAAGTTGGAAGTTGAATGTTTATTGTTTACAGAGCGCAGCTGTGGTAAAAAGGTTATTGTGTATTCGTTAACCGTTGGATTGTCCTGAGTTTTGGATATGTGGTTCGAGAGACACATGCCTACTATGTGTAAAAGTTTGAGCATGATCGGATTTGTCAAGGAGAACTTATTTATTTTTTAATCTGCTGCAAATATTTACCTAGTGTTGCTCTTATATTGTTAATGCTACTGTTACGCTGTAAGTATTACAATACACATTTTTCAATACAATGATGAAGTTAGTACTACTCCTATGTTGGTGAACCAGCCGAGAATATTGGTTTAAGGGGAAGAATATGTTCCAAAAGTGGATATGAGAATTGGAACATTTGGATGTGATCGTATACATGCACCACTTGAGGGAGAAGTTTTCACTTACCCTAATAGATGATAACAAAAAGGGGAAGATATAAAATGTGGTGGCATGGAACAAGATTTGAAGGCTTCAAAGTATCGAAAGTCTACTTAAAAAAAAAAAAGTGGCGTGTTTTGATAGAGATATCAACGGTAGAGGAAGTATCAACTTGTTCACAAGCGATCTCAGTTGAAGGGGAAGTTTTTAAAGTTCTCGGTTTAGTGTTTGTTTTGTCATCATCAAATAGGGGAAGATACTTGTAGGATCGATATGATTACTTAGATCAAGATTTATCAAATAAGTTCAGCAGCGGAGATGAACACTTTGATATTCACAAGTTTATGATAATCAAATATTGTATATAAAAGAACAATAAGAACAAACAATAATGATTACCATCAAGCCTCAATCTATTAATAAATTAACAGACGTGTTTCTTTACATACAAGGATCTATAAAAGACCTTGAGGCTAAACCTAACTTTTTTAGGAAACATCTAACACAGCCTCAATCTATTTGATCATAATAGACGTGTTTCTTCTCTTTACAAGGATCAATTTGACCTTGAGGCTGAACAAAGGGGAACGATCTCAAGTGGTGAGATCGTTTGGTGTTTTCCTAAAAAATAAACATGATGAAAACGACACCTTTACAATGTCTAGAGATCTCTTTATATATAGAGTCTCATATGACTTACATAAGGAAACCTAGTTACATAAGGAAATCTAGTTATATTAGGAGACTAAATCTTTTTAGATCTTTATCTTGAAATTCAAGTCTTCCATAACTGAGTTGCAGGAGTAGTAACTTGCAGGAGTAGTAACTTGCAGGAGTAGTAACTTGCAGGAGTAGTAACTGATGTGGAGCAGTAGTAACTGATGTGGAGCAGTAGTAACTGAGCAGTAGTAACTGAGCAGTATTAACTGAGCAGTAGTAACTGAACAGTATTAACTGAGGAGTAGTAACTCTAGAATAACAATCTCCACAATTTAATCCTAACAATCTTCCCCTAAACTTATGCTTTCTACATGCAAAGCAATAAGTTTCTTCAATGTAAATTGTTGATGAGAATGCTATCACAACTGCTAGTTCAACTTTGTCTTCTCCATGTTTCCTTGATGTATATGCTCAGTTTATATTTTGTCTCATCAAATCAAAATATTATCCCAACATAGCGTCAGTAGGAACTTGGTCAGCAGAAACAACATCATCAGTATTAATACATGCATGATGAACAGTGTTAACTGTCTTAGTAGAAACAGGTGTGTCTTCAATAATAACCGTGTTGGTGCAAGAATGTAATGACTGGATGTTCTATTTTGTTATGTTTATTAATTACTGTATTAGCTTGTATAGATTTAGCTTTATGGGCTGCTCACGGACTTGCATGTCCGTGAGGCCCAGTAAAGCCCAAGCCCAAACTGGCTGGACATGTTACTCTATAAATAGAGGTGTTCAGATCAGTTTAGGGTTGTTGGTTTTGATAGAGAATTCAAAGTTAATGCTTGTGGATTGTAACAGAGTTTATCAATCAAAGTATTAAGAATTCGGTAATTGCGTTTTTGTGTTTATAGTTTATTGCATTCGATTATAACCTGAGCGTTTTATTGATTACGAGATTCCGCCTCGTAATTGGTATAGTTTAATCCTGTAGATCGGACCACTGGGACCTACAATTGGTATCAGAGCAAACGCATTGTTTGCTCTCTATCGAGATTTGGTTCAGGTTTAATTCAGGTTTTAATCTATTCTTGAGATTAGGGTTCATATTACATCTTCGGCGGCTGTTCGTTAAAGATTGGGGTTTTCTGCGTGTTCGTGGGTTTTCTGCTTGTTCGTGGATTAACGTTCGTGGACCTAGTTCGTGGATTAAATTCGTGGAGACATCTTTGTGGATTTCCTCGTGGGATCATCTTCGTAAACATCTTCGTTAGTTGAACATCTTCGTAGTGGATCATCTTCGTAGACATTCTCGTTAGTGGATCATCTTCGTTCGTGGATCATCCAAGTCTGTGAACATCTTCGCCAAATATCATCTTCGTGACCCACCATTTTAGTGACTTACACCTATCTTCGCCGAACACCATCTTCGTGACTTACACCCATCCTCGCCGAACACCATCTTCGTGAACACCATCTTCGTTGAACACCATCTTCGTGACTGACACACATCTTCGCTGAACACCATCTTCGTGAACACCATCTTCGTTGAACACCATCTTCGTGACTGACACACATCTTCGCCGAACACCATCTTCGTGACACCATCTTCGTTGAACACCATCTTCGTGACTGACACACATCTTCGCCGAACACCATCTTCGTGAACACCATCTTCGTGACTGACATACATCTTCAGCGAACATCATCTTCGTGACCCCCATCTTCGCCAAACAATACCTTTGTGACACTATATCTTTGCCGAACATCATATTCATTATGGATTCAAAACAATCAGTTAACACTCCTCCCAAGTTACTTAATTCTTCACAATATTATGAATGGGTCGATAAATTTAAATCTTATTGTCGCTACAATGACGTGCAAATGTGGCCGTGTATCGAAAAAGAATATATACCTCCAATCCAAACCATAGGCACTGTCACTGGCGAAATCCCAATCCATAATCTCACTGCTGATCTAAGAAAAGTTTATGATGCTGAAAACAGAGCATGGGCGAGCCTTAAAATGGCTCTGCCAGTCGAAATGAATCACATCTGTCAAACTTCTCACACGTCATATTCGTTGTGGAAAGCAATTGAAACTGAATATGCTGGAACTGCAGCACAAAAAAGAAGTAGAGCAAATCTTCTGAAAAGGCAATTTGATACATTCAGATATGGATCTAACGAAAACTTTGAAGATACCATCACCAGATTCTATAATCTGATTGCTGAACTCTCAAGATACAACATTATACCATCAAATGATGAGAGAGTAGAACGACTTTTGGATGCCTTGCCTAAGCGCTGGGAAATATATGTCAACTTAATTAAAGATGAAATTGAAACATATAAAGATTCGCGCCCACCATTGCTATTAGGAAAGTTAATTGAAAGATTTAGAGGTTACGAGCTTACAGGTCAAACTGCAGATTCAATATCCGATCAAACACCTTATGGACAAACCTTAGAATCCAGCTCTTCTGGAAATGCAACTGCAACTGCGTTCGTGTCCGATAAGGATCACACAACTCCTGACACTTCTTCCATCACTGGCACAACTAAAGCAGCCCCAAATGCTGCAATTACTCATCAGAAAATGCCGATGACTGTCAAATCCGCAGAAGAAAGCCTAGAAATCCTATCTTGTTTCTTATCCGCTTATGGTAATCAAGTGCAAGGAAAAATTACTGATCCAGGGTTATGGGATGAAGATTTCAGTCAAGTCGATCAAGATGACCTGGAAGAAATGGACTTACAATGGCAAACCGCTATGATTACTAACAGAATCAAGAGATTTATGGCCAGAACAGGACGCAGTCCAAGAACAGGAAAAGCAGGAGTCGATAAGTCAAAGGTACGGTGCTTCAACTATCAAGGACACGGTCACTTTGCCAGAGAATGTCAATAGCCTAAAGTGGAACGCACTTCAAATCAGGACAGAAATGGATCCTCTCCTTCTCAGCCACAGCGTAGCTTAGCCTCACAGGAAATGATAGTTCAACATGATGATCACACATATGATTGGAAAATTTGCAATGATCAAGCTCTCATGGCCTCCATCGAAGAAATACACAGTGAAACAAGCAGCATCGCAAGTGAATCCGGCTCTGACAGTGAATCAAGTTCGAATGAAGACAATCTGGATGTTGAAGACAATGAAGCCAAAGCAACGCTCTGCAGCTGCACGGTGGATCTATCCGATGACAACTTTATTGCAAATATGGCTGATCTCCAAACTGACAAGTCAAAGGTACTCCTTAATCTTAAATCAGTGAAGGAGCTGTGCAAATCTTTCACTATTTTAACTCTTCAAAATGATAAATTGACTAAGTCAGTGTCTACTCTAGAATCACAGCGAACTCAATTTGAACATGAAGTTTCAATACAAACCTTTTTAAAAGATTATTACGCAAAGAAACTTAATCAAAACGAGAAAACTAGAATGGAACTTTTATCAAATGTGGGCATTTTAACACAGAAAATTGACATGCTATATGAAAGTCTTGAAAATGAAAAGAAAAGTTTTGCTGTAAAAGTCCAAGAATTAAATGACTGTCAAATAAGATTAACTGAGCAGGAAAGGAAGATTGAACAGTTTCGCACCTCTTCTAGCACTTTGAACTCCATCTTAAGTCGTCAACGTGCTACTGGGAAAACTGAAGGTTTAGGCTATAACGAAACTCCACCTCCTTACAATAATGACTTTAGCTTTTTCAAAACCGAGCCCCCCAAGAAAGACAACTGCGAATCATCACATAGCAAGGACCAAGACTTATCAAACGCAAAATCTCAAGAAAAGCAAACCGAAAAGGACCAACCTCAAGATTCGTCAAACGCCACACTCTTTGATGCTGAACCTAATCAACCAAACAAAATGGAGACTTTAAATTGCTTCAAATGTCGTGAAAGAGGGCACGTGGCCTCAGTCTGTACTAATAAACGAAAGGAACCTCAGGTTAAACCCACACCTCTACAGAAAGCTAAACCCACTCCCACAAAACCAGTTCAAATTCCACGAAACCCACAACATGAACGCACAGACACAAATTCTCGAAATTATGGGTATAATAAACCAAGCATGGGAAGCTTCAATCAACGACCTCACCAACGGCCTCAACAACCTTTTGTTCCATCCTATCGTCAACACAATTATGAACAACGATTTAAAAGCCCTCCACGATACCATCATGACAATTATCATCACAATCCTCCACGACCCCACTATGAACCACACAATCATCACTTCAATCACCACCGCTACAGTTCCCCACATATGAGTCATAGAGTTCCATATAACTCTAACAGTCATTATTCTACACGCCACACCTCTCCAATTTCTCACCAAAATAAGGGAGTCTACAAAAGAGACACCTACGTAACTGAGAACGGTCAATCCAGGTCTTTTATGGCCAGGGTTCCCCATGAGAACTAATGATTTTATTTTATGTGCAGGAACCGGGTCACCGACTCGTCAAGAACTGGTATGTTGACAGTGGCTGTTCCAGGCACATGACGGGAGAACGAAGTTTTCTCAACAACTTCGAATCCGGAAAGAAAGGACGAGTAAATTTTGCTGGAGATAAAGGTGGCGAAATAACTGGAATTGGATCAGTTACAAACGCAAAAATCACACTGAAGGATGTGTTTTACGTCAAGCAGCTAGAACACAATTTGCTGAGTGTCTCTCAAATCTGCGACAACGATAATCCCGTGTATTTTACCAAGAAGGAAGTTTTGATTCTGAAATCAGGAATTGATATCCCTGAGGATCTGATACTGATGCGTGCACCAAGAACTAAGAATACGTACATTATGGATATGAACAACACTGAAATCACCACTGATTCAACATGTCTATTGTCTAAGTCAACAAGTGAAGAAGCCATGATTTGGCACAGGAAAATGGCTCATCTACACTTTCGGAAAATGAACGCGATAACAAGGAAAGGGCTAGTTAATGGAGTTCCACTCAAACGCTTTGAGTATGAGGATAAATGTGTTCCATGCAAACTCGGAAAACAACACAATCAACATCACAAGTCCAAGACCATTAACACAATTGAGACACCATTTGAGCTGATGCACACTGATCTTTTCGGCCCCATTGCACAAAGAAGTTTCCGAGGCAAATATTATTCTCTAGTGATCACCGACGATTACACTCGCTACTCTTGGGTTTACTTTTTGGTTACCAAGAGTGAAACTGCTGGCATGCTAATCAACTTCTTCGACATGATCAAGAATGTTTACAAAGCAAATGTCAAACACTTACGCAGCGATAACGGGACAGAATTCAAGAATTCCACGATGACCTTCTACTGTCTTGCAAATGGGATAGTTCAACAACAAGCGCTCCATATGAACCACAACAAAATGGAGTTGCTGAGAGGAAAAACAGAACCTTGATTGAGGCTGCACGTACTATGTTAGTTGACTCACTCCTCCCTGTTACGTTTTGGGGGGAGGCCATAAATACAGCCTGTTATGTCCTTAATCGAGTGTTGACGGTGAAACGGTTTGATAAAACAAGTTATGAACTGCTAAATAGTCGTAAGCCAAATCTTGCTGGTCTGGAACCCTTTGGGGCTCCCTGCACCGTTTTGAAAACAAATTATACCACTAAGTTCGCACCTAAAGCAGTCTAGGGATACTTTCTTGGGTATGTTGAGGGTTGCGCTAACAAAAGAGTTTATCTAAAACCTTCACGCACAGTGGAAATTGTTTTTAATTTGGAAATAACTAGCTATACTTTTGAAAAACAAAATGGTCCAGAAATCGCTTTCGACTATGATGCATTATTTAAATCATTTAACCATTCTCCTAGTGTGACTCATACAGGAACAGAGAACCCGAGTTTCTCTTCTGATGATGAAGATTCAGTCTTTCCTCGTACAATAGTTATTCAAGAAATTGTTGCTGAACCTGCTGACACCGACGCTCCAGCAGATGATCAAGCCGATGCGGCAGAACCGCACGTTGAAGACACTCCAGCCGATGATCAAGACGATGTGGCAGAACCACTCGTTGAAAACGCTCAAGACGATGCGGCAGAACCGCACGTCGTGTCCCGGATTCACCAGTATCACCCCTGTGACAATATTCTTGGCGATCCCAACGCAAACGTTCAAACTCGTTCGCAACTAGAGGATTTGCTAGGAATGTATGCATTTACAACAACCTCAGAGGATTTCAACAACTGCCGCTACTTCTGCTTCGTTTCCCAAGAGATTCCCGCAAATATACATATGGCCCTCAAAGACGCAAATTGGGTACACGCTTGTCAAGAGGGTTGAGAAATTAGGGGTCTGGGTACTCGTGATTCTGCCCAACGACGCCTACGCCATATGCACTAAATGGGTTTTCCGATGCAAACGGGATGACCGTGGAATTATCACTCGCAACAAAGCTCGCTTAGCGGTACAAGGCTTTTATCAAGAAGAAGGATTGGATTTTCAGGATGTATTCGCCCTAGTCGCTCGCCTCGAGGCCGTTCGCCTCTTCTTAGCTTATGCCTCTCACATGGGACTTACGGTTTACCAGCTTGATGTTAAGAGCGCTTTCCTATATGGTAAAATCGATGACACCGTCTATGTTTAGCACCCCCCCGGTTTCGAAGACCCACAACACCCTGATAGGGTATACAAGCTCAACAAAGCTTTATACGGTCTTCATCAAGCCCCTCGTCTGTGGTATGGAACATTATCAACTTTTCTCTTAGAATCCGGTTTCAAGAGAGGTCGTATCGATAGCACTCTTTTCATCAATGATTCGCCCAAGGCTAAACTATTGGTTCAAGTCTACATGGACGACATTATCTTCGGTTCCACTGATAATCAAATGTGTAAGGATTCTGAAAAGCTTATGAAAGACAAATTCGAGATGAGCGCCATGGGAGAACTCAAGCTATTTCTAGGGTTACAAGTCGAGCAACTACCCGACGGTATGTTTGTCCATCAATCAAACTACGTCACAGAAATGCTCAAGAAATTCAACATGACCGACGCCAAGTCCATTGCTACTCCCATTCCTCAGCAGCACAATCTGGAACCAAACGCACAAAATGATCCTGACGTGGATCCAACTGTTTATCGCGGCATTATAGGCTCCTTAATGTATCTTACTGCATCTCGTCCTGACATAATGTTTGCTGCATGTTTATGTGCCAGGTTTCAAGCTTGTCCAAAGATGTCTCATCACTCTGCTGTATAGAGGATTCTTCGCTACCTAAAAGGCCGACCGCGGCTGGGTCTCTGGTATCCCAAGGGTAGCGACCTCTTTCTCGAAGCATTCACCGACTCGGATTTGGGTGGATGCAATATCGATCGAAAGTCAACCTCCGGTGGTTGTCAATTTCTGGGAGGACGCCTCGTGTCTTGGCAATGCAAGAAACAGACAACTGTTTCCGTCTCATCCTGTGAAGCCGAATACATCGCTGCGGGTAGCTGTGTGTCACAGGTTCTCTGGATTCAACAACAGATGTTGGATTACGGTTTATTCTATACCTCTACTCCTATTAATATAGCCTCTACTCCTATTAATATAGATAATGAGGTTGCCGTTTCCGTTATTAAAAATCCTGTTAAACATAGCAAGACCCGTCACATAGATTTTAAGCACCACTTCGTTAGAGACTATTATGAAAAGAAACTCATAGATATAATTCGTGTCTCTTCCGAAAACAATATGGCCGATCTCTTTACCAAAGCCTTTGACAAATCTCGCTTTGAATCACTCATTCACCGTATTGGACTACGCAACTTAGATTAACCAACGTTTCTTTAAAAAAAAAAAAAAAAAAAAAAAAAAAAAAAAAATATTAGTCTAACTTGGTTTGAAATCGAAAATTCGAGATGAAGATAAATTTTGCTTATGACTCTTAGTCTTAGATCGGGTTTTAGCTATTACATGCACTTATAATTCTCCATAGTATTTTAGTTTAACCTCCAGTGTCTTGTGGCCTTTCGTCTTTTAGTTGTTCTCGATAGTGTGGTTTGTCTGTTTTAAATACCTCTTACTTCTTACATTAAACGACTTAATTTTGTTTGCCACAATAAAGGTTGAGATTAGATTTTTGTTACGAGTCATATGTTGCGCTTACAGATGGGATTTGCTCATATTGAATTACATATAATTAGTGTGCTCATAAGTTACTGAATTCATATAAGCGACCTTTGAAATCTGAGTCAGTATACCCTTGGGGTGCCCTTGTTCACCCAGCCACCTAAGGCCTTTACGGTTTGGGATCGGTTGGTAGAAAGCTTGCCATAGGATTTCATAGAAAGTCAGCAGAATTCTTTAATCTTATCAAACTTCATCGAAGTTAGTCTTTGACTTGCACTAAAACAACTGTTTTCATATTTAATATGAGCTATCTCTTCGCCAGTTTCATATGCTGCCCTTGTCTAGGTTGGTAACCACTCGTAACTTAAAATACTTCACAAATATCTTGAGTGCACTCCGATTTTTGTCGAATGTCTGATTTAAGTGGGTGCTTTTAAGCTTAAACTTTAAACCAGCTTACTTGTAATTAAAACACTATCTTACGACTATAAGACTGAACGGTTAAATTGGACAACTACACAAACATGGAGTTAAATTAAATTATCTTTGGAACCCCGATAGGCAATCTGATCGAATTATATTTCATAACTGTATACTACCGTCTTTACAATTAGTTCAAGTTTTTACAGTTCCTTATTTATTCTTTCTTTTTTATTTTTCTGTACTTCAAAACGTTGGTTACATATCTTTCAACACAGTCCATCGGGCCCAACACATTTGGCCCAGTCTTACAAGGCCCATCGGCCCAGCCTTACAAGGCCCAAAGGCCCTCTCATGGCCTATAAATACTCAAGGGTGAACTCATTTTTTTTTACTTCTCACTTTTTTTACTCGGAGCTATAGGGATTTAATAATTTTTTTTCTCTCACGAAGTTCTTCTTTCGTTCGATCATACACTCATGTAAGTCTCTCATGTTCGTTAAAACTTCGTATATGTTCGTCAAAAACTGCTATATTTTTCTCATAATCGTTCAAGTAGTTTATGTTTATGTTCATAATCTGGAAATTAAACTTAATGATTCTTAATAAACTTGTTCGTATTCCTGACGTGTTGTCCATAATTGCCATAATCTGCTACGATGATCTTCTTCGTTGATGTTATTGCTTGCCTTGTTCGTGTGTTCATCTTCGTCCTCATAGGTGCCCAGAATCTCAATGCATTAGGATTTTTTTCTCATGCACAAGGACGAACATACTTGTTCGTCACCTTGGACGAACACACTTGTTCGTCACCTTGGACGAACACACTTGTTCGTCACCTTGGACGAACACACATGTTCGTCACCTTGAACGAACACACTTGTTCGTCAACCTGGACGAACATACTTGTTCGTCCCCATGCTAGTGATCTTGGAAGAACATACTTGTTCGTTACCATGCTTGTGCTCTTTGAAGAACATCCTTGTTCGTCACCTTGGACGAACATACTTGTTCGTCACCATGCTTGTGCTCTTTGACGAACATACTTGTTCGTCACATGTTCACGTTCCACGACGAACACCTTGCTCATTGTCCTTGACGAACACCTTGTTCGTCGCCATACATGTTCGTGCTAGTTTGAGTACCATCTTCGTCATCTGTGGATTACTTGCTTATCTGTTACACGAACATGCATGCTCGCCAACTTTCATGTTCGGCATACATGTTCGTGACTATCAAATCTAACGTGTTCGTTTATGCAGATTTTACAGATGGAGAGACATTTTGATAAAAGGCACAATCAGGCAGTTAGTTTCGCACTGACCGATCCTTCATCACTTCGTTTTCGAGAGACGATTCTATTTCTCCAACATTCAAGGATGGCTTATATTCTCAGTGAAGATCTACCAATCAATATTCCGTTGGTCAACAAGTTTCTCACCAACCTCATACATATCGATCTCACACCTCCGGGTTCTGATAAGAGCAAAGATGGTTTACGCACGGTTGTCAATGATGTTGAAATTACCTTCAGTAGCACGACCCTCCGACAGATCTTTCAACTTGGTCGTAGCTCCCACGAAAACGCACCCTCTTCTTTCGGCAACAGATTTCTCGCCCGCAAACTGCCACTACTGGGATATGCAGGGCCTCTTCACACTAATTCATTTCCTAAGGGTAAATTCATCGGCCCATGGCGTTATTTAGTCCATGTGTTTGTCTCGGTGTTCAAGCATTCCAAGACCGCTCATGATACTATTGATAATCTGCTTCTCTCAATGATGCTCAGTTTGGTTCTGAACAAACCGTATCCAGTGGCGGAGTATGTGTTCCAAATGCTCCAAAACGATCTGCTTAAACCTAAGACGCTAATGTTGTACCCGCGCTTTATCATGATTATTCTCAGGCACTTCATCCCTGATCTTCCTCAGAATTCCATTACACGGGTAGGTCAGATCGGTGGACCTAAGTTGTTTCACACATGCCTTACGATTCACTCCACCAAGGCAGGAGAGTCTCAAGCAGTGGACACCCCACTTTTCGGGGCGATTGTTGATCTACATTTTGTTGATCCCGACGTTGATGAGGATGCCGGTGTTCTAGATGGGGAACCGAGGACTGAAAATACTACCTCTTCCACTACTCCTCACGCACCTCGCAAGACAAAATCCCTCCCAAAGCGCAAGGCTAAAGTTCCCATCTCTTTGGACTCTACCTCTAGCGATTCTACGTTCAGGCAGATCGAGAACTATCAAGGGAGTCCTCCGTTATCTGTCATCCATGAGCAGCCACACACTACTCCACCTGGGAGTCATCAGACCGTTGCCACCGAGGTTGTAGTTACCTCTCCTGCTCCTGCTACTGAGGCTGATGCTCCCACTGAGATCCACGATGCCGCTACTGAGGAGCTTAATATTGATCTTAACGAAGTCACTTCTTCGTTTCACCCAGTTGATACTCGCACGTCCAACCGTGGGAAACGACCTTTCCTAAGTGGTGATGAGTCGGATTCATCCATCGCTACTGAGCGCCCGCACAAGAAACGGGCCGCGGAGACTGTACCACCTACTGCCACTCCTAACATCAATGATTTATATTCTCTTGTTTTGTAGTTATCTTCACAGGTTGCAGCTCTTCAACAGTCTGACGCTGAAAAGACAAACCGCATTTCCAACCTTGAAGCCCAAGTACAGATGCTCTCAAAGCGACTATCTGCTCAGGGGGAGGAAACGTTCAGAGACAATACTATCAGACATCAAAGAAGAGATGATCAAGACGATCCAAGTGTTGCACGACCAAGAGAGCAGATCGCCTCGACTTCTCTAGCCTTGATCGTTTATCAGTCTGCAGCCCATGGGGAGCAACAGCAACAACACAAACAAGGCAATAATCAACAACAGGAATTCGGGGACAGTAATGAAGATACATGGCTACTTGAGGATAAAACTGAAGAGAATCAAAATGAAGAAGATGAATACATTTTCCAGGAACCAGTAAGTGCTGAAGAACAGGGTGAAAGCAGCGCGAAGCCAAGCCTTGACGAACGAAAAGGGTGGTTTTGAGAACTTGATCTGAAGAAACAGACACCGCTGATTCGATCGTTCTCTACTAGAGAACGCCAGCCGCATCTGGGTATTATTAGCTGGATGTATGATTCAGAGTTGCAGGATTTCGTGATCAAGAGATATGATGGTGTGCAATATTTGAGTAAGAAACGGGAAAATTTCAACTCGTTTCCGAAGTCGGAGCTTATTTGCTTATCAAAGCTCCATCTGATAAATAGAGGAAAGGATGAATACGCAAATTGGGTTGAACGTATGATTAAAGAAGAAGGAAGAGCTGGGATATTCAAGGAATTCACGCCGGCAACTTGGAAACTTATGATTCACAGAAAGAAGATAAATCTTGAAACCGGCAGAGCGGCAACAAGAATGTTATATCCACCGATCGCCAGCATGACAAAGATCCCCATGAAGAATTTTGGTAGAGATATTCTTGGTGACATGTATATATGGGCGGTAGATACCACAACTGGCGAGGCCGTGGTATTCAAGAAAGTTGATGAAGTCGAAGAAGGTATGACAGAGATTTTGAGAGTAATCGATGCAACTCAACTGGCAAATCTGACGGAAAAAGATTTGAATATGTTGAAGAAAAATCACATTATTGCCCAGGAAGGCTGGGGAGACATCGGTAGAGATTACCAAAGAATAGTTGATGGTTGTTTAACTTTGCAGGTTAATACTGACAGTGATATTTTGATCAAAGAATAGAAGCATCAGTCAAGGGGGAGTTTGTTGGTGCAAGAATGCAATGACTGGAAGTTCTATTTTGTTATGTTTATTAATTACTGTATTAGCTTGTATAAATTTAGCTTTATGGGCTGCTCACGGACTTGCATGTCCGTGAGCCCCAGTAAAGCCCAAGCCCAAACTGGCTGGACATGTTACTCTATAAATAGAGGTGTTCAGATCAGTTTAGGGTTGTTGGTTTTGATAGAGAATTCAGAGTTAATGCTTGTGGATTGTAACAGAGTTTATCAATCAAAGTATTAAGAATTCGGTAATTGGGTTTTTGTGTTTATTGTTTATTGCATTCGATTATAACCTGCGTGTTTTATTGATTACGAGATTCCGCCTCGTAATTGGTATAGTTTAATCCTGATTGGACCACTGGGACCTACAAACCGCCATTAGAGCCCTGTTTTGACTGGTTTCTTCTGCCAGATCTGACCAATCATACCCAAATACATCCTGTGTAACTAATGCTGTGGATGTATTGTCTTGAGTGTTCCTAGAATTGTTTCCAGAATTGTTGCCCTTTGGTTTGTTTTTGCACTCCCTGGCAAAGTGTCCTGGCTCTCCGCAGTGCTCTCCGCAGTCATAACACTTTACCTTGCTCTTGTCAAAGGTAATCCTGTCATTGGTTCTGGGATTGAATCTTCTCCCTGTGTGTTGTACAAATCTTCTTGCTCTTAGAGAGAGCATGGATGTCTGCCACTTCAAATCAATCTCCTCCCAATCATCTTGATGTATCTGTTTCAAGTCTTCATTGGTGAGATAAGAACTTTGTGAGTCGAAGGCTTCAAAAGTCAAATCTTCTCCATCTTCCTGTTGAGTTGTTTTGGCAGATGAAGTGATGAGAGCAGTATTAAAATTATTAATATTGTTGCTGCTACTGATTTTCTTCTTTGCTTCCACTTCTGCTTCAAACACTCGAAGATCGTTATAAAGATCATCCAACTCCATCTCCTCTAGCACATCTCTCTGTCTGTAGGTGACTGTGTAGATGACCCATTCTTCACCAAGAGATCTGATGAATTTTCTATTGATATCATCCTTATAAATTCTTACTCCAACACTTGCAAGTTCTCCTGTAAGCTTCTTGTACCTAACGAATGTCTGGGTCATTCGTTCTTCCTTCAATGCTTTGAAATTTTCATACTCTTGTTTGAGTAAAGCCTTCTTGTTCTTCTTAGTATTCTTTGTTCCACTAAATCTTTTCTCCAAAGCTTCCCATAGAGATTTAGCATCGGTGTACCCTTTAAATTGTGACTGGTACTCGTTTGGAATTGCAATAAGAAGAAGACTTAAAGCTTTGATCTCCGTTTTCTTTTCTCTTCTTTCAGTGTCAGTTAGAGGACGAATAACTTGACCAGGATGACCATCAGCTGCAAAGTTTTCAACTGCTTTGTTTCCATTGATGATCACATCCCACATCGTGTAATCAGATAGCAGAATATGCTGCTTGATGCGTAGCTTCCATAAGTCGAAATCATTACTATTAAGAACTGGAACCTTGTTGACAAGAACGTCATACATGTTGTAAGTTTGATTCTTCTGTATGAGACTTTGTAAAACTTGTTGATCAATGAATCTAAAGCACCTCATGTGCTCTGATACCACTTGTCAGGATCAAATACGTTTGTATAACCTTAAACCTTGATTGTTAGATCGTGATCTATCAAAGAAGTTCAGCAGCGGATATGAACACTTTGATATTAACAAGTAATTCAAACAGATAATATTGTTAACGTAAGAACAATGATGAAAAATAATTTGCCAAATATTATAAGCCTCAATTGATTAATACTGAATATCAATACAACGTGTTTTTATCAATACAAGGATCTATATTTATAGACCTTGAGGCTAAACCTAGATAAACTAGGAAACTACATCTATCTAATAAGGAAATACAATCTAACTATGATTGTAATTCTTATTCTAACTTGCATGGCAAGTGCTACAGTATTAACATTTCCGCAATAACTTATGTTGAAGCAGCAGTAGTGATGATAAGCCGTAGTAATGGAAGTCTTCAGTAGTAACCTTCAACTTCAGTATTAACTTGTGTTCCGTAGTAACTTGTATGTCTTCAGCATTAATGAACTTCATTATTAACCATCTTCAGCCCGCATTAATAACATACATTACTATCTGTAGTTAGAAGCAGTATTAATGAAACTAAAACTATTTTATCTAAGTTCTAATCCCAACACATTGTTATAAGTTTGACCTAAAGCGCTTACACAAACTACCCATGACCTGTTATGGTATTGTGAACATAAATGTAGAATGTGTTTATAATTAGACGTAATTATAAATATATTGCAACGCGTATCTGTTCCAGTATCAAACGGAAACACAAACTATTCTAATCAGTGTCTGCATTCATGAAACATTTCATAAACGAATCGTGAGGAATTGATGTACGAAACCCCTACATAACCATTTCGATGGTACCCCTGTCAACAGTTATACCACTTGAATTTTGGGACGAAATTCTCTTAAGTGGGGGATACTGTGACAACCTTCACTTTTTCCGACTCAGGTTAGTCTAGTATGCCGATAGCTCTTACCGTGTTTACAAAAAACTTTTAAATTGAAAGTTCCTTATACTTTACTTACGTGTGATTATTACTTTTGACATGTGTGTATATCCTTATATGTGATTGATATCGTGTTAGTCTAGGTGCACAAGTATGTAGTTCCCACTAGACGAGCTCCTAGATAATTTAAAGAGAAATTTCCGTGTTTCGTGAACTTGTCTTTTGTATTCGGTAAACATCGTTAAACATTTAAGAACTTCAGCTTTCAGATTACATCTATATCATATCTTAAAAACTATATACTTAAGTACTAGTCCTGAGTTACGGTTAGCTTGTGATATCCGTTTCCGAGAATCGTCGTTGTTTGTATGCGACAAACATCAACCTTATGCCTGAAGGGACCGCGCAACAGTGGTGTGCTAGTGCGGCGCACCGCGAGTCCCAATCATAAATTTCAATTCGTTTGTTGGAGTGTTGGTGTCGAGCTGAGCCTTTTGGATTAGCCCCGAAATACTGTGGTTCGAACCTAAGGTCCCTAGTAACCATCTTTAACCTATCTTAATCTAACATACACCACTCCTTTGTTTAACCATTTCACAAACCCTAATTCTCATTTCACAACCGTCACCATGTTTCTCCTTAGCAGCGAATTTCGTTTTCCTTGGAGTTTCGTCCATCAGTTTATCCAAGGTAATGGTATTTCGGTTTTTTGTGAATCCCTAAAACCGAAACCCTAAATCCATTTCTAAATTTGATGTAGTATTTATCCTTGGAATCCAATTGTTCCTCCTTCAGGACAACCATCATCTTCATTCGTTGGGATCCTTGGATCATCATTAATCAATCGTGTAAATGTGTCGTTTCGTGTTGGTATTGTTGCCTCCATTTTAGCCGATTCATATGTCATTTGGTGTAACCTTATGATTTTTTTTGTAGCAATCCTTGTGTGACCTTGCTTCTGACTTTCAACATTTAAAACCATCTTCGAGTCATCATTGTTCATCAATTGTAAGTTTGTGTTGGTGATAAATCTTTTAGCCGATCCATGTTCAAGCTAAGCATATGATCTAATCTCGTGGTGTTATTGTTGTTGTTTCTTTGTTTTGGGTGACCTCTAGTTCGATCCCAACAGATTCCTTGCTGCTCCTTTCGTGATCTTTTATCACCCTCCTGTTTGTGGCTAGGAACAAGAATCAATTGTTCATGAATCATTGCATATTAAAGAGTATAAACACTAAATCCTATTTACTTTTCTATGTTTCGTTGTGTTATCTTTGAATTGTGTTATGGACGTGCATGAGTCTAATCTTGGACATTTATAAACTGAATTTACATCACATAAAACGTTTCTACGAGTTTCGTTTTCCAAACCGTCACAAAGACCATAATCTAATAAGCTTATACGTTAACTTGTAAATCTTGCTGAATTGGATTTTGACCTGTGTTTCTCAGTTAATAACTTTCGTATTACTTTGAATTTTAATCTTTGATCTAAACCAAACTTGTAGGTCTCGGAGTCTAGTTTTTAGAAATATGAGATTCGTCGTCTAATTATTTTTGGAACGCTCAGAAACTGTAATTTGGTAAACCTTGGTCGAATCTGAATTATTGAAATGGTTGGTTAGGTTTTGGTAACTTGAATTTGTGTAACGATTTAGTAAACTTTAATATATTTAAAACTGATTTACATAATTTTATAACTGGTCTAAATCATGATTCTTAAGTGTCGATCGTTTGTGTCTTCGTTAAATGTTGTCAACTCGTTATAAACATAAACTAGCAAAGTCACCTTTTTGGACAGATTGCTTTACCTATTTTATTTCGATCATAACTATTTCAGAATTAACTCAATTGGATCATACCCATAGTCTAAAACTTAGCCCTCTAAGTCTAGTTTTCAGATATATAAGTTTCATCGTCTAACTCTTCCTAAAAATCTAGATACATAAGTTTGTATGAACATAGGTACTAGTTGAAAATGATATCGTTATATCTAAAACTTAAACACGATAAGTAATCGAGCCCGAAACACATTAATCTTATTCTTACGATTTATTACGACCTTTATCTAGGGGAGCTATAGATCTAGTCGGTACATAGCTTGTGACCTACTTACTTGTATACACACACATATTCACACTACTTGTGTTGTGTCGCTTATTGCTCGAAAAGGTGAGTTCATTGCCCCTCTTTTACTAATGTATACGTTTTTACAATTCGGGGGAAAGTAAAGCTCAACCAAACTACTTTTGAGAAAAACGGATTTCTATAAACGGATTTTACTTCCATACTTACTATATATAGAAACCTTACTATTTTTGGAAACTTACCATAAATAGATATTTCTATTTATGGAACCTTACTACTTTTAGAAATCATGAAATGTGTAACAAACGAAATGCATATTTTTAAAACTTAACGAGACATTGGGTGTGAGAGTTGTTCACCGGTATACCTTTCCTACTGGTGAAAACTCTGGTCAGTATACCTTTCCTACTGATACATGCGGGCTCATTAGTATACCTTTCCTACTAATGTTGTGTACTTACGGTAGCGTGGATTCTGCGGATGAGATAGTCAGTATACCTTTCCCACTAACAGTACTTGTTACTAGTATACCTTTCCTACTAGTGATACATGCGTACGTTGTATAATTGTGGATTATGTTTTCTTACTACTTACATGCATTAGTTACACACCCTTTTTGCTAAAGTGGATTGAGATATAATTTCTTACCTTTACATTTTTATACTTACTCGATGAACTCGCTCCACTTTATATTGACTTTTTAAGCTTAATTTCAGGTAATGAGCAGGCGTAGGACTTGGCTTTAGGAGTCGGACTCTAGCAGACTTTCAGGATTTGAATTTTCATTGTGGCATTCTATTATGACTATACTTTTATTTTAGGATTGTATTTCGGGCTTGCATGCCTAAGTATTTGATACATTACGTTGGTTTTTTGTTGAACTTATTGCTTGTAGTGTTTGATGGATTCGTGTACTAAGGATTTTACCTTGCGTATGGCGACGTCATAACAATATAGTATTTCTTTTATCATATAGATTATGTCTTTATTTACTATGTGTTATGACGATCGCCAATCGGCCAAACCCTGCGTTTCCGCCACTGGCGGGGTGTGACAAGTTTTGTGTCATGATTTAATAAAAGAATTTTTATGAACACATGAACAATATTCAATATTTATTGAGAGTCCCTAGTATATGATTCTGCAACCTTATATACTGCTTCTTCTCTCAAGATATTTGTGACTGTATGCATGTTTTTATGTTCAAATTTCACTTAGTACCATTGTTCAACTTATTCCCCTGTCTCTGCCGTTTATCAAATAAGATCAAGGATCTAAGAAGACAAACAGACTAGTTTATTAAAATTTGGACTTATTCACATGTCTTTGTCGTTTATGAAGTTGGCATCAAGGATCTCAAAGTCAATAATTTATTTAAATAACACTCTAAAACTTTAAGAGTTTTTATGATGCCGTAATTCATTGAAAATATATCTTTTCTTTGCTTTTCTACTTGACAATCACTGATCTCCCATTTGACAATTATCAAATATTAATGACTTTATGCAATGTATAAACAACAGATTGCTAAAGGTTTCAAAATACAAGAATATGTGCATTTTAATGACTTTATGCAATGTATAAACAACATTTGGTTTCAAGAAATTCGATAAATACTGAACTATGTTAAATTATGTTGGGATTATGTTTATGACTCATTTCTTAGAAATTTTGTTTTTGTGAAACATTTTCAAATTTTATATTGTTTTTGATTGGTTTTTTAAATTTTGTATTTGATTTTCTAGAAAACAGACACAGAGAAACTCACATATTTTGTATTTGATTGGTTTTTTAAATTTTAAATTTTGTATTTGATTATCTATTCATATTGAAATTCACATATTTTTGGATTTTCAGACTTAAAATAAAAGAACACCAGACTTAAAAACAATTTACGCGACTTAAAAGAAATATATACCAGACTTAAAAACAATATACACCCGACTTAAAAGAAATCAATACCAGACTTAAAAAATATTTACCAGACTTTAAAGAGATCAATACCAGACTTCAATTTTTTTTTTCCCCATTTTTCTCCCCCTCTTTTTGTAATTTGGAATAAAAAGAAAACATAATGCAAAAAGATATGTACATAAATATTTTTGAAGAAACACTCAATCAAGATTCATTAGACCAATAGCTTGAACAATAAAATTGAATCTTGGTCTAACATCTGATTCTTAATCCATAACACCTGGGAAGTACAAGAACCAGCAACAATATATTCTGCTGCAGTAAAGGATTGTGATACAGAGGTCTGTTTCATGCACTGCCAAGAGACTAGCCTATTTCCTAAGAATCGACATCCTCCTGTGGTAGATTTCCTATTCAAATTGTATACCCCATAATCACTGTCAGTGTAGGCATAAAAGTCAAAACTAGAATTCTTAGGATACCAAAGCCCTAAAGAAGGTTGTCTCTGAAGGTATCTAAAGATTCTCTTAACATCAATTATATGGGAAACCATAGGATCAGCTTGAAATCTAGCACAAAGACAAACTCCAAACATTATATCAGGCCTACTAGCAGTAAGGTACATTAAAGAACCTATCATAGACCTATATAAATGTTGATCAACACTTTCTGTGACGTCCCGTCAATTTGATTTGCTTATGTTACCGATATTATTTATATTTTATTCGCAATTGATTTCGACCCTTGTGTTTCGCTTGTTTTACTCACGATTTATTATTGAGAATCGGGTTTTCATGTGATTATTTTGATTCGTCCCTTGAGACGTAAGTTGATTTTTACCTAAGTGCCAAATAGTTAGTATGCTCATGAATATAAGTTAGGAGGTTATGCCCAATTTGTCGGTTAAAGTATTCCTTATCATCGAGAAAACGTGCTTTTATACTTGTTTATCTTTTACCGAAATCTTACGTGTCTCGAATCCAAAACTTAAATGTTATCATTTAAATGAATCATAATACCAAGAATATTTATGATGAACTTGACTAAGTTCATTTGTAAAACAATCGAGAATCCTAAATGAATACATGTGCGTATCGACAACACGAACAAAACGAAGCAAATCCAGGAGATGGACTGGGCGCGCCGCGGTGAGCTGGCCGCGCCGCGGTCATCCCCTGGACAGACAAGTTTTTGTTGAGTTGTGAGTCATACTTGCATGTAACCTAAACTTGACACCTGCCCCCAAACGTGTCAACACCTCTTGTGGAGCAGACTTATGACTCTTTTAGAGTCATACAAGGCTCATTATCACTTTACAAACACACACACTTAACCTCCCATCTCTCTCTCTCTATTTGAAGCTAACACACATAAACACCCATTTTCTTTCATTTCTTCATATTGTGGCTGTGATTTTCAACAAATAAACATCAAATTCATCTCTGTGAATCGTGTATATCATCATGGGAAGCTAGGGTTGGTCATCCATTTGGAAGTTTACTCGGGTTATATCAATTTCGGGTCAAAATCATCATCAAACATCAAGGATCATCTTCAATCTTGCTAGATCATTCTACCATTATTTTCTTTGGGGTAAAATAACTTATCTCACTGTTTTGAATATGATTTACCCATTGCATGTGTCATCTAACTACTTAAAAATGGTTTTTGTGAAGATTGGATGGGTAATAAGCTTTGAAATCAAGTTTTTTTAAATATATATATGGATCTTGGAATTAAATGGTGAAATGCTTTACAAATTGGTTGTTTAAAAGTATTTTGATGATTACATAACTTGCATGTTTGAATCTACTGCATCAAAAGATGATTTTCCAACTTAAAACGATTTTGTAAAATATTGGTTCGTCTGATGACGACCGCGGCGCGGTCAACCCACCGCGGCGCGGTCGTGGACCAGATTCTGGAAAATTATAAACCCGTTAAAATTGCACCTTAAACTTGTTATATTGGGAACCCTTATTAACGGTGAGTGTATTATGTTTTGGAGGAGGACTGGACCTCAGTACCACGTCACCGAAGTCCTCGGTTCCGGATTCCATTCTTGTCAAATCTTGCGGGTGCTAACGGTATAATTGTTATCTTGAGAATCTTTCGTTTCATTTCCATTATCCATTGTTATTCGGTTTTAGCCTTGAAAACGGTTAGGAGTAAATATTAGACCAACACTTAATGTATTGGCGGTTTGGATTGAGAATGGACGAAATGTATTAAAATGTAATCAAACCGAAAGTATCATAAATAACTTGTTATTGTATTATGTATTAAGATTGAGGTTTAAAGTGCAAATTGTTATCAAGCGGGAAAGTGTATAAAATTTGGACTAATGATAAACGTCGCGGAAGCTCTGCCGAAATTCATTTCACATCTTGTTACGACGTTTACGACATTAAAATACTTAATTACTTAAAAGTAACGTATTATGCAATAATATTGTCTTTGGACTCAAAGACGTCAACGCAATCAAAAATGTCATAATATTACTTAAAACGGATGTTTTCAACCTCTTTGCGATATATTAATCTTCGCCTCAACTTGATCATCGTTTAAAGTTATCGAAAAGTGTTTTGCGGCAAACTTTATAAATGGTTTGAAAAGGCATTTTTACTCTAAACATTTTGGTATGAAAAACACTTCAAATTATCGAAAGTATCAAATTTGACTTTTAAATTGATTTTGACTTTAATAAGTCAACTTATTTGACATTTGACTTTCCTAAGTCAACATAATTGACCTTTGACTTTTATAAAGTCAACTTTCCTTACGTTTGACTTGGACCAAGTCAACATTGTTTCCGTTGACTTTGGTCGATCTATTGAAACTTAATAACGATATTTTATTTACCGATACTCCTGGTAATCATTTTCGATTCGGACTATCATTTTTCTCCTGTTGACGATTATGACGTGGAATGCCGATATCTCTCCGAGCGGTCCTGTTTGACGCGGAACATCGTCTTCTAAATACGTCACCTCATTTAAACTTATTAATATTTGGATTATCTCATTTAACCTAATCTTAACCGACAAGGCTAAACCGGACCTAGACTTATAGAGATACTGAGACTATGTTGTTTATTGTTTTAAGGCACTTAGGCGGTGGAGTTGTAACTCTGTGTGGGTGTACCCGATAATTGTTTGCTGAAGAGTTATCTGTGAGTTATTCGTAGCCCTTGTCTTAAATACTTTTGGGCTGTAAAGCGTATTTTAAACTGTATGAATGAATTTTAAAACTGTCTGCGTATGCAGAGTATTGTTAATCATCTGATAGTGCATTTTAAACTGTCTGCGTATGCGGAATCTTATTAATCATCTTATTGTGTATTTTAAACTGTCTGCGTATGCGGAATGTTATTGATTATCTTGTTTACCTAGTAGAATAGGTCTGCTTTAGATTGGGTGTCTTATACACTCGTTAAGCTTCGTGCCCAACGGTTTCATATATATAGCTATATGGGTTATATCGCCTAACCCTCATCCCTCAGTAGGTATCTATGTGTGGATGTTATGACCGTACTTGATTAAACTGGTTGCCTTTGGTTGACACTGCCTTAGGAATTGCGTCTTTAGGACTGGCAAGGTTCGATGTATAACTAATCTAAGCATGGGATCCTCACTAGGGTTGAAAACAAGATATGGTTTGAAATGATATAGTATTTGAAATTATAATGTTTATTGAAACTTGTCGATGGGTCACTTTTATTTTAAAATTGCGAATAATTCACCAACATGTTGTTGATGTCGTTTTAACGCTTTGCAGGAAATTGAGGATTTCCGTGGATCATGCCATAGTTGTTTTTGGATCGCTTGCTTTTGTGGAATTTGAATTTATCTTGTTTATGTAATTTCCATGACGATCCATTTGTTGATTTCTTTTGAAGTTGTATTATACTTGGCGTCTTTCGCCTCTGACTTGATGTATTTCGTAACATTTGGCATGATCTATTTAATCTGTTGTTTTGTTTATCGGTTATATTGTTGTAATCTTGACTTTGATATTATAACTGGAACATCCCGTGTTTCCGCTTCCAGCGGGGTGTGACAGAAGTTGGTATCAGAGCCAAAGGTTATAGCGAACTGAGTGATTTTAATTGAGTAAATCACTTGGACTATGACCATAGGCTTTTTAAATCGATTTTTACTCTGATTGCAATGTGTGCACTATTTTTTTTCATACGTGTTTAAGTTCACGTTGTGTTTTGGCACTTGGCCTTGTTTTTTTTTTGTGTTGCACACTTCTCTTTTTACTTCCTGGTATTTTCGTTTTCTTTTACGCCTCTTTTGCGTTGGAACCGAAGGAAGCTCCTATCTGCAAGGAAGTCGATGAGACGAGGTTGTCCTACGAGTGCGATTCCGAGAGATTCGACTCCAGATTTTTAATCCGTCACTTCGCTTCAAATTAGTAATCATTGGTACTATACCAAACTATAATCTAGACCCTATCATATTTTGTGAACTTTTAAACTTTAGTGGATTAATTCCGCAAATGCATGGTTCATTACGAACTACGCGTAATTTGGCCAACTACGCCTAGTTTGGAATAAATTATGCAAGACCGGAACATAATTCCTATTGTTAACAGTTTTCGAGTCAATATCTCTCAATTCTACTGATCTCCAATTTTATTTCATCTTTCGGAGAGTTTCATATCTAATGCGTTCAATATGGTGATATTTGCACGGCTTTATCTTTAGCGTCTTCTTCGAAATAGAGTGAGCGGTTGGTAAGTTTTACCTGCTATCAATGTACGTCTTACCTATTGTGTTAGCTCCGATGACAATCCTCTTCCTATCGAGCTGATTCCGATCGCCTTAGGTGGATTCGACGTTATTATGAGCATGGGTTGGTTGTCGACGCACCGTGCATGAGGTTATGATTTGAGAAAAATATCTGCATACCGTTATCGCTAGAGGGATTGCTGTTAGATCAGGAGGCTCTCACCGAGGACTATATATTATTTGGATTATCATGGATCGGCTGACTAAGACAGCACCTTTCCTGCCTATTCGAGAAGATTACCGAATAGAGAAACCTTTTAGATTGCTTATTGACGAGATTTTTCCGTCATTCTTGATCGCGACGCGCGTACGTTTTAGACTATGGCGGAAGTTGGGATCGACATCTTCTGCTAGCCGAGCTTTCATGCTACATTAGTGGCCGTCCCATCTATTTTCTTCTAACGATGCTCTTTACTAATTTCGAGGACGAAATTCTTTTAACTGGGGGAGGCTGTGACGTCCCGTCAATTTGATTTGCTTATGTTACCGATATTATTTATATTTTATTCGCAATTGATTTCGACCCTTGTGTTTCGCTTGTTTTACTCACGATTTATTATTGAGAATCGGGTTTTCATGTGATTATTTTGATTCGTCCCTTGAGACGTAAGTTGATTTTTACCTAAGTGCCAAATAGTTAGTATGCTCATGAATATAAGTTAGGAGGTTATGCCCAATTTGTCGGTTAAAGTATTCCTTATCATCGAGAAAACGTGCTTTTATACTTGTTTATCTTTTACCGAAATCTTACGTGTCTCGAATCCAAAACTTAAATGTTATCATTTAAATGAATCATAATACCAAGAATATTTATGATGAACTTGACTAAGTTCATTTGTAAAACAATCGAGAATCCTAAATGAATACATGTGCGTATCGACAACACGAACAAAACGAAGCAAATCCAGGAGATGGACTGGGCGCGCCGCGGTGAGCTGGCCGCGCCGCGGTCATCCCCTGGACAGACAAGTTTTTGTTGAGTTGTGAGTCATACTTGCATGTAACCTAAACTTGACACCTGCCCCCAAACGTGTCAACACCTCTTGTGGAGCAGACTTATGACTCTTTTAGAGTCATACAAGGCTCATTATCACTTTACAAACACACACACTTAACCTCCCATCTCTCTCTCTCTATTTGAAGCTAACACACATAAACACCCATTTTCTTTCATTTCTTCATATTGTGGCTGTGATTTTCAACAAATAAACATCAAATTCATCTCTGTGAATCGTGTATATCATCATGGGAAGCTAGGGTTGGTCATCCATTTGGAAGTTTACTCGGGTTATATCAATTTCGGGTCAAAATCATCATCAAACATCAAGGATCATCTTCAATCTTGCTAGATCATTCTACCATCATTTTCTTTGAGGTATAATGACTTAACCTCCCTGTTTTTATTAAGTTTTACCCATTGCATGTGTCATCTAACTACTTAAAAATGGTTTTTGTGAAGATTGGATGGGTAATAAGCTTTGAAATCAAGTTTTTTTAAATATATATATGGATCTTGGAATTAAATGGTGAAATGCTTTACAAATTGGTTGTTTAAAAGTATTTTGATGATTACATAACTTGCATGTTTGAATCTACTGCATCAAAAGATGATTTTCCAACTTAAAACGATTTTGTAAAATATTGGTTCGTCTGATGACGACCGCGGCGCGGTCAACCCACCGCGGCGCGGTCGTGGACCAGATTCTGGAAAATTATAAACCCGTTAAAATTGCACCTTAAACTTGTTATATTGGGAACCCTTATTAACGGTGAGTGTATTATGTTTTGGAGGAGGACTGGACCTCAGTACCACGTCACCGAAGTCCTCGGTTCCGGATTCCATTCTTGTCAAATCTTGCGGGTGCTAACGGTATAATTGTTATCTTGAGAATCTTTCGTTTCATTTCCATTATCCATTGTTATTCGGTTTTAGCCTTGAAAACGGTTAGGAGTAAATATTAGACCAACACTTAATGTATTGGCGGTTTGGATTGAGAATGGACGAAATGTATTAAAATGTAATCAAACCGAAAGTATCATAAATAACTTGTTATTGTATTATGTATTAAGATTGAGGTTTAAAGTGCAAATTGTTATCAAGCGGGAAAGTGTATAAAATTTGGACTAATGATAAACGTCGCGGAAGCTCTGCCGAAATTCATTTCACATCTTGTTACGACGTTTACGACATTAAAATACTTAATTACTTAAAAGTAACGTATTATGCAATAATATTGTCTTTGGACTCAAAGACGTCAACGCAATCAAAAATGTCATAATATTACTTAAAACGGATGTTTTCAACCTCTTTGCGATATATTAATCTTCGCCTCAACTTGATCATCGTTTAAAGTTATCGAAAAGTGTTTTGCGGCAAACTTTATAAATGGTTTGAAAGGCATTTTACTCTAAACATTTTGGTATGAAAAACACTTCAAATTATCGAAAGTATCAAATTTGACTTTTAAATTGATTTTGACTTTAATAAGTCAACTTATTTGACATTTGACTTTCCTAAGTCAACATAATTGACCTTTGACTTTTATAAAGTCAACTTTCCTTACGTTTGACTTGGACCAAGTCAACATTGTTTCCGTTGACTTTGGTCGATCTATTGAAACTTAATAACGATATTTTATTTACCGATACTCCTGGTAATCATTTTCGATTCGGACTATCATTTTTCTCCTGTTGACGATTATGACGTGGAATGCCGATATCTCTCCGAGCGGTCCTGTTTGACGCGGAACATCGTCTTCTAAATACGTCACCTCATTTAAACTTATTAATATTTGGATTATCTCATTTAACCTAATCTTAACCGACAAGGCTAAACCGGACCTAGACTTATAGAGATACTGAGACTATGTTGTTTATTGTTTTAAGGCACTTAGGCGGTGGAGTTGTAACTCTGTGTGGGTGTACCCGATAATTGTTTGCTGAAGAGTTATCTGTGAGTTATTCGTAGCCCTTGTCTTACTATTTTTGGGCTGTAAAGCGTATTTTAAACTGTATGAATGAATTTTAAACTGTCTGCGTATGCAGAGTATTGTTAATCATCTGATAGTGCATTTTAAACTGTCTGCGTATGCGGAATCTTATTAATCATCTTATATGTGTATTTAAAACTGTCTGCGTATGCGGAATGTTATTGATTATCTTGTTTACCTAGTAGAATAGGTCTGCTTAGATTGGGTGTCTTATACACTCGTTAAGCTTCGTGCCCAACGGTTACATATATATAGCTATATGGGTTATATCGCCTAACCCTCATCCCTCAGTAGGTATCTATGTGTGGATGTTATGACCGTACTTGATTAAACTGGTTGCCTTTGGTTGACACTGCCTTAGGAATTGCGTCTTTAGGACTGGCAAGGTTCGATGTATAACTAATCTAAGCATGGGATCCTCACTAGGGTTGAAAACAAGATATGGTTTGAAATGATATAGTATTTGAAATTATAATGTTTATTGAAACTTGTCGATGGGTCACTTTTATTTTAAAATTGCGAATAATTCACCAACATGTTGTTGATGTCGTTTTAACGCTTTGCAGGAAATTGAGGATTTCCGTGGATCATGCCATAGTTGTTTTTGGATCGCTTGCTTTTGTGGAATTTGAATTTATCTTGTTTATGTAATTTCCATGACGATCCATTTGTTGATTTCTTTTGAAGTTGTATTATACTTGGCGTCTTTCGCCTCTGACTTGATGTATTTCGTAACATTTGGCATGATCTATTTAATCTGTTGTTTTGTTTATCGGTTATATTGTTGTAATCTTGACTTTGATATTATAACTGGAACATCCCGTGTTTCCGCTTCCAGCGGGGTGTGACACTTTCACCATCTAAATCTGGATGTAATTTGGCCCTAGCGTCAACAGGAGTGGAAGCAGATTTACAATCAGTGAATCCAAATTTAGTCAACATGTCTTTGACATACTTAGACTGATTAATAAAAATGCCATTATCCAACTACTTAACCTGTAATCCTAAAAAGAAAGACATCTCTCCCATTGAGCTCATTTGAAATTTTGAATGCATGACAGATTCAAACTCTTTGCACAATGCATCATTAGTTGAGCCAAAGATTATATCATCAAAATATATCTGAACAAAAACATAATCTAGGTAAACTGTCTTAATGTAAGGTCTGATCAGGTTAGAGAGAGAAAGTAATCTAGAGAGAGAAAGTAGATTTGTCTATTAAGCTCAAGTCTCTTGCATTAACCACACCCCACATTCCTATTTATAGGAGTGTGGGAAATTTACAAAGACTTACTAAGTATTACAATAATGCCCCTAATAAAGACTACAAATACAATGTTATGAATATTCTATTCCTAACAATTCCCCCTTATTTGTAGTTGTTCAAAATATGAAGTCTTTGTCTTGAAGCATCTTCATTGTTGTTATCTTGAACGTGTAGATGCTTGATTTGATCTTCAACCACAACTTTGGATTTCATCAGAGTAGCTTGTTGTAATCTTTGATATTTTTGTATCTAAAGATAAGTTGCTTGAAGAATCTTTCTTTTCTTTTGAAAGCTTGACCTTGATGTTGTATTGAATATGTCATTGATGAAGTCTTCTCGAAGGTCTTGTTCTTTGAAGAAGTCTTAAGAACCTAATCATCCAAAAACTCTTTTTGGCGAACCTTGAATGATGGTCTTAACAATCTCCTCCTTTGTCTTCATGATCTTCAATTTCAACTTTCGATTTCATCAGAGTAGCGTTTAAAACTTTGTATTGCGGAAAGCACACTTTGAAAGTTGACTTGAAGAATCTTTCATTTCAAACGAATGTTGAATGTAGACTTGTAGTCTTTGATTTCTTGATTCCGTTGTAAACATAACATTCGTTTCCTTTGATCGTTTGAACCATAAAGTGGAACTCTCCTTCTTAATTGAGTAGTTTCACTTTATCTGTAGGTCCCAGTGGTCCGATCTACAGGATTAAACTAAACTAATTACGAGGCGGAATCTCGTAATCAGTATATCAAACAAGTAATAATCGAATGCAGTAAATCACAAATACGAATTACCGAATTCCAAATACTTTATATATTGAATCACTCAATTACAATAAAGTATTCTCAGAACTCTCCCTCAGACTATCTGCCAATCATTAACCATTCACTGACTGATTAACCCTAAACCTAAACTCAATGTCTCTTTATATAGAGACATGTTCACAGGCTTGGGCCACTAATTGGCTCATCGACTATGCAAAGTCCATTAACACCCATAACAGACTAAATAGCCCACTTAACAATACAATGTTATTGGGCCATTACATACTCAAATAGACTATACCTAAAGACTTAAATAATCTAGAACAACTGTCACAGATATTGCACCAACATTATCGTTCAACTTTTATAAGCTTGATTGGATTTCTTTATTTGAAGCTTCTTTTTGATTGAATAATCATTTCCAAATTCTTTGAAGTTTTGATCTTTCATTTAGCTCCCCCTAAACACATAATTCCTCATTCACATGTTCTTCCCCAATCTTTCCTTTTCTTCCACGTTCTTCCCATTTCTTCATTCTCACACGTTTTTCTCCTTGGTACACGTTCTTCCCCCTCATGATGACTACGACAAGTTGTAATCATCATGTAAACGTGTAATCGGTCCGAATTCTTGATCTTTAAACTCTTGACAATAAGTGCCAATAGTATCCATAGTCGGGAAAGTAACTACGAGATCACTTAGATTGCTCGTTAACACAACAATCAAAATCACAAAAGAAGTCGATTGCGTGACCTTCGTTCAATGTTGGAAAAGCGTTAACATTGGTAGGATTTCCATTCGCTCATTGTGAAATACCAAGATCGTTGGTACCACTACAAATGTTCTGAGCTATATCACAAAGACATGCTTTTATCAAATTCGTTCGTGTCCTAGAAAATGTTTAACATTTTGGCGCTAGACTCAATAGTGTATGAAATGAAGTCGAGAAATGGAGTTGGTTTTCTCTTGTATCAATACTATCAAACACAAAGATAATACTTTGAATATGTTAGTTCTAGTCGAGATTAAAAATCTGGTACTATTCACATTCATCATATTAAACTTGTATTTAGATAAATAAATTCGTCATTTTCCGGTTTTAGAACGGGTTTCAATTTGAAATAATTGAAAGCCTAAACAAACTCAAAATATCATATAAGATAATAATACTTAAAAGTGATAGTTCTAGTCGAGATTTAAAAATCCGCTACTAAACACTTCCAAAAATTACGTCTCTCAAGTGATAAACTAAGTTTGTAAGTTTGTTCGAAAAAGAATTGTACCGAAATCGTCGTGTTCCAATCCTTCTTGATATCTCGTGTAAGTACTCCATGAAGTTCGAGTCCGAAACTGAGGTATTCCCGAGTCATTTCAATGACATACGTTTCTGCACAATCAATATAAACTTCTTTTGGTACCCATTTCATTTTGGGTCCTTTTTGGTTAGCTTTGTTCGAAAACCATTGATAAGGTGTATTTATTATGTGTAAAGAATATGAATTATTCGAAGTAGTTGATTTTGCAATCGGTGTGTTTGTTTTTGAAATTTGTGGAGATTTTGGAATCCATTTCTGTTTACGAGTTGGTGAAGGAGTTCTTGGGAAAAAACCATTTGATTTCATTGAAGTTCGTTGTTTAAAGTTAGAAACAAAACTATTCACATTTTGCACCGAATTTTTAATGTGTGATGGTGCAAATTCAAATAACTCGGGTATTGAATAAGTGAACGCTTTTGGTTCCTTTTTGTTCATTGGAGGACAAAGTGCTTTCTTTTCAACATGTTTGGTTGAGACGATTTTGGATTTCAAACTCGAAGTTTTCATAGGTGTTGTAAAAGTTCCATTAGGTTGTGATTTCGGAGAATACTTTTGATTCTTTTTCGGGAAAGAATTAGTACTCGGAGAAACCATTGTTGAAATTGGTTTAGAAGATTTACCGTTGTAAACCTTCAATGGAACTTTAACGTCCTTTTTAGAGTCTTTTCAAGAGTTTTAGATTTCCGTTCCTCATGTGAAAGAATTGGGGTTTGTGGTGAAACCGGACCATTCATTTTCCACATTGAATCAATCTTATGAGTTAAAGCTTCGATATCCTTTTCTTTTGAATGTAACGCATTTTGAAGAAATGATATCTTAACAATAGATTGTTCATTCGAGGAGAAAGATTCCAATGAAGATTTGTCATTTGAAGTTAAAGATTTATCAAGTGATGCTTTTTCAAAAGACGCAATTTTATCTAAAAGGTTACGTTTTTCATTCTCAAAATAGTTAGTTCGACATTCCAACTCTTGTTCAAGTTCCGAAAACTGTTTTCTAAAATAAGAGTTGGAATGTATACTTTTTGAAAAACAGTTTGTTTCAAAACATCATCGGAATGAAGTTCCTTTTCGTCATTCTTTGGAAAGTAATCATCCGAAAGAGAAATTTTCCTAGTTTTGTAACTCGCATTTAATGATTTGTAATGAAAAGATAATTGCCTTTTATTCAAAAGTGGCCTTTTTGCATCCTCTTGTTCTTCAAATTCTTTTGATGATCTAATGAAAGCCATGGTAACATTTTCTTTTCCCAAAGATTTTGTGTCGTAAAGACCGGGAGCATGGTGCATAGCTTTCTTTAGATATTTTGGATTATCATGACCCAAACATTCTCGTGGACTGAAAAATCGAAACTCTTTCGGTTTGTTTGGAAAAATGAGCTGATTTGTTTGTTCTCTCAAACCATTTTTCTTTATGTTTTCAACTTGAAGTGCTTGTGATTTTAAAGATTTAATTTCCGTTTGATAATATTCAATTTGTTTTCTTAAAAGCATAGGATTATCATTAGCACTTTGTCTTTCATTTCTTTGATTGTTTAACTCGGTGATTAAATCCATTCTTTTAAATCTTTCATTCATTCGTTCTTTCTTAAGATTCTCGAGTTCCAATAAAACACTTTTATTGTATTTCCTCTCATCAAACTTAATGGTTTTTAATTGTTTTTTAAGTGTATTGATTAACTCCTATTCTTCATTAAGTTCATTTGTAAGATTTTGAAGTCGAATCACACTTTGATCATATTTCCCCTTCCAAGAAGTTGCTAACTCTTCAAACTCGTTGATTTTGGAATTGGTAAGGTTTAAATTTTGAAGTTTAGATGTCAAAAGTTGAATTTCAAGTAGCTTAGAATTCTCATTTAGAAGAGTAGCATTTTCGTTTGAAAACCTTAAAACCAAATCGGTGTTAGTAGCATCTGCGACGTTGTCCTGACATGATGTTGATAAGTTGGAATGCGATATCGTCGATAAAAATTCTCGTGCACGTGTAGCAGCATTTCGCATTCTAACATAAGTATCCCAATTAGACGGATTCACACGTTTTTCTCTTTCATCGCACAACTCCTCTAGTTCCTCTAGTTTTGTCCAAACTTGATCCGGAGAACAATAAAATGTAAGCCCGTCATCGTTGTCGATTGTGAGATCCACAATATTTCTGATAAAATATTTCTTCATAATGCAAATTTGATGGCGAAAATACCTTAAAAGTTGAAAATTTGACGAAAAATCCGGATAATCTTCACCCGTGGTATCTCACGCTTGTAAAATCTATTTGCCGAGAATTATTGAACCAATATCTTAGAATAGCACTGTTGAATTCGCTAATCAATTTCGATTCCGGAAATATAAATCTCGTATTTTTCCGATGCTTGAATCTCGTCAAAATTCGTCGCGTAAGCTTAACCGGTATCCGAAAACTGTAGGGAAAAATAAAAAACGCTCTCTTTAAAAGAGTTCTTATTTTCGATTTCGTCTCTAACGTGAAAACGTGGAATCGCGAAACTTCAGCTTTTCTCGAAACCCTCGTTTTCAACTGATCGTGATCTTTTGTGCTCGTTGTAAACACCTCTTTCTGTTCGAATGGATTAGTCGAATCACTTCTCTTCGTGTATGGTGAAATATTGTTCTAATGGTTACTGAGTTCGTGTAGGTTAAAATCCTATTCGAATGGTTAAGTCCGTGTATGTTGAAATCCTATTCGAATGGTTAAGTTCGTGTATGTTGAAATACTATTTGAATGGTTAAGTTCGTGTATGTTGAAATCCTATTCGAATGGTTAAGTTCGTGTATGTAGGATTTCCATTTGAATTCACACTTAGAAAATTTTCAATAATCCAACCTTTGACGACGTACTGGTGTAAATCTCCGTGTTCGATCTAGTCAATTTCAAGTTCGTGTCTGGATTGTCAATTCGTTCCAACACTTGTCTGAATCTATCCGAGAAATCTGTCCGAGCAACCTATTTGTGTGATAAACTTCGTGTGTGTTACAAACCTATTCGTGTGATCAACTTCGTGTGTGTTAAAAACCTGTTCGTGTAATCAACTTCGTGTAGGTAAAAATCCTATTCGAATAGTTAAGTTCGTGTATGTTAAAAGGCTGGTCGAATTGAGCTATTCGAATGGATCCTAGTCGAATTATCCTAGTCGAACGAAGTGTTTTCGAGTACCCCGCTCTGATACCAATTGTAAGGTCTGATCAGGTTAGAGAGAGAAAGTATTCTAGAGAGAGAAAGTAGATTTGTCTATTAAGCTCAAGTCTCTTACATTAACCACACCCCACACTCCTATTTATAAGAGTGTGGGGACTTTACAAAGACTTACTAAGTATTACAATAATGCCCCTAATAACGGCTACAAATACAATGTTATGAATATTCTATTCCTAACACTTAATAAATAAAGTCTTATCAATAGTGCCCCTAAGATATCCACGGTCAATCAAATATTTGGTCAATGTGTCATACCAAGCTCTAAGAGCTTGATGTAAACCATACAAAGATTTGTCCAACTTGACAACATGATCAGGGTATTGAGGATCCAGAAACCAGGAGGCTGACTAACATACACAGTCTCTTCAAGAACTTCATACCAAAAGGCTGATTTAACATCCATCTGATATACCTTAAAGTTCTTAAAAGCAGCATATGCTACGAACAATCTTATGGCCTCTATCCTAGTAACTGGAGCAAATACATCATCATAATCTATAGCCTATTACTGAGTATAACCCTTAACCACAAGTCTAGCCTTATTCCTCACAATGATTCCCCTATCATCCCTTTTAACCTTAAAAATACATTTAACTCCCAAAACATTCACATCTCTAGGTCTTTCCACTAAAGTCCATACTTTCTGAATCTTAAACTGTAGCAACTGTTCTTGTATAGCCTCTACCCAACTATTTATAGTTAATGCAATGTCTATATTTTTAGGCTCAATCTGGAAAGAAAACAAGAGAACAAACAGATATTTTCTAAACCAGTACTACTTCTTGTCTTGACACCATCATACAAATTTCCTATAATATTACGTAGAGGATGTGTTTTGCGAACTTTTAAAAATGAATCCATTTCCTCAGTAATATTATCAGAAAGACATGTTTGATGTAGCACAAAATCATCAAAGAATAAAGAATCAGAAATTGCTTCACTGTCTTGTTCATGGCTTGGTTCATCAAATTGATTTTCAGATTCTGCACCAGAATTAAATTGATCTTCACCAGAGTTGTTTAGACTTTCAGCTTCTGCACCAGAGTTGTTCTGTGATTCACCATAGTTTTCTTGAATTTCAGTTTGTACACCTGAATTAAGTTGTGACCCACCAGAGTTTTCTTCATTTCCAATTTGTGCACCAGAATTAATCTGTTCTTTACCAGAGAATGTTGAGTTTCAAGTTGTGCACCATAGTTAACTTGATTTTCAAAGACTCCACCCGAATTGTTAAGATTTTCACCAGAATTGATATCTTGATCTCGTAGAACATTGTCTTGATCTTCAATTGATACTGGAATGTCTTCTCCTTGAAAAATGTCTGCATCATTTTGACTTTCTGAAGTATCTTGACTCACGATGTTGTATCTTCTGATGAAAGGTTTTGGTCATGAACTAAAGATGAATGTCCTTCACTTTCACTTGTTTGATTACCAATCTCAAACTCATCATTTTCTTTAACATTAGATACACATTATAAATATATCTGCACCTCTTCTGAAACATGTTCTTGACAGAAACCATTAAAAGAATTCACAAATGTATCTAAATCAAACAACCACGCATCACATGAACTCTTAATATTTTATGTATATTCATTGAATATCACATTAATGGATTCTTCTGTGGTTCTAGTTCTTCTATTGTAAATCCTATAAGCCTTTGAAACACTGATATCGCATATTTTAGTCATATTATTATATGCGATATTTGTCTTTTTAAAGTTTAATTCATAACGGATTTTGGGAATTCGGGCAATTTTGGTATTAAAATGTTATACAGGTATTAGCCGGAGTTCTGGAGCTGAAGTGACATAATTGGAGCTGAAAATGAAGAAAACGGGTCAATGTTGTATTCCCGTTATATTTTGAGACTAGATCAAATTGGTTACGAAAGATGAGGCAAAAAACGAGCAGCAAAACAAGAAAACTGAAAAAGCAGCGTGGGACGCCCGTCCCAAGGAGGGGACGGCCGTCACGCGGCTTTATGGAGCTGCATCTGCTTGTTACGTTTCATAAAAGAGTTTTTAGGTTTTGATTATTGATATTATTATAAACCATTGAGGAGAGTATTGAAACTCTTTTTGGTGCTATTTGGTGTTTTTAGACTCAGCAATTTCGTTGTTTAAGCATTCGGATCATTGGTACTATAATACTTTTCATTAGTTCTTTTAATATAAAGATGTTTCATTCAATTCTATTGTGTTGCGTTTTCATGATTATGAGTAGCTAAATTTCTTAACGTTCACTTGGATGATGTGATCAATTATGTAGGTTATTGTTTAATTACGTATAGGTTGAACTGGATTTTATGTTTAATCGAAAAACCAATTGTAATCAGTTTTTGAATCTTGTTTAGTCTTTTATATAAACTGTTAGTAATTCATCATAGGTATTCGAGAGGAACTTGTGACATTACAAAATAGTTTATGAAATAACTAATCGGTCAATAATTAGTTTAAAGATATTAGTATTCGAGAGGAACTAGTATTAAAGATTTAAACAATAAAAACGTGATTGTGTTTGTTAGTTAACTAGATTAAGAGAGATCGGTTTAGTTAATTAAGAAGCTATTCGAGAGGAAGCTTTATAAGATTAAATCATAAAATCGGCTTAGGTACTTATTGCTTAGTTGTCAAACGTAGAAATTATACACGAGAGTGGTAACTATACATGAGACGATTAAAGTTTTAATGGGAAACGTGAGTTCAAGTTAAATACCTTTTAAGTGGTTCAAAATTGTTAGTAATTAAGTGATAACCGTAGTAATTGTGATCAAGTCCAAGTGAATGTATTTTTCGTCAATTGTTTACAAACAAAAATCTTTTCAGCGATTCATCTGAATCAACAAGTTTCTTAAATTTAAGTAGTTTAAGCACAGTGACAATTCGGTCACAAAAACCCACTTTTTGTTTTATTAATTATTAATTATATTTCAACCATCAGTCCCTGCAAACGAACCTGATTTACCTAAAACTGTACTATACTTGATTAGGTCCACTACCTAAGATTGTGTGGTCGAGTCGTAAGTATTTCTTGTTTTTAAAATATACTCGATTTCGTACATCAAGTTTTTGGCGCCGTTGCCGGGGACTGTAGTTTTTGATTTTAATTAATAATTTTTGATTCGATCCTTTTAGGTATTAATTACTTGAAAGTTACTTTACTTGTTTATCAGGTGCTTTTGACGGTTTTAATTTGTGATTTTCAGAGATTACAGGTAGTGGATGAACACAAGGTCTGCTGGGTTACCGCTCAAAAGTCCACTGTCAAATCCAGGAGTTTCAAAGAAAAGGCGCAACAAGAAACCATATATTATACCACCATCGCCAGTTAAGTTAGAAACGGAGGATCTAGAAGTAAATTTCGAGGATTCAATCAGTTCAGATTCAGAAGTAGAGATAGTAATTGAGATGGCTGATCCAAATGATGTACCGATGCATCAGAGAGCTAGGGTAGTACCACCAACACCGGGTTCGGCGATTCGGACTCCAGATATGGGAAATGATTTTTCAGTGAAGGGTCATCATCTAAAGATGATCCAGGATAATTATTTTGACGGAAGGATGAGAAAAGATCCACATTTACATGTGGCAAAATATGTTAAATTGTGCGAGATGTTCAAATACGGGGAAGGAAGGGAAGATAATGTCAAGTTAATCCTTTTTCCATCGTCTCTCACGGGAGAGGCACTCACTTGGTTTGAAGAGTTAGAGGAGAACTCCATTGGTACGTGGGCGAAAATGAGGGAAGAATTTGTTTCCAGATTTTTTCCATCATCTTTGGCAAGAAGCTTATTGAATGATATTCGGGGATTTAGGCAAGGCGACGGAGAAACCATTGTTGAAGCTTTGAGTAGACATAAGGATATGCTCAGGGGTTGTCATGAGCATGGATTAGAGAAAGGGCAGATTATTGATATTTTCTTCTTTGGATTGGACAAGCAGTCACAGGGGGAGTTAAATTTAGCTGGGGAAGGAAGTTTTCAGTACAAATCCATCAACGATGAGACCAAGATGTTGTATGATCAGTTGTTAATGGATTTATCTAGAGAACAGAATCAGTTTGGTAGAGAAAGAGGAGGACGAAAGACAGTTGCTAGTGCTGAGAGTAGTAGTGGGAATGCAGAGATGATGTCTGAGATCAAAGCTTTATCTAGTAAAATGGATAATAATTTTTCGAGGATAGATAATCAGTTTAGTAGAGTTGGGAAGGATATGCATGTGATGGCAAATGGTTGTGACTACTATGGGGGAATGCACTACACTGAAGAGTGTGATGTTAGAAGAGAAGCAGAAAGTGAAGATGTGAAGTACGCACAAAATCAGAACCAAGGAGCATTTCAGAGAACCGGCTTTCATAACCGTAATTCGGGTAATTTTAACTCTGGTTATAATAATTTTAATGCTAAAAATTCTGGAAATTCTCAAAACAGGTACCCAAGGAATAACCAGAATCAGTATCGGAAGAGTAACCAGAATCAACAGCAGTCAGGATCGTCTGGTCAAAAACAGGAAGACGAGGAACCCAGTTTGAAGGACATGATGAGAAGCTTCATTCTCACTCAGTCAGCGAAAAATGAAGCAACAAACAACCAGTTTAAGGTCCTTAATGAGAAATTGGAGCAAGGACAAAGGAATCAACAAGCAGCACTTAGTGATTTGGAGAAGAGATTGGAGAGACTAAGTGATCAACATGCTGCTAGGCCTAATGGTCAGTTGCCATGTAACACACAACAGAACCCAAGGCAACCATTTCCTGACACTGCAGGGCAAAAATATCAACCTCCTAACAATCGAAACGAGCATGTGAATGCGGTGTCTACACGGTCTGGTAGAGTTTATGGCAATTTTAATGATTCTGCAGGTGTTACTAATCCAGTTGTGCAGGAATCTAATGTTGAAGTGGAGGAGAATGAGGAAGAAGAGGAACCGGAAGTTACGCCAGCTGTTCAACCAAAACCGACGGTGTCACCTCAAGTGAAGGCATACAAGCCGAAAGTTCCCTTCCCTCAACGTTTGAGGAAGGAGAAGATGCAAGAACGGTACGGTAAATTTGTTGATATGATTAAATTTGTGCATATTAATGTCCCTTTGGTTGTCTGATTTCAGGAATGCCAAATTACGCCAAATTTATCAAGGAGCTTGTAACTGGAAAAGGGAAGTTGGAGGAAGCTCAAGCCACGTTTTTAAATGCAGAGTGTTCAGCACTTGTTCAAAACCAGCTTCCACCAAAGTTAGGAGACCCAGGGAGTTTTCTAATTTCATGTACTTTGAGTAAAACAAAAACTTGTGAGGAATTAGCTGATTTAGGAGCTAGTATAAATCTTATGCCTTATTCATTGTATGTTAAATTGGATTTAGAGGCATTAAAACCTACTCGTATGAGTATTAGACTAACCGACCGTTCATACCAATACCCTTTAGGTATAGCCGAAAATATGCGAGTGCAAGTAGGTAAATTTGTGTTTCCCGTTGATTTTGTCATATTAGAAATGGAGGAGGATAGCAAGGTACCTTTGATTTTAGGTAGACTATTTCTACATACCGCAGATGCTATCATTCGTGTTAAGGACGGGAAAATTTCTTTGGGAGTTGATGAGGAAATGATTGTTTTTACTGTAGATCGATCTTTAAAGCATTCTTATTCTTATGATGATACATGTTTTCGAATTGATTTTATTGATGACATTTTGGACTTAGAGTTACAGGAATTGCTTGAAGAAGATGAAGAAGCTTTGAAGGAGATTAGTGATTATGGGGATGTCACTATTGCAGAAATAGAGGAGATCAAAGTGGAAGATGAAGAGAAGATAAAGACTTCTATCGAGAATCCTCCAAAGGATTTGGAGCTTAAACCATTGCCCGAGCACTTGGAATATGCTTTTCTCGAAGGTACATCTTTACTTCCTGTTATAATCTCATCATCACTTTCGGATGATGAGAAATCTCGTTTGATGAATGTGTTGAAAGCCCATAGGAAAGCTTTTGCGTGGGGAACATCTGACATACCCGGGATAAGCCCTCATTTTTGTAAACATAAGATTAATTTCTTAGATGATATTAAACCTGTAGTTCAAAGACAGAGAAGGCTTAATCCTAATATGAAAGATGTAGTTAAGAAAGAGATTGTTAAACTCCTTGATGCGGGAATTATTTTCCCAATATCTGACAGTCCTTGGGTGAGTCCGGTACATTGTGTACCGAAGAAAGGGGGGATGACTGTGGTGACCAATGAAAAGAATGAGTTAGTTCCCACTAGGACAGTGACAGGATGGCGTGTGTGCATAGATTATAGGAAATTGAATGATGCAACACGTAAAGACCACTTCCCGTTACCCTTTATGGACCAAATGCTTGAAAGATTGGCCGGAAACAAATACTTTTGCTTTTTAGATGGATTTTCCGGCTATTTCCAAATCCCCATTGACCCTGAAGACCAAGAAAAAACCACATTTACATGTCCATTTGGTACTTATGCCTATCGTAGGATGCCTTTTGGTTTATGTAATGCTCCTGCTACGTTTCAAAGATGTATGTTGGCTATTTTTCAGGATATGATTGAAACTTCCATGGAAGTTTTCATGGATGATTTTTCTGTTTTTGGGGATTCATTTGATTCTTGTTTGATTAACCTAGATAAAATGTTGGAAAGGTGTGAAGCGGCGCATCTTGTGCTAAACTGGGAAAAATGTCATTTTATGGTTAAAGAAGGAATTGTGTTAGGACATAAGGTGTCTAGTCTAGGTATGGAAGTAGACAAAGCTAAGATTGATGTTATAGCTAAGTTGCCTCCACCGACCAATGTTAAATCTGTTAGGAGTTTCCTTGGACATACGGGTTTTTACCGTAGGTTTATTAAGGATTTTTCTAAGATCACTCGAACCATGACTAGGCTTTTGGAGAAGGATGTTCCTTTTGAATTTAATCAAGATTGTTTAAATGCTTTTGATATTCTTAAGGATAGACTTACCCATTCACCTATTATGGTTTCACCTAATTGGACTCTACCTTTTGAACTAATGTGTGATGCTAGTGATTTTGCTTTAGGTGATGTGTTAGGACAACGGGAAGGAAATCATTTTCAACCCATTTACTTTGCTAGTAAAACACTCAATAGCGCCCAACAGAATTACACCACCACAGAGAAGGAGTTGTTAGCAGTAGTCTTTGCTTTTGATAAGTTTCGTCCTTATTTAGTGTTAAGCAAGACTATAGTGTTTACTGATCATTCGGCCCTTAGGTATTTGTTTTCTAAACAGGATGCTAAGCCTAGACTCATTCGTTGGATTCTTCTTTTGCAAGAATTTGACATAGAGATTAAGGATAAGAAGGGAGCTGAAAACTTAGCTGCTGACCATTTAAGTCGATTAGAAAATCCCGAACTTGAGGAACTTAGGGAAACTGATATTCGAGATACTTTTCCCGAGGAGCATTTGATTAGGATAGATGATGATTCGGATGTACTTGATGATCCATGGTATGCAGACATAGCTAATTATATTGTTGCAGGTGTTATGCGAAAAGGTTTGACACATCAGCAAAGGAAGAAATTCTTTTCTGATGTAAAGAACTATTTTTGGGATAAACCGTATTTGTTTAGAATGTGTGCAGATGGGATGATCCGAAGGTGTGTAGCTGGAGAGGAAACTCGGAGAATTTTGGATGAATGTCACCATGGACCGACTGGTGGACATTATGGACCATCGACTACGGGGAAAAAAGTGTTTGATGCAGGTTTTTATTGGCCGACAATATTCAAGGAAGCACAAACATTGGTTCAAACTTGTGATGCTTGTCTACGTCAAGGTAACCTCTCTAAACGGGATGAAATGCCTCAACAAGGTATCCAGGTATGTGAGGTATTTGACATATGGGGTATTGATTTTATGGGACCTTTTCCTCCTTCCCATAAATTTCTATATATCTTGGTTGCTGTTGATTATGTGTCAAAATGAGCGGAAGCAAAGGCTTTACCAACGAATAACGCTAATGTGGTAATTGATTTTCTTAAAAAACTATTTAGTAGGTTTGGTGTTCCTAAAGCCTTAATCAGTGATCGTGGAAGTCATTTCGCGAATCACCAACTTGCTAAGGTGCTTAAGAAGTATGGGGTCACTCATAGATTCTCTACTTCTTATCACCCGCAAACAAGTGGCCAAGTGGAAAACACAAACTGGGCTTTAAAAAGAATTTTAGAGAAAACGGTTAATAACAATCCTAAGGTTTGGGCTAAAAAGTTAGATGATGCTTTATGGGCATTCAGGACTGCATATAAAACACCGATTGGTACTACACCATATCGGTTACTTTATGGAAAAACTTGCCATTTACCTTTAGAGATTGAACACAAAGCGTACTGGGCTTTGCAAAATTGCAACTTGGATTTGATCTTAGCAGGTGAAAAGAGATTTTTGCAGTTGCATGAGTTGGATGAGATGAGGTTGCAAGCTTACGATAATTCAAGACTTTATAAAGAAAGGACGAAAGCTTGGCACGATAGACACATCAAACCTAAAGAGTTCAAAGCGGGTGACAAGGTGTTGATGTTTGAGATGAAATACAAGTTTAAGGCTCCAAAGCTCAAGGCAAAATGGAAAGGTCCGTATGTTGTGAGGCAAGTTTATGCTTCGGGGTATGTGGAGCTGTGGAGCGGGAATGGTGAGACTTTTATTGTGAACGGGTTCAGGCTGAAGTTGTATCATGAGGAAGACGAGGAGAATGTGGAGTTAACTGAGGATGGCTTTAATGCCATTGACAAGTAAGAAAAGGGAACACGAGTCTAGCTAAGGACTCGACTGATAAACTTAGCGCTTGCGGGAGGCAACACGAGGTAACTTGAAAAATTTTATTTTGGAAGTACACGTGTCACGATCAAGGTACGTCTTCCGTTATGTTTTTTTTTATTTTTAAGTTTTTCTTTGTTTAGTATTTGTTTTCATTGTTTCATTCAAAAAAAAAAAGGGGGCTGCGGAGTGGGACGCCCGTCCCAAGGGGGGGACACCCGTCACTAAAAATTGCACGAAATAACACCCTCCCTGGAAACCCCGTCCCAAACAAGGAACGCCCGTCACTCCTACTCGGGACGCCCGTCACTCCTACTCAGGACGCCCGTTCTAAAAGTGTAACTCCCGTCCCTCTCAGCCTTGGGACGCCCGTCCTAGGTTTGTGACGCCCGTCACACGGGGCTGGGCCAGATACGTATGTTCTTTTGTTCTTTGCTGCACATTATCCTTCCCACATCTTTTCTTTTCTTATTCCAAAACCGAGCCTACTTCACACACATACGAATTCCTCTTCTATTGCTTTTAATTATTCAATTCTTTGATTCTATATTGATTTAGTGCATGATTATTGCTTTAGAAACCATTTAATTAGGGATTTTTGCTTATGAACCCTAGGTTTAGATTTTGAAATTGAATTGGGGGTTTTGTGTGTAATGATTTTATATGAGTTTAGGAAGTAAAGAGAATGCTAGATAACTGATTTTAACCATGAAATTGCATTGTTTGCTTGAAATTTTTACCCCTAAGTTTGCGATTAGTATGGGGGGGTTGAATTTTTTTTTTTAAATTGCTTGTTAATGGTTAACTTGATAATATGATTTCTTCTAGTTTGATTGCTTAAATTGATTATATTAAACTTGAAATTTTTAAACATAGTTTGAAATTTTATTTTAGTGTTTTCGGCAATTAAAATGGAGATATTATATATCCTTTATTTGGTATTATGATGGGAAAATATAACGGGAATGAAGATTCAATGTAAAGTTTGTTGTTTAACATTTGTATTATTTTTGTATCTGTGATTTTGTTTTGTACATGAGTCGACAACGTGCAAGTAAGAAACCACGAGGTAGCAGAAATGTGCAACAAGAGGAGGTGATTGAGCGAAACCCAATGGATATACCCGAGAAATATAAGCCAAAAATTTCCTTGGAAGCTCTTCAACGGAAGAGTATAATTGGACATCGGACTTTAGATTGGGAGATTGTTGAGCGTTTGGGTTTCAAGGATGATTTAGAGGAGCTTCTGACCGATGATTGGAAGCGATTTTTTGCAATAAAATCTGGGGTTTATCAAGGCTTGGTGGAGGAATTTTTTAACAGTTTCCGTTTAAATACGACTTTGGGTTCTACCACCGCGACGGTTATGACATTTCGACTGGGCGGAAGGACATTTACAATGTCTTATGCTGATTTTGGCGTTAGCATGGGTATTTACACTGAGGATGAGGTTTTGGGAGTAGCTTTTACTCAGGGGTTAGCGACTTGGCCTGTTGGGATGACCGCTGACTTGTTTTGGCGACAACATCATATTAGTACCGAGAGTTATCATAAGAGTATCAAACAGGCAGTAATGGTAAACCCGATGCACCGGATACTGTTTCGGGCGATTGTTGAGTCCATTTCGGGTAGAGAAAATTTCCCGAATAATTGCACCCAGCAGGATTTAGTTTTTTCTTTATTGTATTCTAGCTCGACTTCCGTGCAACCTTGCCAGATGTTTGGAAACTTATTTATACGAAAGGGCGTATGGTAAGGAAAAGGGGGCAGTTTGTGGTGGCGCCTTTATATGTCATTTAGCTTTTCAGTTGGGGGTGGCTAATAGGGAGTTTTTGGATACTACCGTTGGTTCGGTAGCGGGGGTTCGTACGTTGGATGTTGCTGCATTGAAGAATATTTCGGTGCTTGATCGATCTGGGAACTTGATTGGAAGTATGCCTGATGTTGTTGGTTATGGTGGGGCAGATTCAGAGTCAGATGCTGAGCCGAGTGATCCGTATTCTATGGAGGCTCTAGCTCGACAGTTGACTGCGATACAGACATCTCAGCAACAGATGTATGAGTCTCAACAGAGATTCCAAGATTACTATTTTGAGGATCAGAGGATGATGGGATCTCAGCTGGCTCGTGTGACTTATCATCAGGAGCGTTATCAGCCCTATATGGATCAGTGGGCGCAGCGAGAGGCTCAGAGTATGGGTCAGGTTCTTCCGGCCTTTGCTCCACCGGATATTTTCATTCCAGCGCATCGTCAGGGCGGATTTTACTATCCCCCTCAGTCTCAGCAGCAGCCTCCGCATCAGAGTGGTCCTAGTAGCCAGATGCAGTTTGGTACTTATTCCGGAGGGAGTGGGGAACCATCTATCTTCCCTCCCCCCGATGACATGGTAGATTAGGTGATTTGGAGGGATGTCGGCAAGGCTGGCGCCTGGGCATCGAGAGAGAGTTGGTGGTCGTTTCAGATAAACATTTCTTTTACTTATTTCTTTTTATTTCTTAGTTATTTTTATTTTTTTTTTGCTTTTATTTATTTATTTGTGCTAGCTAATGTTAACGTACCTTATCTTCTTTGTTTGTCTTGTTTTTCCTTTGTTTTGTATCGTTTTGTACAATGAGGGCATTGTCCAACTCTAGTATGGGGGGGTTGAGGAAGAACATCCATCGTTATGTTTAGTTAGGTCAGTGTATTGTATTTTTATAAATAAAAAAAAATCAAAAAAAAAAAAAAACGATGACATGCCTTGAGAAATTTTTAATTTGTTGCATAACCTAGCACATTTTATACCCTAATCAAAGAAAAGTGAGATTTTGAGCCTTGAAAGCATTCATTTTAAATGCTACTTTTTCTTTTGTATGAGTGTGCCGATGGTTGATGACTTTAGAACTTGACATAGTCATACGTTTCGAGACCATAGATGAGCATTGCATTAGGGTAACCTAGTGTAACTTGGTACAACGTAAGGGGAAATTTAGGAATAAACCATTTGATTTAGCCTATTCGTTTCTTGTTAAATAATTATAGCTTAATCACATTGGTTAGCTAATTTCCGTTTAACCCTTTTGTAACACTTACTCTTAGTGTTAGATACTCTAGTTAACCATTTTGCGCCTAACCTATTCGTTTCATTTAAACCCACTGAATATTTTGTACATTAGCCTTTTCTTTTCATTTTAGATGAATCCGAACATAGTTTTGAGATTGCTATTGTTTGTATACATGAAGATTGAAGTTAGAAGTTTTAAGGCATTCGAATTATCAAATATCGTTAGCCTTTGTATTATATATGTATTTGTTAGCAAAAGTTAAAAACAAAAAAAAAACAAAAAAAAAGAAAAAAAAAGAGAGAGTTGTAAAGTTATGTAGTTTTATGTATTTTGAGTCTTTGAAGAAATAAAGTAGAAGTAGTTATATTATGTGTTATGTAATTCGGAAGAATTTGAAGTGATATGGAGCAATTGGTTCATTAACGTTTAGGGGATCGAATTCATTCTAAGTTTAGATGTATACTACGTTTATTTGTATACTTTTACTTATTTACCCATTTAACCTCTTTATATTTATTCACATACCTTTACTTGTACATTACAACCCGAATAAAAGTCCCCGTCTAGTTGTACCTAGGCTCTAGTGGTGGAGAAACGATACTTTATCAAGCCTATGATAGAAAACTCACCATGACTGAGCAATTGAGCGGATTTACAGAATATTTTACATACCCTTTAGACTAGTTCGAGAGATTTGTGTGAATTACTCCCAAAAAGTCGTGAGGTGTTTGGTTATGCTTTTTAAATCATGGTTTGGTAATTAAATTGAATTGAACTGGATTTGCTTGAGGGCAAGCAAAGGTTAAGTATGGGGGGATTTGATATCGCATATTTTAGTCATATTATTATATGAGATATTTGTCTTTTTAAAGTTTAATTCATAACGGATTTTGGGAATTCGGGCAATTTTGGTATTAAAATGTTATACAGGTATTAGTCGGAGTTCTGGAGCGGAAGTGACATAATTGGAGCTGAAAATGAAGAAAACGGGTCAATGTTGTATTCCCGTTATATTTTGAGACTAGATCAAATTGGTTACGAAAGATGAGGCAAAAAACGAGCAGCAAAACAAGAAAACTGAAAAAGCAGCGTGGGATGCCCGTCCCAAGGAGGGGACGCCCGTCACGCGGCTTTATGGAGCTGCATCTGCTTGTTACGTTTCATAAAAGAGTTTTTAGGTTTTGATTATTGATATTATTATAAACCATTGAGGAGAGTATTGAAACCCTAGTTTTAACCTACGAATTTTTGGTGCTATTTGGTGTTTTTAGACTCAGCAATTTCGTTGTTTAAGCATTCGGATCATTGGTACTATAATACTTTTCGTTAGTTCTTTTAATATAAAGATGTTTCATTCAATTCTATTGTGTTGCGTTTTCATGTATATGAGTAGCTAAATTTCTTAACGTTCACTTGGATGATGTGATTTATTATGTAGGTTATTGTTTAATTACGTATAGGTTGAACTGGATTTTATGTTTAATCGAAAAACCAATTGTAATCAGTTTTTGAATCTTGTTTAGTCTTTTATATAAACTGTTAGTAATTCATCATAGGTATTCGAGAGGAACTTGTGACATTACAAAATAGTTTATGAAATAACTAATCGGTCAATAATTAGTTTAAAGATATTAGTATTCGAGAGGAACTAGTATTAAAGATTTAAACAATAAAAACGTGATTGTGGTTGTTAGTTAACTAGATTAAGAGAGATCGGTTTAGTTAATTAAGAAGCTATTCGAGAGGAAGCTTTATAAGATTAAATCATAAAATCGGCTTAGGTACTTATTGCTTAGTTGTCAAACGTAGAAATTATACACGAGAGTGGTAACTATACATGAGACGATTAATGTTTTAATGGGAAACGTGAGTTCAAGTTAAATAAATTTTAAGTGGTTCAACATTGTTAGTAATTAAGTGATAACCGTAGTAATTGTGATCAAGTCCAAGTGAATGTATTTTTCGTCAATTGTTTACAAACAAAAATCTTTTCAGCGATTCATCTGAATCAACAAGTTTCTTAAATTTAAGTAGTTTAAGCACAGTGACAATTCGGTCACAAAAACCCACATTTTGTTTTATTAATTATTAATTATATTTCAACCATCAGTCCCTGCGAACGAACCTGATTTACCTAAAACTGTACTATACTTGATTAGGTCCACTGCCTAAGATTGTGTGGTCGAGTCGTAAGTATTTCTTGTTTTTAAAATATACTCGATTTCGTACATCAAACACTAGAATAACCAAGAAATTATCCATCATTAGTTTTAGAATCAAATTTTCCCTAGGTGATCTTTGGTATTCAAAATAGAGAATTGACATCCAAAAGCTTTGAAAAATCCTATAAAAGGTTTTCTTAACAGTTCATATGAGGTTTTTCCTAAGCTCTTAACCATATGAATTCTATTATTCACATAACACATAGTATTCACAGCCTCTGCCCAAAAGGTAACATGTAAAGAAGATGCATAAAACATGGCTCTAGCTCCCTCAATTAATGTCCTATTTTCCTTTCAGCAACTCCATTTTATTGACGTGTTCTGGGTGAGATATACTGCCTAGAAATTCCCTTATGAGCACAAAATTCATTCATGATTGCATTCTTAAACTCAGTGCCATTATCACATCTAATTATGTTCACCTTTTTATCACAAAAATTTTCAATTTGCACAACAAAATCTTTTATTATCTCAGATGTCTCTTGTTTATGAGCTAAGAAAAAGACCCATGAGAATCTTGAATAGTCATTAGTAATGACTAAACAATAAGATTTCATGCCAAGACTCTTTTGCCATGATCTAAGAAAGCTTATGTAAACCAATACGTCGACAGAGATCTTGATCTATCAAAGAAGTTTAGCAACGGATAAACACTTTGATATTACAAGTATATTGAACAAACAAATATTGTTATATTGATAATAAAGAACAATAATAATTGTCGAATTATAAGCCTCAATATATTACTTCTAGAAAACGAATGAAATAATATACGTGTTTCTCTTAGTTCAAGAATCTATGTATATAAAAACCTTGAGGCTAACCTAGCTAATCTAGGAAACTACTTTACAATTTCAATAGTATTATGATTGCATGTACAATTGCATCATAATCACGATTTCTATATTTAAGGAAAAGATAATTACAAATATAATTAATAATTATCTAAAACTATACTAGCAGTATTAATGAGATCGGGCAGTAGTAACTGGATGGAGCAGTATTAACCATCAGTTCTTTAGGAGTAGTAATCAGTTAGTAATTGTCTTCATGCAAGGCTTGACGTAATAACTGTCTTCATGTAGTATCAACTTGAGCAGTATTAACTAGCAATACTAATGAGTAGTATTAATGAAATTAAACTATTTTAACTAACATATAACCCCAAAAATCTCCCCCTAACTTGAACTTTTATTTCTCATTAAAGTACCAAGTTTCAACAAGTTTAATACATGATGATTACAAAAAAACTCATTTTCTCTCTCTCTCTCTCCTCCTAGCCTCTCTCTCTTCCTTTAACCTTGCTAGTTCTTCATTTCTCTGGAGCACCATCCTCCAAATCAAGTCATTGGCCATCTGGGATGTTCTAAGTGCAAACAACCTTATTGTGATCATCTCATGAAGAGTTCCAAAATCCAGTTATATCTTCTATCAACCAAGTAGAATCTGATAGAACCATGTCTTCTGGAAAAAGAGTGAATTCCACTTCTTTCATATAAGTACTGATGTGAATAATCTAGTTTTCCGAAAATTAACTTTTACTAGATTGCTACACGGGCAGTGTACCCTTGTCGGTTGCAAGATAGTATTGGTAAATATCGGGTTCGAACACAGGGACTATTTATAATTGGGAAATTTAGTTTTATAATAACACGTAACAAGTAACAATTGGGTTTGGTCTTAAGAAGACTTGATTATACTAATGACAAAAATACTTTTCTGATTCAAATATGGATAAAAGGCGCTTGCTTGGGCCGTTTACGAATGTGTGTTATCTCTTAGGTGTGAAAATGTCGAAAAACTTCTAATATAAAATCCTAAGTTCCTCTCGAATACCGGATTTCTCCAATTACCTAACCATGCAACTATTCCTCTCGAATATAGTTAACACCTCAAGTAATTGTGCATAAAGTTCCAAGCCGATGTGTGAGAATTAACCTATAAGCTTCCTCTCGAATAGCTTACTAACTAATAAACCGATTTCTCTTAATTTATTAACTAGCGTTTGTGTTATTACTTACTTGTTTAAATTGTTGTTAACGATTCCTCTCGAATACCGCTAACTCTTAATCAACTAAAGACCGGCCGATTAATTCGTTCTTATTTTAGTAAAAATTACGGATTCCTCTCGAATACCCGTTTTTAGTTTACCAAATAAAAGTATAAACAATCTTAACAATATAATTAAAATAACAACCCAAACGGATCCCCGATTAACCTCTACACATCAATCGACTTTCACACCAAAAATCTAACACATAAACGATCACAAATCCAAGCAAACGTTTAAAGAAATTAGCTACTCATAATTGTAACGAAACTAATCAAATAAATAAAAGACATGATTCAAATGTAATATGAAATGGATAAAAGTTCAATACCAAAATATAGAAAATAGGTTCCAAGTATCTCCAAAATGACAAGGTAGAAATGAAAGTAACGATTGTTCAACACAAACTTGAAATTACGATTATGAAACTTGCCTTAATCCTCCTTGCAAATTGATGATTCAAAACTGAGAATGTGAGTGATAATGATGATAATTTTTGTCCAGAATTCGTGTCTATGTAATGTCCTCCACTAAACTCTTGGGTTCCCACATGATTAGCATTAAAGAAACTGAATTGTAACTGTCAGCACCCCTCTTGCGCCGCAAGACCTTTAAATTTTTGAGCCAGTACGTTGCTCACTTGCGCCGCAACCCAAGCCTGTTGCGCCGCAAGTCGTATTCAGTAAGCACCACAAACTTCGTGACAACCAGTTGCGGAGCAACTAATGGAAATGACCAAGGCAACTAGACGTTTTGCTTCCCGACTTGTCTTTCTTAGCCTCTTTTGGTCCCAAATTGCCTCCTTTGACTCCAAACATAACTAAAAACCTATAAAACAAACTTTACACAAAATATAAGTAATACGGGGCCTATCCATTACGTTTTGGACTCTAAACATAACAAATATCGCTATGAAATACTCGTATAAATGAGCGATATCAAACCCCCCATACTTAAACATTTGCTTGTCCCTAAGCAAATCCGACTCGAAACTACTACAAAATTTACAAAACATACAACTTAAAAAAAGATAAGGAATCACGGGCTCAAACATTTAACTAAATTCCGGTGTTAGAAATTAAAGATTTGCGTGAAATTGCTAGATCGTAAAACCGACTACAAACATCTAAAGCTACTAAATTACTTAAGTAAACAAAAACCGCAATTTTCTAATGTTAACTCCTAATTCATCCCCTAGTTTAGATATGTCTAAATAACCACCCCTTTTCCCTCACTCTCCAACCGAAGTTAGAGCGATCGGCCTTTACGGCCGACCCCTATACCGCCTTGCTTTCGGAGGAACCCTTAAAATATCACTAAGCATTTTTCTTCATTTGAGTACTTCTTTCTTTTGAGAATTATTTGGTTAGTCTACATCTTTTTCTTTTCCTCTCACTTTTGTTCACTTCAAATATTATAGATATATATTTAAATTTTCTTTGAAGTGAACGGTCATAACGGGATTTGAGTCTTCGTTATAGTGAGGATCAATTTCTATTTTGTTGACGGGAAAGACCTATGGCCTTTTTCTTCACCTCTAATTCTCCAATGGGCTTAAGTGATACTAGGATTCTCCAACTACCCCCGAAAGGGTGCAAAGACTACAAGGGCTCGGTACTAAGGATATCTAGTGATTATCTAGATTTTTGATTTTTCGGGGAAACTTAAGGAACTAAAACTAGAAAACCTAAATTCTTATTTACAAGTATTTTATTAACTAAAGATGTTCCTAAACAATTTCACGTTAAAGTACCGGAATAAATTTAAACGAACAAGCCCCTATCATCTTCCCTAACTACATTTAAGCGTTTTTTTTTTTTTTTTTTTTTTTTTTTTTTTTTTTTTTTATATGACTCTAAAAGACTCAAATGGGACAAAAATAAACGTAATGGATATAAGGGGATAAAAGTAACTAATTTCCCGACCCCCCCATACTTAAACAACACATTGTCCCTAATGTGTTCCATCGAAAAGAAAACTAACTAAAATAAGGGAAATTAAAATTAAAATAAAAAGTACAAAAATTAAAATAAAAAGAAAGAAAGAAAAGAAAACCGTGCGAGTTGCTTTGATGTTGCATGATTTCCGAACTCTACTCCGCACGTGCTGAACTTAATGCCAGACTTGTTATGGTACACATCACAAAAACAAACGAGTTAATTAGCACAAAAAATAAAAATCCTAAACAAGTAAAAATAAAATAGTTCCAAACACGACCAACACAAACGAAAAGTAAAAAGTAAAATAGTTCAACATCAAATAGTACAATAACAAACAAGCCAACAAACGGCTTCCTTCTCTTCATTCTTCTTCTTCGGGAGGAGGTAGAGGGGCGTACAACGATGGTGGGTTATAAGCAGTCCACCCACTCGAAGACCCCGGGACATTCGGATGGTAATGCTGCTCTGTCAAATAGTCCCATGCTGACTGGTACCTTTCCATGTGGTAACGAGTGTATTCCCCCAATCGGTTAATTTCCCGTCTAGTTCGATCCGCCTCCGTCCTCATGTGGGACCAGTCATTCCTCGAATCATCCACTTGCCTCCCGATTCGATACACCTCCTCCATCATCGGGTGGAAGGCGAAAGGGCTAAGTGGTGGTGGTGGTGCTGCTCCCTCACTGTTCTCGTTCCCCGCATCTTCCTCATTTGCTTCCTCGTCTCCTTCATCCTCTTCAACCTGCACATGTCCAACATAAACTCTATTTGCTGTCACAATTTCAGCTCTAAACAAATCATTCATCGTTATCACTTTCCGACCCACTGGTAGACTACACTGCCTAATCCCCGCTGCTGTTATCACACCAAGATTTTTCGCTATCCTAGTAATGAAATGCCCACAAACCATTGGCCCCGCCGCCTGTCTTCCCGACCCTTTCTCATTCATATACTCCGCTAATGCCCAAGGTGCATTCACAAATCGTGCCGGGTCCCTCTTAGCAAAGAAATGCAAAAGCCAAAGGTCATCAATATAAACCTTGTCCTGATGTTGATATCGTTGAAAGAATGAGTTTGAGATTGCCTTTTGAATCAATCTCAACATCGGGTTCGTGATACTTTTCGCCTTATTTGTGGTTGCGTGAGGCCTCAGTCCGGATAATTCAAACCACACATCATTTTTCCTATCCCTGATGACATTCCAGTTCCAACTTCCATTCACTATGTAACCACTCATGTTACGTTTGTCTAAATATTCCTCTTCGGTAAATAAACCAGCCAAAAACTCGAAATGTGGTATGGTTACTTCATGAGATTTCCCCCCCAACCGGAACTTAATTATTTCCGCATCGTAAACTGCATCACCATCTGAGGGTACCGGGTCGACTGTCAAACTTGAGTAGAATTCTAAGCACATCTCCCTGTAACTGTTCTCTCTTACACTGAACCCCTTCTTCCACACCTCAACCTCAAAAGGTGGGGCTCTAGATTCTCTTACGAACCGTGTCATGAGGTAAGAATTCAATTCCTCAGTGATCCCCAAAGTCTCGATCATATCCCACTCCAAAAACTTCGCGGGTTGAACCGCTTTGTCTTGAAGTATTGCTAAGTTGTTGTTTAACCGGACTTTTTGATTAGCATTGCATCCTGGCCACTTGAGCCAAGGGTGTGTCTCAGGTCGCATCACTATGGATGCAGCGGATGGAACGTGGGGTCTTGCTACCCGATGAACCGTGGATGTTTCTTCCACTTCCGGCTTCTCAACTGCTTGGCGTTTACCCTACAAAATAATACAACAACACAAACAAAACACATCACAAACTGTTAGACTAAAAGAAACAAAACAAAAGAAATTTTTTTTTTTTTTTTATAAAACGTCAGGTCTGTTAGCCTACTTGCGCCGCTAAGGGTCCTTCTTGCGGCGCAAGAGGCCGTTTTTCTGCAGCGATTTTGTAATCCGACACAACTAATCCAAATCCTAAGAACACTAAAGCTAATCGACATTATGCTAATACTTATCCTAATTAACTAATTTAATACTAAAGAAACCTAAACTCACATTTTCCCCAAATCAATTTCACTTTATAAACCCTAATTAAACTAAAGTTAAGAAATAAAACTTATTGAATTCACATACCGATCTTCCCATGACGTAATTGATTTGAATTGATAAAGGATTTGGGTAGAAATCGAATTTTCGAGTGTATGTGTGTTTTTCCTTGCTTGCGCCGCTAGGTATTGTGAAAAAGAGAAATGGGAGTTGTGTTTCGGTTTTAATAAAAGAAATCTTTTTTTTTTTTTTTTTTTTTTTTTTTTTTTTTTTTTTTTTTTTTTTTTACCCGCTAACGCTTTACTTGCGGCGCAATTGGCCAGGCTTGCGGCGCAAATGGTTGACACAAACTTTCTTGCCGCTACTGAAGCTGTCTTGCGGCGCAAGACACCCCTGTTGCGCCGCAAGTAGTGTATTTCAGCAGTTTTTTCCGTTTTACTCCTAAATTACTTAAACTCTTGAACTCGCTTACTCCTAATTTACTTTAGACAACTAAAAACAGCTAGAAAAATCAAAATAAAAGAAAATAAAATAAAATTGATACAACAAACCGGGGTTTAATCCGAAGGTGCTCGTTTTTTTCCTCGAGTCATTAGCTTGACTCCTCGTTGTGCCTAGAACTTAGAACGGGTGGAACCCATCCTCCATACGCATTCCATTCTCTTCATCCTCTTCACAATAAACTTTCACCCGTTGCCCGTTTACTATGAATGATTCTCCATCATCTCTCATAAGCTCCAAATATCCCGTTGAGAAAATCCGTTTCACCAAATACGGTCCGGTCCATTTAGATTTTAACTTAGGAGCTTTGAACTTATATTTCGATTGGAATAAAAGGACTTTGTCTCCTTCTTTGAATTCCTTCCTTCGGATCTTTAAATCATGCATTGCCTTTGTCCTCGCCTTGTATAAACTCGAGTTTTCGTATGCATTCCACCTTAGTTCATCTAGCTCGTGCAATTGTAGGAATCTAGTTTCCCCACTTTCCAACAAATCCGTGCTACACTCTTTTAGTGCCCAATACGCTTTATGCTCAATCTGCATGGGTAAATGACAATTTTTACCATAAAGTAAGCGAAAAGGGGTTGTACCAATTGGTGTTTTGAATGCAGTCCGGAAAGCCCACAATGCATCTTCCAATTTCCTTGACCAAGGCACGGGATTGTTATGCACCGTTTTCTCCAAAATCCTCTTTATAGCTCGGTTTGTGTTCTCGACTTGCCCACTCGTTTGGGGATGGTAGGAAGTCGAAAATCTATGTTGCACTCCATACCGCTTAAGCACCTTCTCCATACTAGCATTTGCAAAATGAGTCCCTCGGTCGCTAATCAATGCTTTCAGCATCCCAAACCTGCAAAAGAGACTTTTCAAAAAGTCAATAACAACGACAGAATTATTAGTGGGTAGTGCTTTTGCTTCGACCCATTTGGACACGTAGTCCACCGCCACCAAGATATACATATTCCTATTCGATGGTTTGAATGGCCCCATGAAATCTATTCCCCATATGTCGAACACTTCACACACTTGGATGCCTTGCTGCGGCATTTCATCCCTCCTCGTTATAGTGCCTTGCCGTTGACATGAATCACATGTGCGTACCAAAGTTTGTGCCTCTTTGAAGATCGTTGGCCAATAAAATCCAGCATCAAAAACTTTCTTCCCCGTGATCATTGGCCCATAATGCCCTCCCGTGGGTCCTTGGTGGCACTCATCCAAAATCTTCCTTGTTTCGCTTCCGTGCACACACCTTCTAATCATTCCATCCGCACACACTCGGAACAAATGAGGTTTTTCCCAAAAGTAATATTTGACATCCGAAAATAGCTTCCTTCTTTGTTGATAGCTCAAGTCCCGATTAATAATCCCTCCTACCAAATAATTTGCTATGTCCGCAAACCATGATACACTTTCGCTACTAACTTGCCCAACAAATGCCAATTGCTCTCCCGGAAATTGATCTCTTATTTCTCCTTCTCCTAACTCACCAAGATCCGGGTTCTCCAAACGGCTCAAGTGATCCGCCGCCACATTTTCTCGCCCCCTTTTATCTTGTATCTCAACATCGAACTCTTGCAACAAAAGAATCCACCGAATCAGTCTCGGTTTGGCATCTAACTTGGAAAATAGAAGCTTCAACGCCGAGTGGTCCGTAAAAACCACCGTTTTACTCAACACCAAGTAGGACCGAAATTTGTCGAATGCAAACACCACAGCTAGTAATTCCTTCTCGGTAGTAGTATAATTTTGCTGAGCCTCATTTAACGTTTTGCTTGCAAAATAAATAGGCCTAAAATGTTTCTCAATTCTTTGTCCCAATACCGCCCCTACCGCAAAGTTACTAGCATCGCACATCAACTCGAAGGGTAAATCCCAATTCGGTGATACTAAGATCGGTGTATTCGTTAATCTTTCCTTCAACAACTCAAACGCCTCCACACACTCCTTCGAAAATTCAAATTTAGTGTCCTTCTCTAGCAATCTACTCATGGGTCTAGTAATCTTCGAAAAGTCTTTTATGAATCGCCTATAGAAACCCGCATGTCCTAGAAAGCTCCTAACCGCTTTCTCATTCGTCGGTGGTGGCAACTTTGATATCACCTCTATCTTAGCTCTATCAACCTCAATCCCGGCTTTTGATATCTTGTGCCCCAACACAATCCCTTCCTTCACCATAAAGTGGCACTTTTCCCAATTTAATACCAAGTTAGTTTCCTCACATCGGGTAAGCATACGATCCAAACTCTCTAAACACCCATCAAATGAACTTCCATAAACTGAGAAATCGTCCATAAACACCTCCATAGAATTCTCGACCATATCCTGAAATATTGCCATCATGCACCTCTGAAATGTACCCGGTGCATTACAAAGTCCGAATGGCATCCTCCTATAAGAAAAAGTCCCAAATGGACAAGTGAAGGTTGTCTTTTCTTGGTCCTCGGGGTCTATTGGGATTTGGAAATAACCCGAAAAACCGTCTAGAAAACAGTAAAATTCATTTTCCGCCAACCTCTCTATCATTTGGTCCAGGAATGGCAACGGAAAATGATCTTTCCTCGTTGCTTCATTTAGCTTCCTATAGTCGATGCACACTCTCCATCCCGTCACTGTTCTAGTTGGAACCAATTCATTTTTCTCATTAAGCACAACGGTCATCCCCCCTTTCTTGGGCACACAATGGACCGGACTAACCCAAGGGCTATCCGATATCGGATAGATGATTCCTGCATCCAAAAGCTTAACAATTTCCTTCTTGACCACATCTTGCATATTCGGGTTAAGTCTCCGTTGTCGTTGGACAACGGGTTTTATATCATCCAAAAAATTGATTTTGTGTTTACAAAAATCTGAACTTATTCCCGGAATATCCGAAATGCGCCAAGCGAAAGCCTTTTTATGGCTTTTAAGGACTGTTAGTAATTTAACTTTCTCGTCTTCCAAAAGTGAAGACGAGATGATAATAGGAAGACTAGAATTACCCTCTAGAAACGCGTATTCAAGGTGATGTGGTAGTTGTTTCAGCTCCAAATCCTTGGGAGGATCTTCTAACGATGTTTTGATCCTTATGTCATTTCCCATTACCAATTCCTTCGCTTCACTTGCTTCTTCCTCTTCAACATTCTTCTCAATTGCATTCATCATTTCCATTTCCTCCTCGTCCTCTAGGATTCCTTCCCAATCTAGATCATAATCTGCATCGTCTATGACATCAATTCTAAAACAAGATTCATAAGTAGAATAAGAATGTTTCAAAGAAAATGTAGCCCGTTCATTACCCAAACCCAATGAAATTTACGTGTCTCTCACACGGATGATTGCATCCGCGGTGTTTAAAAATGGTCTTCCTAAGATGAGAGGAACTTTTTCATCCTCTTCCATCTCAAGAATCACAAAGTCTACCGGGTATACAAAATCTCCCACCCGTATGAGCATATTTTCCGCAACACCCAATGGGTATTGATAAGATCGATCGGCCAATCTTATGCTCATGCGGGTTGGTGTTAAAGCACCCGAGGAAAGTTTAGTATAAACGGAGTTGGGCATTAAATTAATGCTTGCCCCAAGATCCGCTAATGCACTACAAGTATAATTATTATTAAATGTGCAAGTAAGTAAGAAACTTCCTGGGTCTTCAAGTTTGGGTGGAATTGACTTCTTCACAATAGCCGAGCATTCGGCATTAAGAAATGCCGTTATCTTCTCCATATGATCTCCTTTTCCGCTCGCTAACTCCTTCATGAACTTGGCATAATTGGGCATACCTGCAATGAGATCAACTAAAGGGACGTGAATTTTAACAGTTTTCATTAGTTCGATGAACTTCCCGTATTGTTCCCTTTTTTTCTCTTTTCTAAGCCTTTGAGGATATGGGATCCTCGGCTTGTATGCCCCCTTTGCTTCCATTTTCTGCTCTTCTTCTTTGTTTTGCTCCATGGGTTCCTTTCCAGGTCGAGTTTCCATCTCAATTTCTTCTTCTTCGTCAGAATCACTGTCAACGGGTTCTTTGTTCTGCATCTGTCCTTGTTGCGGCACAAGTAGAGGCTGCTGCGGTGCAAGTGGATGGTCGTCAACAATTGGGTCAGCTACTGAAGACGAGTTGCGGCGCAAATCGTCCCCGTTGCGGCGCAACAAGCCATTTTCAGCTGATTTTTCTGTTTTCTCCTTGTTCAGCACGGTTTCTCGATTCCCCCCATACTTAAATCCTGACCTAGTCTCGATGGCATTCACATGTTCATCCCGATTGTTAGGGTGCACATATTTTGACCCTTGACTTGATGATCCGCCATTATTATTCTGATTTTGTCTCGGGTTAGGTTGGGTTGAACTCGGCATTTGACCCGTTGGTCGGCTTGAAAATTTCTCATTTAATCTTTCGAATTTCCTTTCTAAATCCTGCATGTTCGCTTGAGTGTTCCGCTGATTTTGTTCCCATTTTTCGTTAAATCCCTTCATTGAGTTAGCTAACAAATCGTTTGTTGCTTTTTGGGAGTAAACGAAATCCTTCATCATTTCCGTGAAGCTCGGTTCTTTACTCCCCTCTCTCTGTTTTGGTTGGTTAGATTGAAAACGCCCCTCATTCCTATTACCCCGATTTTGATTCCCGTACCCACTATTTCCTCCTTCTTGTGAGCGGTTTTGGTAATTACCACGGTTTTGGTATCCGTAGTTGGCGTAATTCACATCCTCGGTCTTTGGTTCACACTCTTCCGTATAATGAGGTCCTCCACACTTTCCGCATCCATTCCTAACCAAATGGACATCCTTCTCCAATCGCTCCATCCGATTCTTCATCTCATCACCCAAGGACTTAATCTCGTTCACTATTTCACTTTTTCCACTACTACTACCACTTGATTCCTCCACTTGATTTACTGACCACCGTACTTTTCTATTTTTACTCACTCGGTCCCGTGCAATTACCGCTTGTACTTGGTCCTCCATCATTCTGTAAGCATCATTTGGTGATTTGTAGAGGAAATTTCCTCCACCCGCTAAATCGAGATCGTGTTGAGACCGGTTGTCTAGCCCGTGATAGAAAATGTCAATAATTTGTTCCCTATCCAAACCATGCCCATGACAATTACGGAGTAAATCTTTGAGCCTAATCCAAGCATCGGCTGTTGTCTCATTATCAAACTGAAAGAAGCTCCTGATTTGGTTCAAAAGTTTCCTTCCCAAGATCCGTGGGAAGAATCGGGTCACAAACGCCTCACGCATTTCCTCCCAAGTCTCGATCGACTCCGGTTCTAGCTCATAAAACCACGTCCTTGCTTCTCCTCTAAGTGACGATGGGAATAAACTGAGCATCACCCCTTCTTCCAAACCTTCTCCATATTTGAACATTTTGCATATATCTGTAAAGGTAGCAATATGCTTGTGTGGATCAGCTTTGGAATTCCCGTCAAATGCGTTCTCTTGGATCATCTTGTGGTGATGTCCCTTAACTGAAAAGTTATCCCCCGCGTTTGGTTGGATAATCGTTGAACCCCGAGTCAATGGCACCGTTCGGTTCCGGTTTATCATAGGTTGATCAAATGGGTCGGGTTGAATAACAGCTCCGTTCCCCGCTCCACCTCCGTTACCACCTCCGTTATCATCCATTTCTTCTTCAAATACTGTTTCAACTTCCTCCTCGGAAGAATCGTTCTCACCATAAACTATTGCTGCTGCTCCTAAACCTCGTTTCCTCAAAAGTCTTTCCAGGTCAGAAAGAGGGCTATTCACTTGTTTCCCTTGGGACCTAGTAAACATCCACTATCGAGAGAGATCTTGATCTATCAAAGAAGTTTAGCAACGGATAAACACTTTGATATTACAAGTATATTGAACAAACAAATATTGTTATATTGATAATAAAGAACAATAATAATTGTCGAATTATAAGCCTCAATATATTACTTCTTGAAAACGAATGAAATAATATACGTGTTTCTCTTAGTACAAGAATCTATGTATATATAGACCTTGAGGCTAACCTAGCTAATCTAGGAAACTACTTTACAATTTCAATTGTATTATGATTGCATGTACAATTGCATCATAATCACGATTTCTATATTTAAGGAAAAGATAATTACAAATATAATTAATAATTATCTAAAACTATACTAGCAGTATTAATGAGATCGGGCAGTAGTAACTGGATGGAGCAGTATTAACCATCAGTTCTTTAGGAGTAGTAATCAGTTACTTGCAGTAGTAATTGTCTTCATGCATGGCTTGACGTAATAACTGTCTTCATGTAGTATCAACTTGAGCAGTATTAACTAGCAATACTAATGAGTAGTATTAATGAAATTAAACTATTTTAACTAACAGATTAACCCCAAAAATCTCCCCCTAACTTGAACTTTTATTTCTCATTAAAGTACCAAGTTTCAACAAGTTTAATACATGATGATTACACAAAAACTCATTTTCTCTCTCTCTCTCTCTCTCTCTCTCCTCCTAGCCTCTCTCTCTTCCTTTAACCTTGCTAGTACTTCATTTCTCTGGAGCACCATCCTCCAAATCAAGTCATTGGCCATCTGGGATGTTCTAAGTGCAAACAACCTTATTGTGATCATCTCATGAAGAGTTCCAAAATCCAGTTATATCTTCTATCAACCAAGTAGAATCTGATAGTACCATGTCTTATGGAAAAAGAGTGAATTCCACTTCTTTCATATAAGTACTGATGTGAATAATCTAGTTTTCCGAAAATTAACTTTTACTAGATTGCTACACGGGCAGTGTACCCTTGTCGGTTGCAAGATAGTATTGGTAAATATCGGGTTCGAACACAGGGACTATTTATAATTGGGAAATTTAGTTTTATAATAACACGTAACAAGTAACAATTGGGTTTGGTCTTAAGAAGACTTGATTATACTAATGACAAAAATACTTTTCTGATTCAAATATGGATAAAAGGCGCTTGCTTGGACCGTTTACGAATGTGTGTTATCTCTTAGGTGTGAAAATGTCGAAAAACTTCTAATATAAAATCCTAAGTTCCTCTCGAATACCGGATTTCTCCAATTACCTAACCATGCAACTATTCCTCTCGAATATAGTTAACACCTCAAGTAATTGTGCATAAAGTTCCAATCCGATGTGTGAGAATTAACCTATAAGCTTCCTCTCGAATAGCTTACTAACTAATAAACCGATTTCTCTTAATTTATTAACTAGCGTTTGTGTTATTACTTACTTGTTTAAATTGTTGTTAACGATTCCTCTCGAATACCGCTAACTCTTAATCAACTAAAGACCGGCCGATTAATTCGTTCTTATTTTAGTAAAAATACGGATTCCTCTCGAATACCCGTTTTTAGTTTACCAAATAAAAGTATAAACAATCTTAACAATATAATTAAAATAACAACCCAAACGGATCCCCGATTAACCTCTACACATCAATCGACTTTCACACCAAAAATCTAACACATAAACGATCACAAATCTAAGCAAACGTTTAAAGAAATTAGCTACTCATAATTGTAACGAAACTAATCAAATAAATAAAAGACATGATTCAAATGTAATATGAAATGGATAAAAGTTCAATACCAAAATATAGAAAATAGGTTCCAAGTATCTCCAAAATGACAAGGTAGAAATGAAAGTAACGATTGTTCAACACAAACTTGAAATTACGATTATGAAAATTGCCTTAATCCTCCTTGCAAATTGATGATTCAAAACTGAGAATGTGAGTGATAATGATGATAATTTTTGTCCAGATGTCGTGTCTATGTAATGTCCTCCACTAAACTCTTGGGTTCCCACATGATTAGCATTAAAGAAACTGAATTGTAACTGTCAGCACCCCTCTTGCGCCGCAAGACCTTTAAATTTTTGAGCCAGTACGTTGCTCACTTGCGCCGCAACCCAAGCCTGTTGCGCCGCAAGTCGTATTCAGTAAGCACCACAAACTTCGTGACAACCAGTTGCGGAGCAACTAATGGAAATGACCAAGGCAACTAGACGTTTTGCTTCCCGACTTGTCTTTCTTAGCCTCTTTTGGTCCCAAATTGCCTCCTTTGACTCCAAACATAACTAAAAACCTATAAAACAAACTTTACACAAAATATAAGTAATACGGGGCCTATCCATTACGTTTTGGACTCTAAACATAACAAATATCGCTATGAAATACTCGTATAAATGAGCGATATCAAGTACCATCTTACCATAGGATTATTTCCTCTTCCTTCATGAAATATAGTGCTCACCATTTCTTCTTCAGGAGCAAACATTCCATTTAACCAGTCCAGTGCAAGATCAGTGCCTGGACAAGTACCTCTGTTTTGAGAGTACTTTCTAACACCAATTTCATATAACTTTTACACATCTTGTCTTGAGAATTCTTTTATCATCCTGTAGAAGGATGGCATGACATACTTCTTTTGATCAGCTCTGGTCACTAAATAAGTTGTTCTATTATCACCCCCAACATACTCCCAATCAATAATTTCTGGAAGATCCACAACCAATGGTTCAGCATGAATTCCTTCTTCTTGTACAATCAATGCAGAACAATCATCTGGTGAGATTTCAACATCTCCCTCCTTCTCAACAATTGATGAAGTGTCAACTAGAATGAATTGATTTGATGCAATAGTTGATTCATCAATGTGTACCTCTGCTTGTGTAGATTCAACTGCAAGTGGCTCCTTTTCTGTAGTAGTTGAAGCAGCAGTTGTTGAAGTTTCTACTCTTGGCTTTTTGCTTGGTACTCTAGAAGCAAATGATTTCTTTCTCTTCTGCTGCTCAATTTGACTAACAGACTTGGTATGAAAAGGATTTTGTATTAACTCACCTTGAGTGTTAAACATATTTCTTCCAATCTCATGAGCTCTCTTAATCAACCTCTGCATTTCATATTTTTCTTGTTGTTCTTTCTTAGTCAACTTAGCAGCTTCTTCTTTATCCTTCTTTCTTTCTTTCTCAACCAACCCAAGAAGATTTCCAAAGTTCATAGGCCCCAAAGATTTTCCACTATATCCTTTGGCCTTCAAATAGTTCATGAACTTTTGTTTATCTGAACTGACCTTCTCCTTCTTTAATGCTTTCTTCACAACAAGTTGAGACTTCTTTGCAGCATCAGCCTTTTGTATCTTTTCCAATTCTCTATTGTACTCAGCTAACAAAGCAAGTCTTTCTTTCTCTTCTCTTTCAATCCTATCAAACTCTATTTGTTTAGCATGTACTTCTCTTGCTTTTGTAGGATCTCCACCAACAACCACAGTCTCTGATGCTAATTGCAATGCAGCTAGCTCATCCAGCTTTATTTTCTTTGAAGCTTCAGTTGTCTTCTTGTCTTCCACCACTAACACACCTTTACCTTTATCCTTAATTGCAGAGTCAGATGGACTAATCCTTCTTCCTCCAATATATTGAGGTCTGGGTTTGTTGATATGTCTTGTGTCTGGAAGAATGACAGGAACAACTCCATACCTTGCAGTAGGATCTGGAACATAGTCTTCCCCTTCAACTATTCTTGACCCTTGTTCTTCAGTGGGAATAGTTATTCCCTTTTGTTTGGGTCATTTTGCTTGTTCTACTTTCCTTTTTTGAATGATGTTACTTTTGATATTCAGTAATTCTGTTGCAAGTGTTCTCTCCTACACAGATGGTTCAACAGTAGTAGAAAGTGTGGGTGTGATAGTAGCAGTTGCAGTTGGAATGGTAGTTGTTGTAGTGGCAGTAGTAAACACTGCAGTAGGAATGACTTCAGTAGAAACTGCAGTAATAGCAGCTGCAGTAGAAATGGGCTCTTCAGCTGAAATTTTCTCAGAAACTGCAGTAGTACTAGGATCTTCAGTAATAGCAGTAAAAACCATTTCTTCAAGTAAAATCTTGACTATCTCCTTGATTTCTTCCTGCTCCCCCTTAACTAAATCATCATCTACTTCCATTCTCTCCTTCTCCCCCTCAACAACATGATCATCATTTTTACCTTCAATATTCAGCTCCCCCTCAACATCAATTTCCATGTTTGACTGCTCTAGTCTTTCTAACCACTCTTTGTTAGTATCAGCATCAATTTCTTCCTCTTTATTGCTTTCCATTACTCTCTCCCCCTTGGTTGCTTCACTATCATCACTACCTTCTTCTAGATTTTTGTCTTCAATCATTTGTTCTTCAGTAGCAGTGATGACTGTCTCATCACTTTGTTCTCCTTTCTCCTTTTCTCCTTCCATACTTACTTCAACCTCTTCTTTTATTGAAGGTAGTACTGCAGTAGTAACAGATACTGCAGTACTTCCTTTTGAAGCAGTAGAAACAGCTTCAACATCTTTCTCCACCTCAAACTCCTTCTTCTGCTCCTCCATTTTCTCCCCCTGTTTGTAATCATCAGGAGCATCATCTAAAGAACTAGATGAGCTTGAGGGAATAAGGGAAGTTCCAACATCCTTCTTTTCAGGCCTTTGGTTCTTGATTTTGTTTCAAGTTTTTGCTGTTGCTCCACCAACTTAAGAACCATTTTCTTTAGAGCTACTAGTTCCTCTCCTTGTTGATCAACTTTAATGATAAATATTTGTCACAGTTCCATCAATTCCATGTTAGTATATTCATAGCTATCCTAACCCCTTGCTTGTTGAGTACCAACAGGTGGAAGATCATAGGAAGTAACAGAGGGAGACTTCTTCCTAGCATAAACATCTCGCTCCCCCTTGGTTTCTTGGCACCGGGGTCCACTCTATAAAGCTGCTTCAAAAGAAACGTCTTCATAGAATGTTGCCATTGGTTGGGTCTTAAAACCTGTCAAACTATCCTATGCACCACTAGGTGATGCAGCAGTAGTTTGAGCCCTTCCCACATGGTCATCCCTCTCCTTAAAGACCACCTCACGGAGCATGGGAAAGATCTCATTGTGTTCCCACAAGAAAGCCTCACCTGAATATTGTTCAGGTAAGATAGGAGCAATAATTGGTGTAGGGTTAGGTTTAGACACAAGAGTATGAGGACTTCTCTTTGCCTTTCTTGAAAAATGTGCAACAAGTGGAGGTTTTTGAAGAGGTTGAGAAACAGATGGGATTAGAGGTTCAGTCACAATAGTGGTGAAATAGTAACTGGAGGAGTACTTACAGTAGGAACTATAGAGGCACCCTCAGTAGCAACAGGAGTAGTACGTACAGTAGGAACTGTAGAGGTACCCTCAGCAATAACATGGACAGATGTGGGTTGAGACACAGGTTGAGTACCCTGTCTCTCACCTGTAGAAGGATTTACTCCCACCATTGTAGAGAACAATGGGGTAACATAGCCAGAAAATCCTTTGTTTTGTCTCCTCATGTTTGAAAAAACTTTTCTGCCATGAGAGTTGGCAGGAAAAATAGTTTCGGATCTTGAAAGATCCAGGATTTCACAATTTAAAATGTGTTGTATGAATCTTGGATACATCAAAAAATTTTGATCTTTATGTGCCAAGTTCCAAAACATTCCATCAAAAATAAGTTAAAACTTTTCTGCCATGAGAGTTGGCAGGAAAAATAGTTTCGGATCTTGAAAGATCCAGGATTTCACAATTTAAAATGTGTTGTATGAATCTTGGATACATCATAAAAATTTGATCTTGATGTGTCAAGTTCCAAAACATTCCATCAAATATAAGTTTTGAAAAGTTAAAAGTTTGGTTTGTTGCAAGACAGACCATGACAGTTGCCAAGGAGCTGCCACTTCATTCCATCCCGTTCTTTTCTGAGACATGGAATGTTGCATTGTGTGCATTAAAATCTTCCATTGAGGGGACAACAAAGCTTTTTGAAAAGTGGTTGTTGTAAGAGTCCCCTCATAGCCTATTCTTTGAAAATTTTCAGAAAGAGTTTGATTGGGTAAAGTGGAAATACCTTTTGCATCTTGCAGTTGAAGATGAGTCCTTAATGTTGTCTTATGTGTTACTACTGCAACAGTTAGTACTGCAGGGTAATTTTTAAACAATAGATTACTCTGTTACTACTGCATTGACAAGTCAAACTTCAAGTTGCAACTAACTTTTTACACGTGGCTGTTAACAATTGGACCTAACTTTTAACTTGGCATGTAGTAGTAATGAAACCACTAGCAGTACTAACCATTCCAGCAGTATTAACAAAACTTTTTCTGTATTAACAAGTCATGCAGTAGTAATGAGACTACTTGCAGTACAAATTATTACAAACAGTAGGAATGAGAACACTTGCCTTACTAATAATACTTATGTTTAATGTGATACTACCATTACTTTAGCAGCAGTAACATAGTGCAGGACTAACAAGTAAAGCACTAATGATCATTGTAGGTTACTACTACATAACCAAAAAGACTTAAATTTATAACAATCAAAGGACTTATTTGGTACTATGTTTATTTAATGTTGATCATGCCAATACTGCTAATCAAGAATGTAAATCTTCCCACATCAAAGGCTTTTGTGAGAAGATCTGCCAGCTGATTATCAGTATGGACCTTTTCGACATGAATTAACTTCTTCTCATTTCAATCTCCTATAAAATGGAATCTGATCTCTATGTGCTTGGTCTTGGAGTGTTTCATAGGATTGTTGATGATGTTAATTGTACTCTTGTTATCTATGTAGATATTAGTATTTATGAATGCATATCCATAGTCCATCGTCTGATTTTGTATCCACATTACTTGAGCACAACAACTTGATGCTGCTATATGCTCTGCTTCTGTTGATGAAGTTGACACAGTTGTTTGCTTTTTGCACTGCCAGGACACCACTCTTGATCCCAGAAATTGACATCCACCTGATGTTGATTTTCTATCCAAGATTTCACCACCATAGTCACTATCAGAATAAGCAATTAATTCAAAAGGAGAGTCCTTGGGATACCATAAACCTAGTGTAGGTTTTCCTTTCAAATATCTGAAGATCCTCTTGACTGCATGAAGATGAGACATCTTGGGCTTTGTTTGATATCTTGCACATACACACACACCATACATAATGTCAGGTCTTGATGTTGTTAGATACATTAAAGATCCAATCATTGATCTATAATTGTGTATATCTATATCCTCCCCCTCAAGATCTGCAGTTAGTTGCTTGGGTGTCTCTACAGGTGTACTTGCAATCTTGACTTCCAAAAAGCCAAACTTGGTCAAGATGTCTTTTACGTACTTTGATTGACTGATGAAGAGTCCATCTGGTTGTTGTTTGACTTGAAGACCAAGGAAAAAGGCCAATTCTCCCATATAACTCATCTTGAAGTTGTTGTGCATTAATTGCTCTAAGTCCCTGCACAGATCATTTGGTGGATCCAAAGATGATGTCATCCACATAGATTTGAACAAGGAGAATATATGTGTTGACCTTTTTGATGAAGAGCGTCTTGTCAATGGTGCCTCTTTGGAAATTGTTCTTGAGTAGGTAATCAGTAAGGGTTTCATACTATGCTCTTGGTGCTTGATGAAGACCATAGAGAGCTTTATCCAATTTGTACACTAGATGAGGATGTTTAGGGTCCTCAAATCCAGGAGGCTGTCTCACATATACTTCCTCTTCTATTAGGACATACAGAAAGGCACTTTTGACATCCATTTAATAGACTTTGAATCCCTTGTAGGATGCATAGGCAAGAAAGATTCTAATGGCTTCCATCCTTGCCACAAGAGAAAATACATCTTCATAGTCAATCAATTCCTCCTGAGTGTATCCTTGAGCTACCAGTCTTGCCTTGTTCTTGATTACTATGCCTCTCTCATCCTTCTTGTTTCTAAAAATCCACTTACTACCAATGACTTTCTTCCCTTTAGGCAGTTGCACCAAGTTCCAGACTGATTGAAGCTTGAATTGTAGAAGTTCTTCTCGCATTGCCTCAATCCAGTTTGGATCTAAAAGGGCCTCTTGGACTCTCTTTGGTTCAAGCTGAGATAATAAACATGCATACAAACATGTGGTTAGATCTTTGTGAGAATCCTTCTGTGGCTTGGTTGGACTCCTTGTTTGCATGGAGATGTCAAAGTCACCCATTACTTGAGTGATGGGTGGTTCTTGTGGATTCTGGAAGTGGGGACCGTCTCCACCCTTATGGAAGTATCCAAGTTAGTGTCATTGAGTTCTGGTGCCTCATATCCAAAGGAAGGAGGGCCGGTGCTTTGAGGAGTACTCTTGGGGGTGAAGACCTCATCTTCACTATCTGCATCAGCTACTAATTGTTCCACCCCATCTGAATCAACTTCTATCATGCGAGGGACTCCATAGGATCTTGTGGCAGATGCATAACTTGGAGTACTTGGGCTTTTGGAGCTACTTTATCCAGTATTAATAATGCTTCTTTCTTCTATCTCCTTGTCAATGGTATCATAAATGTTCAGAGGATCTTCTGTAGAGATGGGAAGGTAGACATATTCCATGACATCCAATCTTTCTGCTCCAGTAACTGTTGGGGTAGTGGGTGTAGCATTAGAAACAGGTGAAGTACTAACAGATGATGGTTGTGTGAATTCATAGTTGAAGTCCAGAGACTTTGTTAAAGCATCAATATCAAACAACCAGTTTGGTCCTTGGCCTTGTGTGTTGGGGGTGCTTTCATTGAAGGATACATTTGCACTTTCCTCAATGATGCTTTTCCTATGATTGTAGACTCTGTAAGCTTTGCTTTGTGATGAATAACCAACAAAATACCCAAAATCTTCCTTGTTTTCAAATTTTCCAAGATAGTCCTTTGAGTTTAGGTTTGTACAAGGACATCCAAATGCTCTTGAGAAACTTTTAGGGGATGTCTCTTATGCAGTAGCTCATATGGAGTCTTTTTTGTGACTTCACCAATAGCACTCTATTTTTCACATAGAAAGCAGTATTAACTGCCTCTGCCCAGAAGAAGATGGGTATATTTGAGTCTGCTAACATACTCCTTTGGTATAGTTTCTTCTTTCAGCAACTCCATTTTGTTGGGGAGTCCTTGTTGCAGCTGAATTGCCTTTCAATGCCCTTTTGATCACAAGAAGTCATTCATCACACTGTTCTTGAACTCTATCCCATTATCACACCCGATCTTTTTAACCTTCAGGTTGATTTGATGTTCAACTTTAGTGATGAAAGAGATGAGTAGCTGACTTGTCTCATCTTTGGTTGCTAGGAAGTACACCCAGGTATATCTTGTATAATCATCGGTGATTACGAGACAATAGGAATTTATGGCTATACTCTTTACATTTGTGGGACCAAAAAGATCCATGTGGAGTAAATGTAAAGGTGTAGTAATGGTGTTGACTTCCTTTGATTGTGAGAGTTTTTGTGTTGTGTTTCCTTTCAGACATGCAACACAATTGTCTTCAAGTGAGAATTGCTTGTTTGGAAGTCCTTTTACTAGATTGGATTTGACCAATTGATTGATATTCTTGAAGTTCATATGACATGTGGATTCATCAATTGTTGCTTTGGAAACAAAGCAATTTACTCCTCCAGTTGGAAAACCTTGGACAAGTCAAAGCAGTAGACATTGTCCTTTCTTTGTGTTCTTAGCAGTACTTTGCTCTCACCAATCACATATCCAAGCTCCATGATTAAGCATTCTGTATCTGTGAAGATTGTAGTATTCTCTTTGTCACACACTTGTGACACACTCAGTAAATTGTACTGTAGCTGTTGAACATAGAAGACATCTTCAAAACTGATTCTCCCATTGCTCACAGTACCTTTTCCAGTTATCTTTCCACCCTTTGGATTTCCACCAAAAGCAACATATCCTCCATTGAATGGTTCAAAGTTTTGAAGACATGATATGTTGCATGTCATGTGCCTGGAACAACCACTACTACATGCCAATTGCTCTCTTCCTTCTTTGTTGGTTGTTCCTGCACATAGTGTAAAGGATTAGTTCTTTTGGGAAACCAAGCCAAAGTTGACTTGGGTTTACATCAAAGTAACTCACCTTCCTTTGGATTAGATTTGCAAAATCAGTGGTGTAGGTGGTTCAGTTACTTTGACCTTTTGGTTTCCAAACCTTTTTAGTCGTTTTTCTTAAAGAAGAAGTATTAACTGATTTATTTTTAACAGCATTAACAAGTTAGTTTTGGCAAACTTTCGTTTTGTAGTATTAATAGATGCATTAGTAACATAATTCTGTTGTGTAGTAATTAACAAATACAGTATTAACACGATTCTGCTTTGCAGTCTTAACAGACGCAGTAGTAACACAATGCTGTTTTACAGTATTACCATTTGCAGTATTAACAAAATTCTGTTTTGAAGTATTAACTTTGTTTCTACTGTGTTTTTAAACATGTAAATTTTTGTTAATATTCCTCTACTTTTTGCAGTACTAACAGAGTTTATACTTTGCAGTATTGACTTCATATTACTGTGTGTGGCAGAATTTCTTTGAGATTTATTAAAAACTATAGGTTTGGACTTTTTTCCATGGTTTTGAGATGATTCAAACTTGTTATTATACCCAACCCCTATGATGCTTTGAAGCATTTTATTTTTATTTTCAAGGTTATAAAAATTTTTTAGCATAATGATTTGTCTTTTAGGAATTTGGCCTTTTTGAGCTTTTAACGGTTCCTATTTCTTTGATTTCTTCTAGTATCTATGTGAACCCAAGACTTTTCTTTTTTAAGACCTTTAGTGTTTTTGCAGCAGCTACATCACATTTATTTGTTTCTTATTGTTGAGTGGGCACCATGGACACTAACTTTGTGAATTGTTTTGAGTAATTCCTTCAATTGTGATCAAATTTTCTAGAGGAATATCATTGTTTTCACAATCTTCAGTTTACTCTCTTCCACTAAGTCCTCAATCGGAACTTCTTCATAGTTGATAGGATCAACTTTGAATAATTATGTTGGTGGTGTCGGTGAGTAGGAAATTCTAGTTTTTCTAAGGATGGTGGAATGTAAGTTTTGATTGAATGGTGGGGCAACTTCTTTAACCTAATGATTTAATTTGAATAAGGTTATTTACAGACTTTGAAGCATGTTCAATTTCCCTACATTCAATTCAACCTTTTCTTTTTCCTCATTTATTTTTAATTTCCTCCCTAGCTTCCTAAGTTCACTAACAAATCAACTCTTTGCCATTC
>CAJVGC010000065.1:21880486-21940636 GCA_910822075.1 Senecio squalidus | reverse complement strand
TTAAATTCAGAATCCCTCAAAAAGAAAACAACATCGAGTCAAATCTAAAGTCCAGATTGAAAAAGTAAGAAAAGGAGAAACAGTGAGGTAAGAGAAAGTTTCGAATTTGGCTGCAAGAGCTGGACGTAGATGGAACACGAGACGCTTGAGGATGTTGCTAATGTGGTGGTGAATGCTCTAAAAGAAAAAGAAAGAGAAAAAAAGAACAGAAACTGTGGGATGACCAGGCAGAGCATAGCCCGTTTACAACATTGGTGACACTGGTTTGATAGATCACGTGTTGAAATCCATGGAAATTGTGATTGGAGGAGGGTATGTGGTTCGTCGTGCCGGGAATACGCGCACAGTGTGTCTCGGTTTTCACTTCAAACAGTTAAATCATATGAGGACCGAGTTGACTCAGGGGATAGGGCTGAAGTAGGATGTATATGAAGATTCGAGTATTTGTATCAGAATGGTTTTGATGGATTCAGATTCAGAAAAAGGTTGATTCTGCTGTGAGGAACGATTTTGGACAGCAAAAACTTAACAAAATAGTGGGCCTTTTAATGATGATGCTGACGAGTATTTTCGGTTCATATTAGAGTGATCCCGTATGGTAACAGCAGAGTCGAGAAAAACTCTAGTGGAGAGCTGGTAGTGGGGCCACTTCATGCCACCATTCGTGACCTAAAAACAGCTGCCGAGAATGCAATGCAGGACACATACTGTTTATGGAGAAACGAAAGTGAGTGATTGTGGAACTAGACTGGTTTGGATGAAGTATGAGGAATTTTTGGGGCTATCGAGTCGGGGTCTGAATTAGGAGTGCGTGGGTTGGGGTTGATTTGTTGGCAGATAGTGATCTGAACTATGAAGGTGGTGCGGATAATTGGGTGGTGAATTGTGTATGTGGTGCCAGGGATGACGATGGTGAGAGGATGGTGGCGTGTGATCTGTGTGAGGTGTGGCAGCACACGAGGTGCAGTGGGATCGATGATGATGAGATCGTTCCTCCTCTTTTCATGTGTTACAGATGTTTGACTCCATCGGCCCACAAAACAATAAGTTCCCCCCAAAGCAAGTTGATGCCTCGGGTTTCATGGACTGGATGAGGCTACCTGTTCTTACTAATACGCCTATTGATTTTTTTTACTAGATAGATAAAACATTCATAACTCAAAATCCATTCTTTTGTTTAGAGCATGATTGATGCATACTAAAAATGGTTATAACAGGCCATCACACATAATAGTTGCGTTTAATGTTGTTGAAATGATAAATGGCCTTGAGTTTTCAGAAAAATGGAGCCCTGAATGGGACTCCCTTACGTCTTTCTGCCCCTGAGCATGACCGACATTTTGAGGTTTAATAATGACTTCCTCTTTGGTTTTGATTCTCCATTGTGGACCTGATACTGTATTTTGGATAGTTAAGAAAAGAAAGCAAATTTATTGTGATGATATAATAGAAGCAAGATAAGTTGGCAGTAGGTACCTTGCAAGCAATGGAGCAGAAGTTGTAACGTTGGTCCATGAAGTTTACGGTACAGAAACTACAAGAGATGTGTTGTTTGAGCAAGCCAGAGTATTTGTGGGGAAGGGGGTAAAGGGACAGTTTAATCTTTTTGTTTGACACGTACGGCTGCAACAATATAATACGCGTATAAGTTTGATCGTAACTCAGAATGAATAAAAATAGACAGATCTGACTGTGTCCTTCGATCAATCCCAACAGTAGTAAGACAGTGAAACTAACATATAACACAAGTACACAACAAGTTTACATCTACTCAATGATAATATATCTAAATATTAGTTATCATATATACCAAATACAGTAAGTTATGTATAACTTTGAAAAATGAAAGTTATGGAGAGGATAATATACCGAATGTGAGGTTTGTGAAAAAATTTACATACGAGATTACTAGTGTTAGTAGGAGTCAAAATCGGGTTTGACCACAAACCGAACCGGTTTTTGGTCAAACCTACATCAAACCGGTGAAACCAGTTCCCACCGGTTCCAAACCGGTTCGGGTTATAAACCGGTTCCAAACCGGTTACTATTTTTTAATAAAAAAAAATCGTAATTTGCTATTAGGGTGCTATGTATCTGTGTTCTTGGATTTAGCTACGGTGATGACATCCGTTTAGGTTGAAGAAGTACTATGTGTATCTGTGTTCTTGGATTTAGCTATTTGGATTTTTTTTCTCCTTTGATATGCTGCAAATTTCTTTGAAATGGGCTTGATAGTCCACAAATTGGTTCCATGAATTCCAAATATAATTGAATGCAGATTGCACTGTATGACTTTTTTGGTATTAATTATAATTTGCATGCATATCATGGTAATTTCATAACACCAAAGCGTAAAAAAAATGGTACATAAAAACCCCAAACCGGTTCCAAACCGCCGGTTTCGGTCAAAACCGAACCGGTTTTGGTCAAATCCGGTTTGGACCGGTTTCGGTTTCGGGTTTTTTTCGGTTTCGGTTTGGGGGAGATAAACCAATTAACATGCCTAGGTATGCCTACTTATATACTTGATACAATGAAGCTAAATAACTTAATCGAAAAAGAAAAACTAAAATCTAAATTTTACAAATAATAGAATTGATGACGTAGCTATCTAATTTAATAGCATAACTCAAAAACCAACGTAAAAAAAAAACGTGACCAAGAAAATGAAAAGTTTAAACCAAAAATTAACAATTAATCGAAATAAATATATAATAACTTTATTTGATACGGTAATAACACAAAGAAGGTACAAATTTTTATAGGCGAAAGAAAGTAGCAAAAAATAAAACAGAAAAGAAAAAGGAAAGAAAAATGTTAAGCAAGTAACCAGACTGGTGTAATGAGAACTTTTATTATTATTGTATAAGTTGGTAATTGTAAGGTTTGTATAATATAATATATTTGTTAGCGTGCAAAGGGCTCATTAGAATGTAGTAAAGTAAAAGTAATTTACAAAATGAATTCAAAACATATAAAATCGAATCAAAGTCATTCACAAATATTGGTTGAATCAATTTTGTCCAGTTTGTTGATAATTTGGAACTTTTCCAACAATTTTGAGTTTATAATTGTTGAACGAGAACTGATATGATGCTCAATGATTTTTGTTTGATCTGGAATATGTATATTTACATTTAAAATAATATTTGAATGAAGAGAAAATAATGTATACCTGTATTCCTGAGCAATCAATATGTTTAGTTAAGTCTTCAAGCATGACCGCGTCTTGGTAAACATGCCTGTAAATTTTCATTACTTTGTGATCGGCATGAGTACCTTCTTCGAGGCAGTAATAGCATGCCTCTGTGTCACAGTCAATACAGTACCAATTCTTAGGCTTCTCCAAAATATTGTGGGAACTGCAACCTGAAAAGAAAGTCCTAGCAAGAAATAGGTATAACCACCATATTTCTCCGCCCTCCTACAAAATCACAACTTTTTACATTAAAATTATTTATCGCTGCACGCTGCTGTTATATAACTCCTGTTTTGTATTACATGACGTTTGACTAAATTAATCACAAGGACCTTCATCCCTAATCTTAATCACCCACTTGACATGCTTTAAATTTTGTATTACGTATACATAACACAAATAAAGCAAGAAGAACACAAGGATTAAAGTACATTATGAAATATCTAGTATGAAGTGCCCCAATTAGATTAGAAACTATCTAGATAACTTACAATGTCTACGTTAATAAAGGAGGGTACAGTCTTTCACAATTCACAAATCGCAAAATATAGACCAATAGTCAATAAATAAACTGACAATCTCATTTTATGAAAACTACAGTGTAGATAAGTTACTACGTTTGACATAATCTCTTCAAACCGACCACAAAAGTAGCTCTAACTAAAGAATCAAGTATCATGATTTTGCAAGTTACAACATATATAAAACAGATGGGGGGTGTAGTATACGATAGAAACATTAAAACACTAGACATTGCATCATAAGACGTTCCAAGCCATTGTGAAAGATGAGTTTGACACATGTAGGGGCCTGCAGTAAACTAGTTATAATAGGTGTAAAAACAGGTGGGTCTGGTGGGTTGGGTAACGGGTCAAAATTGATTGTTTTTTCTTATGTTTTTTATAATTTCATCAGTAACTAATGTATAGATAAGAAACTTTTTTTTAGGGTAATGTTATTATTTTTGAATAAAGTAACTTAGAAGGGTGTAAACACTAATAATATACTTTGAGCGGCTGACCTGTCTTTTAGGTAATGTTATGTGTTTGTTTTAGCCATTAAACCTGTTTGACACTTGTAACTATATGCACATAACAAAATGGGTTGATATTGACACTTATACTAGCTATCTATATATGAAAGTAAACTCGCATAGGTACCAGATTAACATAGAATTTAAAGGGCTTCGAGCTACTGTAGCAGTTAAAAAATCATCATTAATTTTTGCAACGATACATCAATTAGTAGCTGTAAATAAGAGAGTTTAAAAGTATCTACATTTTTACAATGAGTAACTTGATAGAATTATAGAAAAATAAAACATTTGTTCTGGTAAAAGTAAATTACATTCAGTAAAAATATGCATACCTCATTAGGACTCATCTTGAAACGACTTGAAAAAGAACACGAGTTAAGAGAAATGAAGCAGGTAGTACTACACTCTTTTGTTGAAATTGGGGCAAGCTACATTTACTTTTCTACTCATTCCTTTTAAGGATTAAAGTTTCGCTTTTTTGTTGTTCATAATCCGATAGTAATAGCGTTTACTATCCTAATCCCACAAATGCAACATTTAACCTTTGACCAGGCATATTTTGTAATAATGACCAGTAAACAATGTCTAAAATACCCTTCCGAGAAGAAAAGTAAGAATCGTTGTAGGCAAAGTTCAAATTCATTATTATTTTGTAATGTTGAAAATGAGCTCAATATTAACTTTAGGCGCCAAGATGAAACTTTCAAAGTGACACAATTTAGAAAATAATAATTGTTACGACTTTTATTCAATTACTTTTTTTCTATATTGTTAAGTTTGTAAATGTTTTTCTATTACTGTCAGTATTATTTACGACATAGTTACATATTTTAGAGATTGGTTAGGGAAAAAAAGTATACAATACTAATATCTTTTTTAGCTTGGTAATAGAATAATTAATTGCACAAATGACATAAACATTACTTGTATTTTCTTTCTATTTGTGAAATGTGTAAATTTGTATGTATTTTTGTTAAACACGATTGTTACTTTTAACATCAAAATTTGAATCCTAGAAATAATATTCTGTAAATATATGAAGTTGTGGCAGCATTTGGTCCTCTGTTAAATTAGTATATTCTATTTAAATAATATGTAGCGATAACAAAACACAATTAGACCGGTGACAAGCGCTAGATTCTGAACCCTTGGAATGATATTTATTTCCGGTTAAGTACAAACCTGACATAACCAGTATTTTCTCTTTTTCTTTTTATAAAAATGGGAATTGAGTTCTTATCTAGTTATATATACAAAGAGAGTCAAGAGGTTATTCGCAATTAATTTGTTCCTATCAAAAGATGCCTGACTTTCTTTTGTAGTGTTGAGATTATAATAGTTTTCCTATTATGGGAGCAGCAGTTTATGAGCATTCATCTTTTGATATGCATACGTTAGGCACAACATTTTCTGATGTCGGAATTAGATCGATTATGTCATTAAAGACTATTTCTATTTTACACCCTTTTATAATACATAATTACATTTTCTCTTTCATTTACATCTCCACTGAAATAAAAAATACATAAGTTTAATTTACTTATAAATCGCTCAATTTAGACTCTGATTTACCATAATGTAATTCTAAAATCTCCTCATAAAAATATCAAAACATCATATATAAACGAAAAAGTGTATATATTATTTGAACTATAAGCAACATAGGTATAAACGTAAACGTATATATGTTATTATACGTATGATATTGTCTTCTCATAATAACTTAAAATCTACATAAACAAATATTTACGAGTCAAAATTCATATTTGTCCGCGCTATCGCGGGATAATAATCAAGTTAGACATAAAAGTAATAACTAAAAATAATTATATAAATGGTCCATGTGCTTATATCGAAAAACCGGGTTCAGTCCCTGCTTCACAAATCCTACGGATTCGGTCCTTCTAACGCTTGTTTGACCACACGGTTGGTCCCTCCTTAACTTAAAATGACCGAAATGCCCTTTTAACTCTTTAATATCCATTTAAATTTGTATTTTTGTTTAAATTGGAGGACATGTTATGTAACTTTTTGTGTAAGTTTAGTTAAACAAAAAACAAAACAAAAAAAACAAAAAACAATAACTTCACTACCCACCCCCCATTTCAAATCCATCTCACCCAACCGACCATCTCATGCTCCATCCTACCACCGTCAACCACCACCATCAACACCTCACTCAAATTTCCGCTAGTCAACTACCATTTATGTTATTAACATTTCTTCAATTTACCATTTTTATTAACGTTTCTTCAATTTACCATTTTTATTAAAGTTTCTAGAAATGTTTTATATAATTTAAAATTCAAATTTTTCCAAATTTCAAAATTTGATTTAATTTAAAATTCAAATCTATAATTTTGTAATAATGACTTTACATATTCACGAACTGTTAGAGCATGGATTGACAGTCTCAGTAACTTGGATTAGATTGATCACTCTCTTGACCTCCTGCTCAAGCAGTGCAAACCTAACAGACTCTTGGCGAGTCTAAGGTGGACAAGAGATTGATCGGAAAGACTTGGCGGAATATGGTTAAGTATTCCGGTCAGTGAATATGTGAGGAAGATGATGAAGCTGCCCTCCAAAACCTGAAGTGTGGAGTATTTATACCCAACACTACCAGGTATTAACAACATATGACCATGATGACCCTTTATGACTCATCAATAGGATTCCAACGTGTATTAAAGATACATGTAACGTCCATATCATTATATAACCTTGTTAATGCTTTGACGGTTACACTCAAGGATTAGGCTTGAGTGTCTGACTGGTAGGATGTCAAGAGTATGATACTATGAGATGAATCCCAAGGCATGAGTGTTGGTTTGGAGGAATACGGTACTTATTAGATACAAGGTATAAGTATTGGCTCTGGAGTGTCGGGCCAAAAGCATTAGTGACAGCCTAGGCGTAAGTGCTACCAAGTGCCGAACATCGGACCACGAGTGTCGGACACCGGGCCATGGTGCCGGGGCCAAACTCCCGGACACGGGGTCGGATTCCCGGACACGGGGCCATTTTGCCCGGACACGGGGCATGGTCTCGGGTGTCGGGGCCAAATTCCCGGACACGGGGCCATTTTGCCCGGACACGGGGCCAGGTCTCGGGTGTCGGGGCCAAATTCCCGGACACGGGGTTGGATTCCCGGACACGGGGCCATTTTGCCCGGACACGGGGCCGGATTCCCGGACACGGGGCCATTGTGCCCGGACACGGGGCCTGGTTCCCGGACACGGGGCCATTGTGCCCGGACACGGGGCATGGTTCCCGGACACGGGGCCATTGTGCCCGGACACGGGGCCTGGTTCCCGGACACGGGGCCATTGTGCCCGGACACGGGGCCTGGTTCCCCGATACGGGGCCATTGTGCCCGGACACGGGGCCTGGTTCCCGGACACGTGGCCATTGTGCCCTGACACGGGGCCTGGTGTCGGGGCCATTTTACCCGGACACGGAGCCGGGTGCCGGGGCTATTTTACCCAGACACGGGTCCGGGTGCCGGGGCCATTTTACCTGGTCGCGGGGCTTCTGGGTGTCGGGCTCACGTTCCGGGTTCTGGTCCTTTTGTCAGATTGAGACTCAGTGGGCCGAACCCAAATGTTAGGTTTGATAGGATATAAATATAAGCCATCACCTACTAACACTATCATGCCCCCCAGTTAGGTTTTAAAAATTAGGTTTTGAAGCCTAACTCTTCTGCTTTTCGGTAAGGTTTTTTTTTTTTTTTTATGTGTAACGGAGGCCCTCTCTTTTTTGTTTTTGGGAACATGTGAGTTTTCTCGTTCCAATAAGAAGCGTCGTCTTTTGCGGGTAAGTTATTGTTGTTTTTTCCATCCTTGCAACTTGAGTCTTATATTTATCTTATTCAGTATTCTTGAATTGTAGCAGTTTGTTATAATGGGTTCAAAAGCTGAAATGGTTTCCCGAAAAGAGAAAGAGGTTAGGAAATGCAGTAGTGGCATCAATGATGTTAAGCTAGCGGATTTAATAACTAGGTTTCCATGCCTTAGTTCCTTCAATCTTGTAGCACCTGCCATAGACCAACGTGCCACTGAGCCTCCTTCAGGAAAAATTACTTTATACACCAACCTTCTTACCCATTCAAACCTTAGACTTCCATGTAGCTCCTTTTATATGAAAGTGCTAACTCACTACAAAATTGGATCTGCCCAAATGCATCCTGTAGGTGCTGCTAAGGTTATAATGTTTGAGATGTTGTTGGTTGGGATGAAAATTGCTTGTTCTGTAGATTTGTTTAGGCATTTTTATAAACTGTGTAAATCTAGAGACTGGTTTAGCCTAGAACAGAGAGAGAGAAGCAAAGAATGGAAGCTGGTTGAGGATCCTCCTGATAGTCTTAAGAACTGGCGGTTTGACTTTATTTTTGTGGATAGATCGTTTATTAAGCTTTGGTCAAGTGCCCTTTTTAGTTGGCCATCTAAGATACCCAACAGAGTAAATGAACTCCCCGAGCTTTCCGTTCCTAAGGCGGAGGCATATGCACGCCTCCGCCGTATGTCTGTGAGGTATAGGTTATGCCCCGAAGGGGTGCTGACGATGGCTGGAATTATTAAGGATGTTGAAGAGGAGACGGTTCCCGTCATTGTGTCGAAGACATCAAAGAAACGTGGGTCTCTTTAAAATCCTTTTTTGTCTTTATTATTTCGTGAAGTTGATTGTCATTTATATCGTTTCTTTGTTGCAGTTATGGGGTTGCTAGATTTCTTAGTGGGGGATGAAGCATATGAAGTAGAGGATCATCCGCCTGCCGTAGCTTGCCAGATGTACAAAGCAGCTGGTGTTGATGTCCCTGGTGTTTCTCCTACAGGAAGAGAGGGGCAGGGCCTGGAGGTTAGGTTTCCCCTTCCAGAGAATACTGAGGATGAAGATCTCGTAGTATCCCTGCTGGTATTATTTCAAACCTTTTGGTCTATTTAAATAATAGCTATATATAACTGATGTTTTTTGTTTGTGTAGGTGATGATCTTGATCCCAATGGTTACATGCTTGAAGAGCAGGATTCTTCTCGTCAGAGACAAGGTACCTATGAGTTATGATTACTTTTCGCTGTATGTAGTAACTAACTTGTCTTTCTTTTATGCAGTTGAGTTGGAGGATATTGGATCTGACGATGGTCATGAGCCATGCCTTGATGGTTCATCTGTGTTTGGAAAGAGGCCATCAATAAATGTTGAGAATTATGACCTTCCTACACCCAAATCGAAAAAATGTTGTTCCCTGCTTCTCCACTTCTTGGAACAAATCTTGTAAGGCGTTACAGGGGCCTTCAGATGGCGCCCCATGGATCTACTAGCATGGCTCTTCCTGCTTGTGGCAGTACTGTTCAGCCTTCTGCATTTGTTGGCACGCCATCTGGTCAACGTTTTGTGCCTGCCTGGTCATTTTCTGTGGGTGACAATGGACAAACTGTTGGATCTGTTAGGGATTTCATGGACAATGTTGTCCCACCTCAACTTGTTATGCAGTCAAAGTTGCAAGGAACTTTTGAATTGTTGGATGATGCTGATATGAGCCTTTTTCATGGCTTTATGGGACATATACTTGCTAGGCAGCGTACATGTGAAGATCATGAAAAATTGAAAGTTGATTACTCGGATATGAAGAAAGAGGTGGAAAGTTTGGATGTGGTTAGGAAATATCTTGAGGCCGAACGCGAGATTGTTTCCGGCCGGGACAAGGAGATTAGTGATCTTTCTGCCAAGATTTCCAACTTAGAGAAAGAGAGGGATGGATTGGTAAGGAGGGCGCAGGAGTATGAAGATATCCTGGCTGCAAAGGATAAGGAGTTGGCGACAGTGACCAAATCTTTAGAGGTTGAGAGACAGGTAGTTGAGTCTCAGCGCCAACAACTTGATGTTGCCTTTCAGGGTAGAAAAGACCTTCTTGCTGCTTTTCCTGAGCTGTTCAAGCTACTACTTGATCATCCTGATGTGATGAATTTGATGTTGGAAGTTAATCGGGCTACTCATGCATTTGGCAAACATATTGTAGGGAGTAAGTTGCGATCCGTTGCCGGTGATGCAGTTCTACCCTTTCTTGATCCTTTGGCGCAAAGTCAGACGCGAGGTGCTAATGCTTTGTTTGAAAAGAAAATTTTTCTTATCCTGGAGCGCGTTGTCCAAGACTTGGACATTTCTATTGATGATCTTCTTGCTATTGTTACACCACCAGTGTCTATGCCACCAGTGTAGTGTTTGCTCTTTTTTATATGTTTGAACATTTTTCCCTTTCTGTTATGAATATCAGCTTTATAAGCTTTATGGTTTGGATATTTTGCTTGGCTATATGAGTGGTTTCGATCTTTTTAATAATAAATGTTTATCCGTTGGATATTTATCTTATGATTTGTTTGCTATTTAAGCATATTACATCACTGATGCATTATTTGGTTAACCGTTTATTTGTATTACTCGCGAGGTATGTCGTTTCCCTATGAGAAGTGCTTATCTTTTCTCAAGTAGATGAAAAGACATGTTCGCATGTTTTGGCTTAGACATGAGTGTCTTATTTGTCCTTATGCTTGTGATGTTTGAACTATGTTCATAAAATAGAAAGATAATGCAGTGCATAATTGGGATAATATCAGACCAAACGTTTTATTATAAGGCATGGTATCCATGTCCTTGACAGAAAACAAGATTAAATTTTGACAAAACAGGAAAACATAGAATAAAAATTTATCAGACCTTGATCTAGGTTTAGTCTGTGTATGTCTGATCTTCGATCATAAGAATGTGACCTTCTGGCGGTCCCGGTCGTTCAGTATTCTCCCCCCTCTTTTGCCAGGCATACGTTTTCTGGGTTGGGGTCCTGTTGGTTTGTTGTCTGGCAGCTGGCACTAGGTGTTATAACTTCCCTTCGTCCAGCGCCCTTCTTATCTCTCCTTTCAATTCCCGACAGGCATTGGTGTCATGTCCATGGTCCTCGTGAAATTCACAGTACCTGTTCATGTTTTTTGTACTAGACCTGTGTGCCATTTGTGGTGGAGGTTTAAAAGTAGAGCCTACACGCTCTGTCTGCAGGATCTCTTTCGGGGTCTTGTTGAGAAATGGCTCGGATGCAGTTGTGTCATAAGGGCTAAACCTTCGGTTGCCTCTGTCATCCCGTCTGTCATTTCGCCTATATTCCCGCTGTTGGTCTTGTCTACCTGACGCTGACCCACCGTTCCAAAGCTTGTCCTTCTTTCCAGCCACTCCTCTTGCCAAAGAGACAGTTTCCCTTGATCTTAAGAAGTCATAGGCTCTATCTGTGGCGGGAGTCCTTTTTGCAAGTTTTTCCTGCAACTGACCAGGCAAGAGGGAAAAGGTGAAACCTGAAATTTGTTGGCTTTCTGGCAAACCTGGGATCTTTTGGCATTCCTGTGTGTACCGCAGGATGAAGTCTCGCAAAGCTTCCCCTTCCTTCTGCCGGATTAGGTGGGCCTCCAGATGTGTCCTGCGTTGTTTATTTTGCTGAAAGAATTGATACACAAACTTTGCCTTTAGATCAGCAAAGTCTCTAATGCTCCTTTCTGGAAGGCCAACAAACCAATCTCTTGCAAACCCTTGCAATGTTCCTGGAAACATTTTACAGGCTACCGGGTCTACCCATTTTTCTGTCATGATGGCCTGCTCAAACAAGGCCATATGGTCGTCTGGATCTCTTGTGCCGTCATAAGTGCCTACAATGGAGGGGACCATCTGCTTGTCTGGCATCGAATATCTTAACACCCAGTCACAAAATTTTGAACTTACTATTGATACAGGTATAATAGCTTCTCTTGGCATTTCTCCTTCTGCTAGTTGCTGCAACAGTCGTAATAACTCTTGATTGGGATTTTGAGGTGGCGCCGGTGTCGGCGCGTTCTACCTCAGGAGATCCGCCAATTGTGTCAACAGGACATCTGTTTGGGGGATTACCTGTGGTGGTGCTGGCTGCAGGGATGCCAATAGTTGAGCCAGGAGGTGATTAGATGAGGTTGGTGCCGGGACTGATGCTGCTCCTTGGATATTCTGAAATGTCCTTCTTTGCGTTCCCATGCTTGGGTCCTCTCCCGTTCCTTGAGTGCCGGGTTGGGATCCCGCCGAGGCAGGCTGTCTAGGGGCTTCAAAGCCATGAAGTTCTGGGACAGCCTGCCTAGAGGCTTCAGCGGCTTCTTCGTGCAGTGTTGAGGTACGAGACATGGGGATCTGAAAACTTGACACGTTTGGCGTTGGTATGGCAGATGCACTAGCTCCGGACACCTTTGTAGAATACAAAGGTCTAGTGGTTGTTGATCGATACAGACGGGCAGGACCTGAATCCCCTAGTGTCCAATCCTCCAAGGCGGAAAATCCGTGCCTGCCTGTCCTCTCCATGAGACCTCTCTCAAACACCATGTCTGTCTCCATGTCTGGTATGAATGGACTGGATGGAATAGGCAATGAAACAAATGCACGAGGTGACGAAACAGTCGTTGGTATCAGGGTGGTACTCCCTTCAGCTTGGGATGTGGTCACAACAGTCACTGGGGAAGGGGTTACAGTAGTCATTGAGGGTGGTGTTGTGGTAGTTACTTCTGGGACTGAGGAAATTATTGGTGAAGAGTTCATGTCTTCCATGATGAAAAAAGAAACAAATTAAAGAAAAAATTTGTGAAAATCTGGAAATGAAGATAAAACACCGTTGCTAAAACGTGTCCTACGGATGGCGCCAATGTTAGAGCAATGATTGACAGGCTCAGTAACTTGGGTTAGATTGATCACTCTCTTGACCTCCTGCTCAAGCAGTGCAAACCTAACAGACTCTTGGCGAGTCTAAGGTGGACAAGAGATTGATCGGAAAGACTTGGCGGAATATGGTTAAGTATTCCGGTCAGTGAATATGTGAGGAAGATGATGAAGCTGCCCTCCAAAACCTGAAGTGTAGAGTATTTATACCCAACACTACCAGTTATTAACAACATATGACCATGATGGCCCTTTATGACTCATCAATAGGATTCCAACGTGTATTAAAGATACATGTAACGTCCATATCATTATATAACCTTGTTAATGCTTTGACGGTTACACTCAAGGATTAGGCTTGAGTGTCTGACTGGTAGGATGTCAGGAGTACGATACTATGAGATGAATCCCAAGGCATGAGTGTTGGTTTGGAGGAATACGGTACTTATTAGATACGAGGTATAAGTATTGGCTCTGGAGTGCCGGGCCAAAAGCATTAGTGACAGCCTAGGGGTAAGTGCTACCAAGTGCCGAACATCGGACCACGAGTGCCGGACGCCGGGCTACGAGTACCGGACACCGGGCCATGGAGTCGGGGCCAAACTCCCGGACACGGGGCCGGATTCCCGGACGCGGGGCCAAGGCTCGGGTGCCGGGGCCAAATTCCCGGACACGGGACCATTGTGCCCGGACACGGGGCCTGGTTCCCGGACACGGGGCCATTGTGCCCGGACACGGGGCCTGGTTCCCGGACACGGGGCCATTGTTCCCGGACACGGGGCCTGGTGCCGGGTGCCGGGGCCATTTTACCCGGTCGCAGGGCTTCTGGGTGTCGGGCTCACGTTCCGGGTTCTGGTCCTTTTGTCAGATTGAGACTCAGTGGGCCAAACCCAAATGTTAGGTTTGATAGGCTATAAATATAAGCCATCACCTACTAACACTATCACGAACAAACACAGATCTTTTTGCTTTTTATACCTTACTTTTACATAAAGAAGTGAACAGTAGCAAGTTCATCATTTGCAGCTTCCGAGACAGAGTAACAACAAACGCGGAAGCCAGGTCGATATCGATTGTGAAGATCGAAACGGAAAGCGCAACGGAAGCGATAAATACAAAAACTGAATCTAGGTATTTGTTACCGGTTGATTCTGGCGTCGGGGAGTTACCGGTTGGAGGCAGTGAAGCGGCGATGCAGATGGTGTGAGTTGACTAGCGGCGGGCATTTCGGTCCTTTATTTTTCATATAGATTAGACATATTGAATTTTCTTTTTTGTTTTTTTTAACTAAACTTACACAAAATTTACACAACAGGTCCTTCAATTTAAACAAGAATACAAATTTAAATGAATATTAAAGAGTTAAAATGACATTTTGGTCATTTTAAGTTAATGAGGGACCAACCGTGTAGCCAAACTAGAGTGAGAGGGATTGAACCCGTATGATTTGCGACCTAGGAACTGAACCCGCTTATTCGATACAAGCACAGGGACCATTTATGTAATTAACTCTTTTATTTATTTCGTTCATATCAAATAGTAAAAAGAAAACAATCCATTACCATACTAATAAATGGAAATTACGAAACATAAAAAAGTCTAAAAACAAGTAACGGGAAAACATAATATGTAGACTAAAGACGGTTGTCTAGCACTTCAAAGTATCACTAGGTAAACATTTCTTTCTTGGAACATTACAGGACTACTTTCCACAAGAGTCATATTCTCTTTATTGTGACATGTAGGTTTTGTATGACCACTTTCTTCACATATAAAACATGACTTACTTTTTTTAATCGCTAGTTCTTTTCCACTTTTGAGACGTCTTTTTCTTGGACGCCCTTTTGTTGTTGATTTCGGAGGACACAAAACATCATCTTCTTCTTCTGGTATGTTCTCTACGATAATAGGTTGGTTATTAGTTACGTCTTGTTCGATAACACATCCTGAAACACTCTTACACTTTGGAATGAATTAGAACACCACGTAAAGGCAAGTACATCGGTGGAATATTAAAGCAATCCTTGTAATTAAGTATCCAAAATGTATTTCGGCAAAGTATACCCCAAAATTCGAAGTTCTTGCAGCTACATGATGCTATATTTCCATCTCAAAACACCTTGTGTTTTTTATGACTCCGTTCCTTAAACTAACTAATAACGAACTCATTTCCTTCAACACAAACGATAAGCATTTTGAAACTCTTCTTGGAATATCTTAAAATCAAATAGTGTATAAGAATGACGAGATACGATACTATCACTGCAAAATCCCATATAGTGATTTAGATTATGGCTTGCAAGCATTAGGAAATAATGATGATCTACGCAGTATGAACATATATGTGGATAGGTACAAGGTATTAGAGGTGTATGTTAAACATTATGTCTCATGTTTGAATATTTATTATAAATCACCATAAAAATTGATAATAGAGGAAATAGAAGATGATGTTCAGATGGTTCAGAGTTTTCAAACTAAGAGACCTGCAAAAAAGATTGGCATTTGAGTGGTTTGAAGAGGATTTAGGAACTGGAACTGTTATGAATCATAATATTGAGGTAAATGAGACTTTTATGAATGAGAATGTTGAGGTCAATGAGATTGTTATGAATGAGAATGTTGAACACAATGAGGATAATGATAGAAATGGGAATGTTGAGCAAAATGAGGATAATGATAGACTTGGGAATGTTGAGCAGAATGAGGATAATGATGACAGTGGAGATAGTAACTTTATGTAGATAAAGAGAACAATGTGAATGAGGTTGAAGTTGACATGCAAGCATTTCTCTCTAACATTGACAAAGATGTTGAATGGATAGGATGCAAACCAAATGAAAATGTTCAAATCCATGATGACAAGAACTATGATATATGCCTGGATCTTGATGATTTTGAGAGTGCCACTGATTCAGAAAATGAAGAAGGAGCTAGGTAGAAAGCATTGAGAAATATTAGAAAAGAATTTGCTAAGAATGGAAATGTGGATAAGAATTCTGCATTCTATGTTGTTAGAGAGTTTGGTTGCAAAGAAGAGATAAAAGAGTTGGTGTACAAGCATGAAGTTGAAACTAGAAGACAGTTATACATATCAAAAGATGACAAGAACATAATTAGGGTAGTATGTAGAGGTACATGTCCAGTTTTTAGTGGGCAAAATGATTGTGGGCCTAAGCAGAGTGGATGAAGTGGGCTTAGTGGCAGTGGATCTAGTTTAAAGAAGGTTGGTAACAAGTGGGTTAAGTTGTCCTATTTATTGCTTTATAAATGTTGTAGTAGTTAGTTGTTTGGTGCTTTTGCATATGCATAACTATACTCATAAATGCATATCTTGGTTGTTGGTTATTTGGTCAGTTTTGGTAATTATCATAACTGCAATTATGGAAATGTGAATACAAGAGTAAAGTGACCAAAAACATGGATTAATATCCATCATATTCATTACATAATTTAATCCTGGAAATCATTACAAAGGACTTGATTTCCAATGACCTTGACAGCTACAATTACATAACTAAGATATAAAGATGAAAAATACAACAAACAACCAACTTAACCCTAGACTCAACTTCAGTCGTCGAGTTGTTTCTGCATTTGATAGAGCTATTCAAATTTTGATGACTCTTTAAGATTTTTCAACGATCTTACCAATCCATGAATGATTTCTACAGATCTTGGACACATCCGTGGATCAACCCAGCTATTGAACCCACTATTGGAACAACAATTGACCAGAGTTAATTCGTGTCCATGAGGTGCGAACAGTGAGTGGTAAGTGATAAAGACAACTCATAGCATAAATGGGATGTGAATTAGTAATTAGGGTTTTGATTGGTAAAGTTATTTTAAGTACAATAATATAATGGTATTTAAAAAGAGGGATCAAAGAGATGGGGTGGAAAATTATATATTTGCCCTCAAATAGACTACGTTAGACGAGAAGAACGGTTTTTATCAAAAAGTCTTCTAAAAAATATGGTTGATGTCAAAATAATTTAACCTAAATAATACTTCCATTAACTACTAAACCACATAAACGATTTTTACACTTTAATCAAAAAAATTATCCACAAGTAAAAACCAAACACACATATAACTATAACAACCATAATCAACAAGTCATGTTTTGAGTAAAACTACTAGTAATATAAAATAGTTGTAACGAGATCTGATTTCTCCTCCGTTTAATCACCAGATCGATCTCATTTTCTGGATCCATTTCCAATCACCACTACTAACCAGATCTCCCTAACTTGCTCACTTTCAAGGTACTAAATTCCTACTCTTTATCATTCTCAACCTAATCTAACCTATGTACATAGATTCATAACGAAATTCAGATTTTTTTTTTTTTATCTACATTCGATGATCGAGTTTCTGGATTGTTTTTCATTAGATCTTTATTCTTTGGTTTACACTTATCAGGATTTGTTAAATTTATTATATTATCTTCAGATAGAAAATTACGAGTCTGTTTTTAGAATGCCAGATCTAATATAGATGTTTAATTTAAAATGTTAATTTGAGAGCTACTTGATTGTTATCGATCCAACTCATACGAGTTTTTCTTAGCTTTACAAGTAGTGAACCTGCGATTTCTGTTTGAAATACGACACGAATTTACCAGTTTGTGACTCGATGCGTAAACCTCATTTTTAAGATCTAAGTTTGTTCATTTTTTTTCAAGGGATGGAGAAAACGTGCTCTCTACTTGTCCACTTTGACAAAGGAACTCCTGCACTTGCCAATGAGATTAAGGAGGCTCTTGAAGGGAATGACGATGCTGCAAAGATCGACGCCATGAAAAAAGCCGTTATGCTTTTGTTGAATGGAGAAACACTCCCTCAGCTTTTTATCACGATTGTACGATATGTTCTCCCTTCAGAGGATCACACTGTTCAGAAGCTACTGCTTCTTTATCTTGAAATCATCGACAAGACAGACTCGAGAGGAAAGATCTTGCCTGAAATGATCTTAATTTGTCAAAATCTGAGGAACAATCTGCAGCATCCTAATGAGTACATCCGTGGTGTGACTTTGAGGTTTCTTTGTCGTCTTAACGAGACAGAGATTATTGAGCCTTTAATCCCGTCTATACTGGCGAATCTGGAGCATCGGCATCCGTTTATAAGGAGGAATACTATACTTGCTGTTATGGCTATCTACAAGCTTCCAAATGGGGATCAGCTTTTAATTGATGCTCCCGAGATGATTGAGAAGGTCCTCTCGACAGAAGCAGATCAATCTGCTAAAAGAAATGCGTTTCTCATGCTTTTCACATGTGCACAGGAACGTGCCGTTAATTATCTTTTAACCAATGTGGACCGAGTTTCTGAATGGGGAGAATTGCTCCAGATGGTTGTGTTGGAGCTGATTCGTAAAGTGTGTAGAGCGAATAAAGGGGAAAAAGGGAAATACATTAAGATTATTATATCTTTACTGACCGTTCCTTCTGCTGCTGTTATTTATGAATGTGCCGGCACATTGGTGTCATTATCATCGGCTCCTACTGCAATTAGGGCAGCAGCTAATACCTATTGTCAGCTTCTTCTTTCCCAAAGTGACAACAATGTGAAACTTATTGTTCTTGATCGTTTGAATGAACTCAAATCATCTCATAGGGAGATTATGGTTGAGATGATAATGGATGTACTCAGGGCACTCTCAAGCCCAAATCATGATATTCGGAGGAAAACACTTGATATTGTTCTTGATTTGATCACTCCTCGAAACATCAATGAAGTTGTTCTTACTTTGAAGAAGGAAGTGGTAAAAACTCAAAGTGGAGAATTAGAGAAAGATGGTGAATACCGTCAAATGCTCATTCAAGCTATTCATTCTTGTGCCATCAAGTTCCCTGAAGTAGCAAGCACGGTTGTCCATTTGTTGATGGATTTCTTGGGTGACAGTAATGTTGCTTCAGCAATGGATGTAGCTGTTTTCGTGAGGGAAATTATTGAAACAAATCCAAAGTTGAGGGTTTCAATCATAACAAGGCTGTTGGACACTTTTTACCAAATACGATCTGCACGAGTTTGCTCTTGTGCTCTTTGGATCATTAGTGAGTACTGTCTTTCACTTTCAGAAGTTGAAAGTGGAATTGCAACAGTTAAGCAGTGCCTTGGAGACCTACCATTTTACATGGCTTCAGAAGAGGGGGATACTAATGATTCTTCGAAGAAGTCTCATCAAGTAAACTCGATAACTGTCTCATCTAAAAGGCCAGCTATTCTTGCTGACGGTACTTATGCAACTCAGAGTGCAGCTTCTGAAACTGCTTTTTCACCTCCAACTGTGGTCAACGCAACATTAACTTCAGGAAATCTGAGATCTCTTCTTCTAACTGGTGATTTCTTTCTTGGGGCAGTTGTAGCCTGCACATTGACAAAACTCGTCTTGCGTTTGGCAGAGGTTCAACCATCAAAAAGTGAAGTTAATAAAGCATCAACTCAAGTGTTGCTGATTATTGTTTCAATGCTTCAACTTGGGCAATCTTCGTTCCTTCCACACCCAATTGACAATGACTCTTATGATAGAATTGTGCTTTGCATTAGATTGCTATGTAATCCAGGTGAAGAGATCAAGAAAATATGGCTTCAGTCTTGTCGTGAAAGTTTTGTCCAAATGCTTGCGGATAAACAACTGAGGGAAACAGAGGAACTTAAAGCAAAGGCTCAGGTCTCACATGCACAGCCTGATGATCTCATCGATTTTTACCATCTGAAGAGCAGAAAGGTAAGATTATACTTCTCATTTGTTGTTTCATTCTGTTATGTGGCAGTTTTTTTTACTTCATATCTTAGGAATTACGATTCATTTACATGGTGTGGGCACTCACTCATCAATAGTATGGTATTACTGAAGTCTTGATATTTAACTATTCAGTGAAAAATGCATGCTAACACAAATTCTTTAATATGTAAGAGCACATGTCATTATGTCGAAATGAATATGTTCTTTACGGTGTGAGATTATAACTGTCATTAGTACCTTGCTTGGATAAGTAGTTCTATATAGTTTCCGTTACCTTAGATAATTTTCTTAAGATTTACTCTATCGACTGGAATGGTTTTGGGTAGTAAGATATCATGTTTTGTTTTGCTTTTATTGTTTCTGGCTGTTAATAATGTGTTATTATTTTGTATGGAAAGACAACTCGATTTGGAAGCTTCTTGGTCTTCAAAAAACATTGGTTTCTCTGTTAACAGATTTCTTTTCTTTTAAATACTAAAACATTGGTTTCTCTCAAAACTGGTTTCTTTTCTTTTAAATATTTTTATCTAGCCTTCAGATATATACGTGTTAGGGATTTTCATGAAATTCATTTTATCAAGTCCTATAAGTGTTTGTATGCAAACTGGTAGATTCTCATATTTCACTAAATACGTTTCCTCAACTTACGATAGGTTGAAACGTCTTTTATCAGGTTTATTCAAATTATATTCGTTATAAGAATTTGCACCTGGGGCTGGTAGTGCAAATTCAAGTACACATTTGATAGGGTTAGCCACATATTTCAGCTTGAATTTTAAATAAAATAATTAAATACTGTACAGATTCAGGTTTATAGATTTAAGAGTTGTTCTCTAAGTTATTATGCAATAAATCTCTTCTTATCAATGGGCTTGATTTATATTTTCTTGCATAAAAATCACATTTATCTTATGGTCAACTCTATCAAACATTCTAGGGCATGAGCCAGCTGGAATTGGAGGATGAGGTTCAAGATGATCTAAAACGTGCAACTGGGGAGTTTATCAAGGAGGGAGATGCTGCAAATAAACTGAACCGTATTCTTCAACTCACTGGATTTAGTGATCCAGTATATGCTGAAGCATATGTTACTGTTAATCACTATGATATTGTGCTTGATGTAACGGTTATCAACCGAACCAAGGAAACTCTTCAGAATCTGTGTTTGGAGTTGGCTACAATGGGTGACCTTAAACTTGTAGAGCGTCCACAGAACTATACACTTGCTCCTGAATCAAGCAAGCAAATAAAAGCAAACATTAAGGTGTCATCAACTGAGACCGGGGTTATTTTCGGAAACATTGTTTATGAAACTTCAAATGTGATGGAGCGTACTGTCATTGTTCTCAATGACATTCATATTGATATTATGGATTACATTTCTCCAGCAGTCTGTAGTGATGCAGCTTTTCGAACTATGTGGGCCGAGTTTGAGTGGGAAAACAAGGCATTACTCTCTCCTTAATTTGTCTGTTTTTTTACTTGTTTCTATGGAGATGGCAACACGGACGAGGTGGGTAATGGGAGAAAACAGGTTTGGTTAAATGCCTAACTTTTTAAAAGCCGCTAAAAAGTGTCGGGTTGAGTTGACCCGTAACCATTTTTTTTGTCTATTTTTTAAATAATTAGTACGTTAAATATGACTACAAATTATATTAAGGCAACAATAATCTGAGTCTTTGAATAAACCATTTAAGAGGTATGCATTTCAACCTGTTCAACCCATTTGACCCTTTTTCTGTTTAGCCCGTGTTTTTCTATTCGACGTATTTTGAGATTAAAATGGAAACAGATTGGCCAATTCATAAGCTATTGAGTCAAAGTTGCCACCTCTATTTTTTATTGCTTCTTTTGGCTTGTTTAGTTCTGAAATGTCACATAATTTTCAAATGGTGGAATCTGTTTTTTTCCCCCTTCCAAATGACCGTCCCTAAAGAGGGAATCTGATATCATTGATGGATAGTCATCATTATGAACCATTGAAATGCACTTTGGCACTTTTATATAATGCTCGTGCCTCTACTAAAACAAGTTCATGCTAAATGTTAACTGGTTTGTAGCTTTTTGATTTGAATATTCACAAGTGAAGTTAAATCTAGCATCCGAAGCATCTCATAACTCCTCAGAAAGTTTTCCATTTTTTTTATATGCTCACATTATTAAATTTCATATACCAGGTTGCTGTCAACACGGTAATTCAAGATGAGAAAGAATTCCTGGATCATATCATTAAATCCACCAACATGAAGTGCCTCACCGCACCGTAAGTCATTTTTCTTTACCAGTACGGTTTTTCATCTTTAGAAATAACAGGAATATGTAACGACTATGCATTTATCTAACTGTTTTTCTGGTAATTAGATAGTACCTACTAACTAGCACTTATGTTGTGTGTTTTCTTCCTATTCATTGGGGAAAGCAATATCTTAAATATTCTGAAAAGGACATCATTTTCTCCTTTCTTATAATATGCTTCGTATTTTGCATTGTCAAGATATAGCAACTTATTTTCACTACCTGTCAATGCTTTTTGTTGTCAAAGAGAATTACATAAGACATTACTTTAACGCATCAATATGCACACCGTGTTTGTTACATTTTCCAAGGATCAAACTTGTACTTGTTTCTTCCCTTATGTGGTTCAATATATGTGGAACAGGTCCGCACTCGAAGGTGATTGTGGCTTCCTAGCTGCCAACCTATACGCAAAGAGTGTTTTTGGAGAGGATGCTTTAGTAAATTTGAGCATCGAGAAGCAAGGAGATGGTAAGCTAAGTGGATATATTCGTATTCGGAGCAAAACACAGGGGATTGCCCTGAGCTTGGGCGACAAAATCACTCTTAAGCAGAAAGGAGGTGCCTAATTTTGCTTCTCATCAGCCTTGCACATGAAATTGGTAAATCTACAAACTCTAAATAGTCAAATCAAAGTGAAATTGTGGAAAGTAGAGGTGGATAGGTTAGTAAAGGATCAAAAAAGGGTATGGTTGAAAAAGGTCATTTTCAGTACGTATTGACACGAGCTAAGTCGGGTTTGGTTGACTCGCAAATACCTTTTTCCATATTTTTTAATAAACGTGTCGTACCAAGTCAATATTATTATGATTATAATCTAAACCTTTGATTAAAAACCATTTACGAGGTTGTATGCTGATTCAAAAATAGATCTTGGGCGACTTTCAACCATGTAAGTGGTTGTCATTTGTCATTTGTCATTGTAGATATATATTTATTTAAACAATTGACTGTCTGAGATAAAACACAACTCAAATTGCTTATCGAATAAGTAAATGTAGTGCCACCTCTACTGTAAAGACAAAAGAAGTTCTATTTTCATCTCGGATTCCTCAATATATTTATCCTATCATCTGGTTCTCCAGGTTGGAATATTGCAAAGAGCATTGTACTACAAGGATTACTTGGATGTCACATAGAAAATTACAGAAGAATAATGTCATATTTTTGGATTTGCACTGTTTAGATGAGGTTTATCCTTGGGATCGTTGCGGTTGTAGTCTGGGTGTAAGTTGTAGATTCTGCTGCGTAACTGTCACACAACTTTTCTTCCTTTTATTTTGGTTATGGTATTACGATTTTTGTTTGATGTAAGAAGCTTAATATTCATATTCTTATATAATTAGCTGTTTGTGCACTCTCATATGTGGTCGTTTTTCTTAAGGGAGTTTAGATTTGCATATTAAAACTGATTATGCTTGATTTATTTGTGTGGAAGGTATTCCAAAATTCTTTTAGTAAACTTAGTTTCAGGAAGTGGATTTATGCAATTTTTAAACATAATGACAAAATCCGTAATTTTGGATGAACTCTTTTTATTATGTAAGCAAATCTTAAACCCTCTAAGTTTAAATATGTTTCGAAAAGTCTTTGAAGTAGTGTAACTTAGGGGATCTTTTTTCTGAATACTCAAGTCTGAAAACCAGTTCTGAATGATAAGAGAAAGCATAATCAGTAAGACTGTTTGAAAAATAGTCTGAACATTTTTATTTTTTATTTTTATTTTATTTTCTCTTTTGGTTCCTCTTATCATTTTTAATTATATTAAACTTGCTAAATTGCATAAAAGCAATAACAAATAATTGAATGTAAAATTTAACAAAAAAAATATCTCTATATTAGAAAACAAGTGCTTTCAACAATAATACCGAATATTAATAAAATATTAGTGAAAATATTATAACAAGCAAAGTACGATAAAAGAGGAAATTGTAGTACTTTTTTCTTCGTAAACTCACATGATAAAAACTTTTCTATCAATTATTTTTCATTTTCATAATTTATCCAGTTATTTTTCACGTAAATTAATCATAATTATTCAAACCATTGAACTTTTTTTTTACCCTTTTAAATCAATGTAAATAATTATATATATAACGTATGTAACACTTATTAAAAAAATCATAAGTTATTTTAAGCTTAAAATAACGAGATTTTAAATTAAAATTTATATATGATATTAACGGACTCAAATTTTTTTAAACGATCTAAATAACGAGATTTCATTTTTTTCAATTTTCCTCTTTTGTTTTATTCATTTGTAAGAAGTAAATTATGACATATAAATTTTAAAATATGTAAAGACTTGTGTGTTGAGTTGAGTACATAATATTGGTATGAGTTATTTAATAAGAGGATGTTCAGACATTTATTTTCACTCATCGAACAAGAGGAAATTAATATGTTATAAGAGCTTAAGAAAAAATAAATTCAAACAATATTAATATCCTTATATCTGATTGAATAAGAGAAATTACTCTTATTAAAAACTTATTTGAATAAATAAAAGAGGCCTTAAAGAAAGTATCAATAGGCTGCTTTAATAGACTCTCTTAATCCTACTTATAGAGTTGGTTACTTAATTTAATTGGTAATAGAATATAGTTTTTTGTAGCGTGAACGACATCCTATGTCGCCTCTAAATAAACAAGCAAACAAATAATTAAATAAATGAATAATATGTTAACTGAAAGTATCTCCGAAATATATAAAAGGAGAATTTTTAACAAGTACGTTACAACAATGGTTAAGAAGTTTACATATTTGAATATCAAATTAAATCAAATATTTATAATTAATAACTAGTAGCGTACCCGCGTACATGACGGGGTTAATAAAAAATAGACGACATTAATATTTTTTATTATATTGAAATAGTACAATATTAAATTATATAATGCTAATTTTTTTGATATAAAAATAAATGTAACATGTCATATAAACTTACTTGAAATGTACATTTACACACAATGAAAATTTCTTGAAACACCAACGTTCGGTAAAATTCTACGAGAATTTAATAATGAATGTTGATTATAATGGATACGTATTGCAACAAAATAAGTAATCGTATGAATTTAAAATATCGACCTAAAAATTAGATATCGATATCATTTTGAACGTATACAAAATATATAAAAATGTAGAACTTAAAATGTAATGTTATACCTCATTAGTTAAACACGTCTCATGAATAACCTTACTGCTTTCGCTTATCTTACAAAGAGCATTCATGAGGTTATGTATGGCATCTCATATAGATCATGATAATTTTCTTTTAGTCTGTTATAATTGAGATGTATAGTTTTTTTTTTTTTTTTCTTTTCTTTTCTATGATGATTATTGTCTACTTATATATATAGTTAAATATCGGTTATAAACTATATATTAAAGTTTGATTATGAGCATAATAAAAAATCTTATTATTGTTGGTTACATTTTAACTATTTTTAATAGTAATAAATGGATATTTATATTAAAATGGTCAATAATTATTAAATATTATTAATAGTATTTTTGACCATTTTGTATTGAATTTATTATTGTTTTTTAAAAGAATTGATGGTTAAGATAATAGTCCTTGATTAAAAATGAATGGTCTAGATCTCCTTAAAATGAAAATGAAAAATGAAGGTGAATATGGTTCATAGGAGTAGAGATAAAGTTAATTACATAATAGTCCCTATAGTTTGACGGGTTTCATGGATTCAATCCCTAAACTTTCTTTTTTCTGATCCAGTCCATGTGGTTTCAAAGATGTACGGATCCAGTCCCTATGTCGTTAAGTTTGTTAGTTTGTCGTTAAATTTATGGATCAAATTCGTAATTAATGACAAACCATAGAAACCATTTATGTAATTAGCTACTTTTTTTTAAAGAAATCAAGTGAGGTCAGCACAAACACCAACACACACCATCATTGTCTATTACAACTTACAATTATCATTTATATTGTTCACAATATTTATATTAAAATTTGACATAATATCATATATAAAAAATTTATATTAAATAAACTGGTAAAAATTAAGAGTTATATATATAACATAAAGCAAAAGTAATTTATTATTCGTTTTTTTGGACTATTCGGTTTTTTTTTATATGAACCAAAAACCAAAAATCAATCTAAAATAATAATTATTTTTTGGTCCAATCCACCAAAAATTGAAAAAAGAAACCCTATCGTCCAATCCAAAATTTTCAAATGGAAAACTCGGTTTAATCAAAATAATGAAGACCACTAACTCTTCTTCCTAGCAATCGACAATCAAAACCTCCACTAACTAATATGACGACAACGTTTATATTCGGGTTTGACTATTAAAATATATGTTATTAGAGTTATATTTGATCCATAAATAATTGTGTTTGCTATTTTTATATACATTTCTTTTATATACTATGTACACATAATTTCCTTTAAAAATAGTTAATTACATAAATGGTCCATATGGTTTGTCATGATTAACGAATTTGGTCTCTTCATTTAACGGGAAACTAACAAACTTAACGATGTAGGGACTAAATCTGTACAATTTTGAACCACGGAGACTGGATCTGGAAAAAAAAAGCTTAGGAACTACACCCGTAAAACCCAACAAATCACATGTACCATTTATGTTCTTAATAATACGTGTGATAATATTACTACTTGTAGATAGTTAGAAGTTAAAATAATTTATAAACATCAAATTAATTAAAATGACATTCGAATAGCTATAATTACAGGTTAGGGGGTGTTTTCCACAGGAATCCGGCGGAATTGGAAATTATTCCAGTTCACAAACGTGTTTAGTTGCTAAAGTTGACGGAATTGCATTTCGTTTTTCCTTTGTTTAAAGGAATTCACATTTCTTACAGGGAGTGAATGAATTAAATTCCGATTCATCCTGAATTTACAAAAGATAATAATACCATCCTTTTAACCTTAAACAGAAATAATCGCCCATCTTTTTCTCTCTCGTCTCGTCTGCATCTCTCTTTTCTTCCTCTCTCGCCATTAACACACTGCACAAGAATCAATTTATACTCCCTCAAAATCAGGTATCAGACAACATTTGAGTCTTCCATGAGACGGGGTTTACGAGAAAAGTCAATCAACTCATCTAGTTCGAGATTGTTTGATGATCGAACCAAACCAGGTTTATTGTGCTTGACGATAACGATATCTCATTAGAGGAAAATTGATACGTTTAAATATTAGGGACTTTAATTGTTTCTATTTTATTAAATATTTTAGTCTATTAGTTAATTTGTTTTAAAGTGAATTAGTCATGTTAGTTTATATTAGTGGAGTCATGTTTTCAACTTCTAAAGTAGTGAGTAGTTTTACGTTAATGTCTTTCAAGTATTCCAATTTATATGTTTATGTTGCATTGTATTTGAAATGAAGGTGAAAATTGTTAAGTTTTGTTTTGTTTAGTTCTCTCTAATCTAGTTATTCTTGGAAGATTGACCATATCGAATCGGTCTTCTATCAATGATGCTTTCATTGCTTTCTCAAATTCCTCCAACATCTACACCACCAACTCGTCTCGAACAACATATTGCTAACTTAGTTGATACCATGGCATAAATTTACATCGATAGTGAGATCTTCAACCTTTGGGAAAGTATCGCCACTTCGGTCGTAAGTTTCGCTAAAACCATCACACAATCTAACCAAAGGGACACCAACACAACAACCATCATCATGCCACCACCAAACGCCACACCACCACCAAACAACAACAAACAACAACTCCACACCCCTAAACCCGAAAAAACAGTTACCGACTTCTCCTCATCTATCACCAAGATCCCAAATGATGTCGGCACACAACCTCGAGTTGTCCTTTCCATACTCATCAAGCACATGTTAACCATCTTTCGTATCGTGGAGACTTTTCATTCTGGTCACCAATATAAACCACCAAAGTTTTGTTTTTCTAGTACCCGGACACGAGCTGTCACACCCCACCTTTGGCGAAAACGTAGGGTGCAACACGATTGGCGATTGTCATAACACAATAGTAAATACATATTTAGTTTATATGAATAAGTAAATAAAATGTCGTTATGACGTCGCCATACTCAAGGTAAACCCTTGGTACACGAAAACCGTCATACACTACAAACAACTATTCAAGCAAACATAAAGGAAAAATTCAAAGTACTGGGGCATGCAAACCTGAAATATAATCCAAGAGTAATAGATAAATAAAACTCCATAATGCAAGATCCCGAATCCAACTAAAGTCCAACTATTACGTCCAAGTCCTATGCGTGCTCATTACCTGAAAGTAAAGCTGAAAAACGTCAACATAAAGTTGAGCGAGTGCATCGAGTAGTAGTAAATATAATTAATCTCATAGTACAATCAGTAAAGAAATATTGTGTAACTAATGCATTTTAAAGTAGTAGGAAACAATCATCTCATCGCATAGTATAAAAATGCATCACAAACATTCAATATAATTAGAACATAGTAAGTGCACCTCATAGAGAGCGTGCGGTATCGGTATGAAACACATACCGATAATCCATCGTAATAGTAAGTGCACCTCATAAGAGTGTGCGGTATCGGTATGAAAACACATACCGTTTCGTAATAGTGCACCTCATAAAGAGCGTGCGGTATCGTATGAAAACACATACCTATAATCCATCGTAATAGTATATCGAAGCAAGTATTGAACAACTGTTTGTGATGTTTTAGAAAATTTCATTAGCTTTTATTACATAATTTAGAGTTTCGAAATATCGTAAATTTTCATAAATAGAGTTATCTATTTATGGTAAGTTTCTAAAAATAGAAATATTTCCAAAAATAGAAAGTAGTGCATCATACTCGTAAATTATTATATTTCAAGTCATTTAGGTTGCTTTACTTACCCCCGATTTAAAACATAGAAAATAGTAGTAATAAAGGGGGATGACTCACCTTATAGAGGGAGCAACGGTACTGTGGGTATATGGCGTATAAAGTTGGTCACAACAGTACTCACTATCGTAGAGCTCTCCTAGATAAAAGAATAAATGTATAATAATAGTATTCGACGGTTAACGACTTTGGATAAAAATGAAAAACTTTTCGGCAAACACACAGGTTCACTAAAATTGAGATATCTAAGGTTATAGAAGGAATTAGACTTCAACGGAAATATATTTGAAAACTACACACTGAGAGCTACGTTTTAGACTAATATATCATTACAAAAGAGGTCCTTACGAATAAGATATGATTAAAACAAAACTGCTTACCTAATCTGTCCAAAAACGTTATTTCAATAGATGTTGGGTTTATTACTTTAAAGATTCATATATTTTAGGTGCAGGCAAGATAAACCTTTTTAATAGCTTTTAGACCTGTTATTAACTTAAAATAAATCCACTTTATTATTATAAGGTTATCTGGGTGGTTACACGAAACAAATTATTGAACCGAAACACCTTACTCAAAATAATCAAATTAGACCCCCTGCTCGTATTTTATGTTTCTAGGAAAATCTATAAAGAGTTAGAACAGGAATCTTACGTTTTTGAAAACTAGACTCCAAGACCTACAACATAGATTCAGTTCATAGAGTCTAATTACTAAGTCAAAAGAGAGAAAAATACAAATGAATACAGATACAAGATAGAAAACAAAAACTGTCCAAATTACAAAATTGTCCAATGAATCACGAATTGCAAACGATCAACGATAAAACGAACAACACGAATAATGTAATCAACCAAGCAATTAAGTACAAGTAAAAGTGTCCAAAATCAGTTCATGAGAATAAGATATCAAGACTTTACCACGAGAATAAACACGCATAGAAAAGTATAGAATAGTTACCGTTACTCGTAACGGTTAGGTCACCGAAAGACGATTACCGTTACAACTCAAAAAATCGATTGATAATAACCAGAGGGCTGTTCCTAGGTCAAATAGGAACCATTAAACAAAACACAAATCAGATTGTAACCAAGGCAAGATTTAATAACGGAGACTAGTAAAGAAATGAAATTTAGTTCGGTTAGGAGCATTTACTTACATAAAACAATTCTTGTGCCTAAGACGAACTAAAAACCAACTCGAGAGGCAAATCACGGGCTGTAATAACACAAAAGATATCCACAATTTAGAATCGTCTTACAACCTATGTGTTAACACGGTTATGACAAATTGATTTGGAATAGTGAACGACAAAATAACTCGAATTTATAAGCAATTAGAAAGTGAAATTGTGAACGGTTTAGGGAACGAATACAAACCTTTTAAAAATGATCTCGAGTACTTTAACCCGCTGTCCAATATAAGGTCTTAAGACTGTATTCGATTCACCAAAAACAGTCCGCAACCTTCAAAAGGCGTAAGTCGATATGGGGATTTGGCCACAGGGGTGGCTCCAGGAATTAGGTCGATATGGAACTTGACCTGACGAAGAGGAGGTAGACCAGGAAACTCCTCGGGAAAGACTCCGAGAAATTCACGAATGATTGAGACATCGGAAATACTTCTTTCTCCCATTTGCATACTCATTAATCTAGCAGTCTCTCGATCAAATTCTCCCCAAATACCTCTAGTGCGGAACCGTTAGACAAAGGGATACGAACGAATGTTTCAAAACAGACGATTTCGGCACGAGGCTTGGACAACCAGCCCGTACCTACTATGAAATCAAAGCTATCAAGGTGAAATGGTATCAAGTCAATATTGAATAGGTGATTCTCCAGAACGAGTGTACAGCCACGGACAATCTGATGAGACACAAACGTCCTACCATTTGCTAATTCAATCTCATAACCCTAAATACATCTAGTAGGATCTACCCCAAGTAAAGATACACAATCCAACGATACAAAGCTAACATCCGCACCCGAATCAAATAAAACAGTAACAAAGCGATCATTAAGAAAATGTACCAACAACAATGTTAGGATCCTGCTGAGCCTCTGCGGCTCCCAATAAATAAGCACGAGCACGAGCTGGGTTCCCCTGATTGTTCTGACCTCCCTGATTATTCTGACCACGATTCCCCTGATTATTCGGCCGATTACCCTGATTATTCTGTGTTGGTTGAGCTCCCTGAATCCTAGGTGGATTATTACGACCACCGTTTCCCTGCTTATGCGGACAATCCTTCAGGAAATGAACAGTACCTCCGCACCCGAAATATGTGTTAGGACTTACTGCATTCACAGGTACAACTACAATAGACCTAGTACGACAATCCATGACCACGTAGCCCTTCCTTCCACACCGAGTACAAGTACACTGCATATTCCTATCATGATGACGATTACACTTCTGACACAAGGGGAGTGTACCGTTATACGCAATACTAATCTTGACTCCACTACTAGAACTGCCTGAATCCCGTTTAAACTTTTTAGATTTTCCATGCTGATCATCCCTATCCTTACGCTTCTCCGACGAAAAGACACCATACCTGATCAAGTCCTCAGTGATGGACTCGGCTCGATGAATAGAATCATGCAATGTAGGAGGGTCAATACCCCTCAGCGACCGGAGAACCTCTGGGTGTAAACCGTGAATATAGCGCTCGACAAGGCGAACCTCAGTGTTTACCATCCTCGGACACAGTCGAACTAATTCGTGATAACGATCGATATACGCGGTAAATTTGGGTCCCTCCATAGTATGATTCCATAGTTCATCCTCGAGTTTCTTCATTTCAGTTCGATAAACAAACTGGTATAACATGAGTGTTCGGAGATCTGCCAAAGATATGGCCATCACAACATCTCTACCACGGGCACTAATGATCGAATTCCACCAGCTGAGGGCCTTGCCCTTCAGGAGATGAGTAGAGTAGCGGACTCGGTTATGAGCAATACAGTTGCTGATGTCGAAGACCGATTCAGCCTGCTCGAACCACTGACTAAGGGAAAGGGCCTCGCCCTTCCCATCAAACTCGGTCGGCTTGCAGTTGAGTAAGTACTTGTAGGTACAACCTTGTGCAGGTGGAGGTGGAGGAGGTGGTCTATGTGGTTGCTGATTAATAGCGTTTGTGACCTGTGTCACGATAGTACGAACAACCGCAGCTAGCTTCTCAACGATCATAGCGGCCACCTGAGCCGGAGTAAATGTACGGGGAGCCATCTATACAAAAAAGTACGTTAGTGTGAGTTTGACAGTAGCTTAAACAAAAGGTATCATAGTAATGTAAGGAGTAAGGATCAATTGGTATTGTTTGCGTCAAAATTCCAAACATGGTCATGTAGGCATATATGCAACTCGTCATGGATATAATTACGTTGTACACCCATAATTATATCCATATCGTTTCGTATACATGTCTTCTCCCCATGTCTTTCCTTACAACGCTCACGTTTACCGATTATATCATTCAAACAATTGGTCTGAGTCTACGCTACATCACATTAAGACATCAAATTTTTCAAACTCAAATAAATATAAAAAACATATAGTGAAAAAGAAGTAATAGAAACACATATGAAATAGTCATAAGGACGTTTGTTCGTTGTCGTAAGTCGTTCGCAGTTCTCCGTCTTCCTTAGGCGATAAGTCGATAGGTACGAGTAGTGAGACGATATGAAATAGTAAAAAGTTCCTAGAAGGAATCTATATGAAGGACACCTAGTTATAGTCTAGGCCAAACCACCTAGTTCTCTATAACCATGTGCTCTGATACCAATCTGTCACACCCCACCTTTCGCGGAAACGTAGGGTGCAACATGATTGGCGATTGTCATAACACAATAGTAAATAAAGATTTAGTCTATATGAATAAGTAAATAAAATGTCGTTATGACGTCGCCATAATCAATGTAAACCCTTGGTATACGAAAACCGTCATACACTATAAATAACCATTCAAGCAAACATAAAGGAAAAATTCAAAGTATTGGGGCATGCAAGTCCGAAATGTAATCCAAGAGTAATAGATAAATAAAAGTCCATAATGCAAGATCCTAAAGTCAACTAAAGTCCAACTCCTACGTCCAAGTCCTATGTCTGCTCATTACCTGAAAGTAAAGCTCAAAAACGTCAACATAAAGTTGAGCGACTGCATCGAGTAGTAGTAAAGATAATTAATCTCATAGTACAATCGGTAAAGAAATATTGTGTAACTAATGCATCTTAAAGTAGTAGGAAAACAATCATATCATCGAATAGTATAAAAATGCATCACAAACATTCAATATAATCAGAACATAGTAAGTGCACCTCATATAGAGCGTGCGGTATTGGTATGACACAGATATCGATAATCCATCGTAATAGTAAGTGCACCACATAAGAGTGTACGGTATCGGTATGAAAGCACATACCGATAATTTATCGTAATTGTAAGTGCACCTCATAAGAGTGTGCACATCCATATGAAAACACATACCGATAATCCATCGTAATAGTGGACCTCATAAAGAGCGTGCGGTATCGCTATGAAAACACATACCGATAATCCATCATAATAGTATATCGAAGAAAGTATTGAACAACCGTTTGTGATGTTTTAGAAAATTGCATTAGCTTATATTACACAATTTAGAGTTTCGAAATATCGTAAATTTCCATACATAGAGTTATCTATTTATGGTAACTTTCTAAAAATAGAAATATTTCAAAAAATAGGAAGTAGTACATCATACTCGTAAATCATTTTATTTCAAGTAATTTAGGTTGCTTTACTTTCCCCCCGATTTAAAACATAGAAAATAGTAGTAATAAAGGGGCGATTACTTCCTTTATCGAGTGAACAACGGTACTATATGTATATGGCGTATAAAGTTGGTCACAACTAGAGTCCTCACTATCCTAGAGCTCCCCTAGATGAAAGTATAAATGTATAAGAATAGTACTCGAGGGTTAACGACTTTGGATTAAAATGACAAACTTTTCAACAAACACATAGGTTCACTCAAATTGAGATAACTAATTTTTTAGAAGGAATTAGACGTCAACAGAAATATATTTGAAAACTAGACACCGATATATACGTTTTAGACTAAGATATCATTACAAAAGAGTTCGTTACGAATAAGATATGATTAAAACAAAATTGCTTACCTAATCTGTCCAAAAACGTTATTTCTATAGATGTTGGGTTTATTACTTTAAAGATTCGTATATTTTAGGTGCATGCAAGATAAACCTTGTTAATATGTTTTAGACCTGTTATTAACTTAAAATAAATCCACTTTATTATTATTAAGGTTATCTGGGTGGTTACACGAAACAGATTATTGAACCTAAACACCTTACTCAAAATAATCAAATTAGACCCCCTGCTTGGATTTTACGTTTTTAGGAAAATCTATAAAGAGTTAACTATACTCCAAGACCTACTACATAAATTCAGGTCACAGAGTCTAATTCCTAATACAAAATAGAGAAAAATACAAATGAATACAAATACAAGATAGAAAACAAAAACTGTCCAAATTACAAAATTGCCCAACGAATCACGAATTGCAAACGATCAACGATATAACAAAAAGCACGAATAATGTAATCAACCACGCAATTAAGTACAAATAAAATGTGTCCAAAATCAGTTCATGAGAATAAGATATCAAGACTTTACCACGAGAATCAACACGCATAGAAAACTATAGAATAGTTACCGTTAGTCGTAACAGTTAGGTCACCGAAAGACGATTACCGTTACAACTCGAAAAATAGATTGATAAAAACACGAGGGTTGTTCCTAGGTAAAATATAAACCATTAAACAAACCACAAATCAGATTGTAACCAAGGCAAGATTAATAACGGAGACTAGTAAAGAAATGAAATTTAGTTCGGTTAGGAGTATTTACTTACGTAAAACGATTCTTGTGCCTAACTCGAACCAAACACCAACTCGAGAGGCAAATCACGGGCTGTAATAACAGAAAAGATATCCACAATTTAGAATCGTCGTACAACCTACGTGTCAACACGGTTATGAGAAATTGATTTGGAATAGTGAACGATAAAATAACTCGAATTTATAAGCAATTAAAAAGTGAAATTGTGAACGATTTAGGGCACGAATACAAACCTCTTAAATATGATCTCGAGTACTTTAACCCGCCGTCCAAAATCAGGTCTTAAGAGTGTATTCGATTCATCAAAAACAGTCCGTAACCTTAAAGTCAAAACAACGATAATTGGGGATCTAACGATAGCAAATTCAATACAATTTTATATATGAATAGATGATTTAACCACGAAGAATACAATAACGAAAAAGAATGTTTCGGACCTGAATATGGACGAGGATAATATGAATAGGTAGGGAATCAAATGCTTCACTTCCACGATCTCAGCTCCGACTACAATAACAACACAAACTCGAACAATCCAAATTTTAGAAATCGGTTATGAATAGATTTTCAAAGAAAATGATACCAATTCAAGATACCATGATTAATTCACGGATTTGATGATGAATTATAATGAAATTTTGATGGTTAGGATCCGCTGGGAATCGATTACAAGAGGAAGGTGATCAAAACGATTCCATTATAACCCATTCTAGGGTTTTCGGTTATAACCTATGTGTTACACAAACTCGAGAGGCAAATTACGGGCTATAATAACACAAAAGATATGTGTAACACATAAGTTATAACCGTGTTAACACATAGGTTGTAAGACGATTCGTTGTTACACCTATGTGTTAACACGGTTATGACAAATTGATTTGGAATAGTGAACGATAAAATAACTCGAATTTATAAGCAATTAGAAAATGAAATTGTGAACGATTTAGGGTACAAATACAAACCTCTTAAAGATGATGTTGGTGCAACATCTGTGACAGTTGTTCTAGATTAATTAAGTCTTTAGTTATAGTCTATTTGAGTCTTTAATGGCCCAATAATATTGTATTGTTAATTGGGCTATTTAGTCTGTTATGGGTGTTAATGGACTTTGCATAGTCCATGAGCCCGTTAGTGGCCCAAGCCTGTGAACATGTCTCTATATAAAGAGACATTAAGTTTAGGTTTAGAGTTAATCAATTAGTGAATAACCAATGATCTGAAACAGACTGAGGGAGAGAGTTCTGAGAATACTTTATTGTAATCGAGTGATTCAATATATAAAGTATCTTGGAATTCGGTAATTCGTATTTGTTATTTAAGCATTCGATTATTACTTGTTTGATATACTGATTACGAGATTCCGCCTAGTGATTAGTTAGTTTAATCCTGTAGATCGGACCACTGGGACCTACAATTGGTATCAGAGCAAACGCATTGTTTGCTTTCTATCGAGATTTGGTTCAGGATTATATATCAGGTTTTAATCGATTTTGGGATTTAGGGTTCTTCAATTTTTCTGGCGGCTGTTAAAAATTAGGGTTTCTGAATTTTCTGACGGCAGAACACATCTTCTTCTTGATCATCTTCAGCAGAACACATCTTCGTGGCAGAAATTAAAAACGGAACGAACATCGTCTTCGTTTGAATACATCTTCGTGGCTGTTATAAGCACTTGTTCGTGGCAGTTTGGATTCATCTTCGTTTGCTGGCATCATCTTCGTTTAACTTGAAAACATCTTCGTCGGATTTGTTGGCATCATCTTCGTCGGATTTGTTTGTTCGAAATAATCTTCGTTACAGTAACGAACATCTTGTTCGTGGAGCAGCAATAAAGAGAAACGAACATCATCATCTTCGTGAAGGTTTCTTCGTCATCATCTTCGGCAGTTAAGGGGCAACGAACATCAAGTTTGTTTGGCAGTCGATTGTTTGTGGTTGTTTATTGTGATTGTTGTTCGTGGCTGGGAGAGCTTTCAACTTGTTTAATTGGGCTTTATTTTTGATTTGGGCTTCTACAAAACTGGGCTTAATTTCATTTAGGCTTAATTGGACTTATTCATTTGGACTTGGTTAATTGGACCGGACTTAATTGGAAATTTAATTTGGCCTCGTTTATTAGACTTAATTCACTTATTGGACTCGTTACTTGGACTTAATTAATTTAACAAAAAGTTAAGAAATGTATTCTTTTACATGCGATAGTCCAGCTGATAAACCAAGTTTAAGTAGATGAGCCATCCTTAAAAATGAATTTGATACGTTCACAGCTAATATTAACGAAGACTTTGAAGATACCGTCACCAGATACAACGATCTCCTTACAGAAATTTCCAAATATCGTATAAGGCTTGGAGGGAAAGTAATAGAGAGATTTTTGGAAGCTTTGCCTACGCATTGGGAGGCATGGATAAAATTGATAAAAGATGAAATCGATACCAATATCGATATGTATGGTTGCACACGATTAAATCTGAAAAAAGGTGATTGAAAGATTGAGAGGATATAGGTCAGCACTCATGGCATCTATTGAGGAATTTCGCAGTAAAGCCAGTAGTGCTGCAGGTGATTCTAGTACTGCAAAGTGAAATGAGCTCGAATGAAGAGAATTTTCAAAATACTGAAGATACTGAACATGAAACAAAGGTTTGCAGCTGTACGTTGGACCTATCTAACGAAAACTTTGTTGAAAAGATGGCCGACCTCAATACCGAGAAGTCAAAGGTACTTCTTGATCTTCAATCGGTCAAAGAGTTTTGCAAATCTTTTACAACCTTAACTCTTCAAAACGATAAATTGACTAAGTCAGTATCCAATTTGGAATCTCAGCAAACTGAACTCGAGCAAACCATATCAATATTAACTTATCAAAAAGATGATTTTGCAACGAAATATTATAAAAACGAGAAGGATCGCACGGAACTTTCATCAAATGTTGGTATTATGACACATAAAATTGACACAATATATGAATGTCTTGAAAAAGAAAAGAAACATTTTGCTGAGAAAGTTCAAGAGTTGAACAACTGTGACATACGATTAACTGAGCTGGAAAGGAAGATCGAACAATTTCGCACTTCTTCCAGTACATTAAATTCTATCCTGAGTCGTCAAAGGTCAACTAGAGATCGTAGTGGTTTGGGATATAACGAAACACCTCCTCCTTTTAATCACAATTACAACTTTCTTAAAACTGAATGTGACGTGAAGGAAAACAACGTTGACTCTTCCTGTGAATCTACCTCTACAAGGAACGATCAGACTAAGTCAAGTGCTTCAACTGAGTCAAGTGTTTCAGAGACAAAAATGAGTACATTAGCTGAAAACTCAAAACCCAAACAGCCTATGGATGATTTGAAATGTTTGAAATGCCGTGAACATGGTCATGTAGCCTCGGTATGTCCAAAGAAGAAGCAAAAGCAGGCCAACATATCGCCTTCTCCGAAGAAAGAGCAAGCTAGCAGATCGTCTTCACTGAAGACTAAACAAATGGATCATTCATATTCACCTGTACGGAAACAGGTGCAGCATGTTCGGCACTCAATGGCTCGGTCATATTCACTTGTACGGAAACAGGTGCCTCAAAAGTGGATTAAGAAACAGGAACACACAGGTGTTTCTAATGATCGTGCATTTCAACCGCGTCCATTGCGACCGTCTTTCAGAAGTTCTACTCCATACTGCCCGAGTCAGAGAGTAAATTCTTTTAATCAGCAGTCGAGATCCTTTTGTCCACCGAGGAACCACCTGAATTCTAAAGTTCAAGCTACTGTTACTAAAGATGATGGTTTCTTCAAGGAGTTTGTCTACGTGAACGAAAGCGGTCAATCAAGATTTGTTATTGCATGGGTTCCCCACCATAACTGATCATTGCTAGCTTAGCTGAAAATTTTTGTAATCTTGTAATTTCTTTTTATGAAAAATAGAGTCGACATGAAAGGTTCAAAATATCATGTCGATATCTTAAAAAAAAAAAATTAAAAAAAAAATTAGAATTGACATGAAACACTCAAAATTTCGTGTCGATATCTTAAAAAAAATAATTAAAAAAAAAATAATAATAATAATAATAATTTGAACTAACGTTTGTTTGCAGGTTACGAAGCGCGTACGAGACTCTACTCTTGAAACTGATGTTTGAGACGTTGTTCATCGTCAGACAGCTCAGGGGGAGTTTTGTTGTCACTTATGGAAGCTCGAAGAATATAAGAAAAAGTGATGAACTTAGTTGAGTCAACTTGTGATAAAGACTCTGATAAAGAACGAAGTTCACAACAACAAAGGGAGCTGCCTAACTCTTCACAAGCATTAACGGAGAAGACTAACTCTTTGAAAGCGTAAACGGAGAAGACGGAATCTTCACAAGCTTAAACGGAGAAGACTGAATTATTGCAACAATTCAGGGGGAGTTATTCAAGACAATGATGAGTTAGAAGAACCTGCAAGGAACACAAGGAGAACAAGACTATAAAGACTTTGAGCGTATAACGGAATCTAGAAGCAACGGTCAAGGGGGAGTTTGTTGGTGCAATATCTGTGACAGTTGTTCTAGATTAATTAAGTCTTTAGTTATAGTCTATTTGAGTCTGTAATGGCACAATAACATTGTATTGTTAATTGGGCTATTTAGTCTGTTAAGGGTGTTAATGGACTTTTCATAGTCCATGAGCCCGTTAGTGGCCCAAGCCTGTGAACATGTCTCTATATAAAGAGACATTGAGTTTAGGTTTAGAGTTAATCAGTTAGTGAATAATCAATAATCTGAGACAGACTGAGGGAGAGAGTTCTGAGAATACTTTATTGTAATTGAGTGATTCAATTTATAAAGTATTTGGAATTCGGTAATTCGTATTTGTTATTTACTGCATTCGATTATTACTTGTTTGATATACTGATTACGAGATTCCGCCTCGTGATTAGTTAGTTTAATCCTGTATATCGGACCACTGGGACCTACAGATGATCTCGAGTACTTTAACCCGCTGTCCAAAATCAGGTCTTAAGAGTGTATCCGATTCACCAAAAACAGTCCGCAACATCCAAGTCAAAACAACGATAATTGGGGATCTAACGCTAGCACATTCAATACAATTTTATATATGAATAGATGATTTAACCACGAAGAATACAATAACGAAAAAGGATGTTTTGGACCTGAATATGGAGGAGGATAATCTGAATAGGAACGGAATCGAATGCTTCACTTCCACGATCTCAGCTCCGACTACAATAACAACACAAACTCGAACAATCTAAATTTCAAAATCGGTTATGAATTGATTTTCAAAGAAAATGATACCAATTCAACATACCATGATTAATTCACGGATTTGATGATGAATATAATGAAATTTTGATGGTTTGGATCCGCTGGAAATCGATTACAAGAAGAAGGTGATCAAAACGATTCCATTATAACCCATTCTAGGGTTTTCGGTTAAGAACACAACAATAAACCATTTAAAAGTGATTACCTTTGGAACTAGATGACGGGTTCCACGGTGGGAATGGAGAGGGGCTTCAAAAATCTCGAGTGGTGGCTGATGGTCGACGGCAGCAAGGAGAGAAAGGGAGGAAGGTGACGGCTTCTTTGGATTAGGGTTTTAGGTTTAGAATAATTTAGGTTTTGGTTAGTCTAATTGGTTAGTGGGTTTAGAAACAAGTGTTAGGGACTTAAGCCAAGCCGTATTCGTCTGTAACATTGCACCCACGAGTCTAGCCAAGACACAACGTGGTTCGACCCAACAATTAAAAACGAAAAGAGTGAGCTGCTGCCCCCGCTGTGTCGCACCAAGCCTTGGGTGCGGCGCAGTGTAGTCCAGAATTTCCAATAATCTTTCTTTCGTTTGATGCACAAGTAGCGGACGACATTCCAAAGTGTATTATACAGAAATCCAATATAAGGAACCTTTGAATAGTAACCTTACGTATAATTATCGAATCCAAAGACGAATTTCATTTGTAACAATCAATAAATATAGTAAAGTGATAAAGTATCTAATGTACGGAATTAACCGATAAGTTATCTAGGAGCTCGTCTAGTGGGACAACTATTGCACCTAACTAAATACAATACCATCATATAACGAGGTATACACACAATGCATAGTAAATATCATACATAAAGAAAAAGTAAAGATCTTTTCATAAAAAGTTTCTGCAAAAACGGAGCATACGACATACTAGCCTAACCTCACGAGCCACCGTGGAAGCCGGTTAACCTAAGCTACAAAAATATGAGCCTTGAGGACAAGGCTTATTTTTAGGCGGAGAGTATTGATACGTTTAAATGTCACGGCCATTATTATTTTATTAAATATTTTATTTTATTAGTTAATTAGTTTTAAAGTGAATTAGTCATGTTAGTTTATGTCAGTGGAGTCATGTTTTCAACTTCTAAAGTAGTGAGTAGTTTTAGATTAATGTCTTTCAAATTTTCTATTTATATGTTTATGTTCCATTGTATTTGAAATGAAGAAGAAAATTGTTAAGTTTAGTTTTGTTTAATCTAGTAATTTTTGGGAGATTGACCATCTTGAATCGATCTTCTATCAGAAATGATATAGAGTATGAAGATTGCTTTTCTTTTTTTGCTTAATTTAGTGACAATAAACGGTAAAAAAAAAAGTGGCTCCGTTGTTCGTTTCTCGTTTGAAATTTGGACAATCCAACTTCAACTTTGAGATGCCCTCTTCTAGTTTTTCATTGTTATAAATGATTGGAGATGACAATAAAGTCTTACGCACACCATTATTTTCTGAGTTTTTAATTAAATTAGGTTGATATATTATTAAAGTTAATAAGTTGTTTACCTTCTTGATCAAATTCTTGCTAATAAAGAGTCTAAAAAACTGTTTCTATTATATATATAATTGGGAAAATTGCTACTGGGAAGTTACTTATGCATTGTTGTTGCAGCACTTTTACCTGTAGTTTCTAATTGTGTTTGTTGATACGTTTTTAGTTGTTGTTTCGTATATGTAATGTTAGGTATGTCGGATAAAGGGAGATATTACACGTAATGGTCACCACATGACGATAAGAAACTTGTTGAAGCATCGATCAATGTGGTAATTTGGATTCGAAAGTTTATGAGTTGTATTTTAAATGAAATGTTATAATTTAGATAATATATTTGGAAATAAGTTCTTTGAAATCTTACAAACTAGATAAATGATGATTTGATAAAATTATTTAATTAACAACAAAGGATATTTTAGTCATTTTACATAATTACATTCCAATTCCTTTAAAAAAAATTACAAACAAACAAAAAATAGTAAATGAATTGAATTGAATCATGTTTCATTTTCTGACAACCAAACACACAACAAAATCATATTCCATTGATTTCAATTCCGACATAGAAAACATTATTTGAACCAAACGGACCCTTATACTTTTGTTACGTAATGGATTCTAAAAAAATAACTTAATTGTTTTCGATCAAGTCTATATGAATTATAAATCATATAATACTTTTGTTTATTAAAGTTCACATTTAGATTGAAAATCAAATGTGATTTATTATGGGTTTTGAAATTCTATATATGTTAAAAAAAATCATATTTGGTTTGTAGTAAAACACATGTGATTTTAATACTAATATTAACACGTGTGATTTTGTTGTGTGTGTGTGTTGTTCCGTTTTTAGTTACATTATATATAATAACGTTTCTAAGTTTTAAAAGTTTACATTTGATGGTAAAATCACATATGATATTACCTTATAAGTTTCAACATTTATCCTAAAACGAAAAGTAAAAAGCCGTAAAAATTCAGTTCCCTCCCACATGTTGTAACACCCCGCTCAAGCGGAAACCCGAGGTGTACAGTAATATGGATATCAAGAGACCAAGATTACAAATAAAAGTAGATACAAGGGATATATGAAAGTGTGTAAGGACACGAATTCCATCTTTTTGGCCCCTAATTGGGATGTTCCCACAAGATGGAATTCGACTTATAATATGATTGGATATGGTTTACGCCAACAAGGTACTTTAACCTATTATCATGCCGAGTTAGTGCCTAAATATCGGGTTACACCATTTCCGCTTGAAAATTGGGATATTATTCAAAAACTAAGCCAATTGCTCAAAGTTTTTAAAACCGCAACAACTTTATTTTCGGGTGTTTATTATCCCACTAGTCATTTAGTCCTTAAACAAATTGGTTTTATGGTTACAAAGTTGGACGATTTCGAACGTGAAGGTCGGTTGTATTTTGAAATGGTAACGCCCATGAAAGAAAAAATGAGAAAATATTTTGCTACATTGTCACCTTTAATTACCTTTTCAGCCGCATTAAACCCGTGTTTGAACAAGGAACATCTAATGCGAAAAATCTTTACAAAATTGGATATCGTTATTGACCCATTATATGTCGATAACGCCATAGTCGAATTTGATAAATCTTTTACAGGGTTATTTGGGGTTTATTTTAACAAGTATAAAACCCCATCAAATGTGGGTGAATCAAGTTCTTCTATGACGTCGACCTATGAAACCTATACTAGCACGGACCCGGAAATTGACTTGTTTAACAATTTAAAACGAGAAACACTTAAACGTGCTAGGGGAAATGGGAAACAAACACTGAATATGGGAGGTATACGGAACCGATTTATTAGCCACTATGGGAGTTGAATAATTCTCCAACTTAGAGGTTTTGGCTTGGTGGAGAGCACGTGAATCTCAATTTTCCGTTCTAGCCGCCATGGCCAAAGATCTATTAACCGTCCAAGCTTCTTCGGTAGCTTTGAAATCCGCTTTTTCTCTTAGTGGTAGGGTATTATCTTTACGGAGAACAAGACTCACAGCGGCGTCATTGGAGATGTTCATTTGTTTGAAGGATTACTTAGAGGCGGCCGAACGTACACAAGACCACCAAAATCTTGAAGGTGAAGTACTCGATATCATGGTGGAACAAGGAGTTGCGATATCACTTTCTGATGAAAAAATCGCTATCGATGAAGCTTTCTGAGCATCTAGCTCCGAAGATGAACCCGTTGAAGATGACTTTATTGAAGTAGACGAAGATTAAGAATGAATAAATCAATTTCAAATTTCCAATGTTATTAGTTACATTTCATATTAAAAATAGTATTTTTTTTTTTCCGAACATTTTAATTCCAGTTATCGTAATATTAAGATTATGAAGATGTATTTCAAGTTTTTTTAGTAGAAGACAACGTTTAGGTATGATGTGTTACAAGTTCGTTTAATAAAGTTGAAGTTTAACGTGTTTTTCAACTTACGTTTTTTTCTTTTAATGTTATTAGTTACATTTCATATAAAAAATAGTACTTTTTTCGCACATTTTCCTTAATAATTATCGAAATATTAAGTTTTGAAGATGTGCTTCAAGCTTTTTCAGTAGAATACAACGTTTATGTATGATGTGTGTCAAGATTGTTTAAAAAATCGAATTTTAACGTGTTTTTAAAAGTTACGCTTTTTTTTATTAAATACCAAAACCGATTTTTAACCGGGTTTTGTACCCGAACCGAAAGTTGGTGTTTGTCTCCTATATATCATTAGTAGTACTGCTCCTACTTCCTGGTGGACTATTTACATGATCATTAGTACCATTGCTAGACGACGAAGCGTATCAAACTTTGTAATACACGCTTATGGTATCACTTGATCATTAACCCTGATAGATGGAACAATATCACTTTGTTACATATTTGTTCGTACATGAGAAACATGTAAAATTAGAGTGTCTAAAATTTATTATCACATTTTCAAGTGCATATATTTTTATATTTATAAACACTTATAAATGCAAACATTTATTTTTCCTACAATTATAAATAAGAAAATTAGTAAGATCTTGTATAACTTTTCGCACTTTTACATGTCAAAAGGATTGTGTATGTTTACAAACTAGTTTTTATGCTCGAGCGTTGCGGTGAGTTTAAAAACTTATATTTTAATCGATAGCCTATAATCAAAAACAATGATGTAAAATTAAGGGAAGTTATAAAACGTAACACAAAAAGGAAAATATAAAATTAAAAATCAACAATTGTTCGAAATCAATATATAACTACTTTATTCAATAGTCTAACTTAAAAAATGTAACGTAATCCAAAAAAGTAAGTTAAAACCCAAAATCAACAAATAAGCGAAATAAAGACGTAACTATTTTATTTAATAACATAACACAAAAAGTAACTAAATTTTTGAAAAGAAAAAACGTAACAAAAAAGAAGAAGCTTATATTAAAAATTATTGATCAACCGAAATGAATGGGTAATACTCTATTTAATAGTATAATCTAAAGAAAAAAAAAACCTATAATTCAGAAAAAGAAAAATATTAAAAATTAAATTTAAATATACATACTAACTGTTTGGAACATGCTAATTGTCTGTTTTACCATTAATCATGTTAACCTCACATTTCTAAATGTTAGTATGGGGAATGAGAACAAACTATACAAAATAAAAAACAATTTATGCTCTACTCAAAGCTCGTAAAAATAAGCGTGTGCAAATTACATAATTGTTGTAGTGGACTCAGCTAGTTTAAGATAAATATATTAAAAATAAAGTAGTGGTCAACTTGTCGAAAAGCATGGACAAAAGTTATATTGACCTAGAACTCAATTCAAAGGCCAAAAAAAGCTATAAAGATGAAGCATTATTATTGGGGTGGTTTTGTGGGGAAGCATATCCCATTCTCACTAACTTATACCAAGGCACAAACCTATGCCATTGGTACAGGGGATGTTTGTTTCGGCTTATGTCGGGCTCTCATAAGTCCAATTTTTTCGGCTTATGAGCTTATCAATTTGAGCTTATGAAATTAAATAAGCCATAAACTCAAATTGATAACCTCATAAGCATGAAAAATTGGGTTTATAAGCTTATCAAAATTTATATAAATTCATAAGCCCGTTACATAAGCCGAAACAAACACCGCTTAATTAACCACAGCATGTAAAGCAAAAACTTCAAAGCAACCAAAGGTGGAAGAATATTTAAAGGTGATAGGCACTAACTTAAGTGGAAGAGTGTGCCTTAAGTACTTGATTGAGACTCCTGGATTATACTAAATTATCTTTCATTTGTGGCAGTATAACCTATATTATAGTATTCTGAGCTACTGTTGTGTCACATATAAGTTAATCAACTCTTTAAGGTTTTAGGTTTATAATAATGTAATAATATTAGTGGTGAAGTAATTAAAGTGAATTTGATCGATGGTGGTGGGTGCTTGCAGTTTGGGGACCATGCTACTCCTAGGGCGCACTTTAGGGACATCGAAAGCCGAATCTATGTGTTGGGCAGGCACCCATGCGACCTGAACCTGCACAATCCAATGTTGTACTTTTACTTTGTTCTTGTTTCTCGTTTGTGTGTGGATTGCATCACGTGCATATTAGGTGTTAATTTTAATCTGTGGTACATATGTTTTATATATCTGACTGAATTTAGTGTAGTTATTCCTTATTTTCTATCATTTTGGAACAACTTATCATCGGATTATAGACAACTTCTATGGTCATGCGGACTACTCGAACTTCATGGTACAAATTGGCTTATGGGTTGTGTGGAGATATGGCAACACCTATAGTCTTCGACAGCAAAATTAAAGGCACAGAAAAGACACTATATATATAGTAAACGACGAAATCATTTATCGCGAACTTGGATATCAAATAGGAACCGCAAAGTTACTATCAATATATTGTTAAGTTTGGCTGGAAAATCAAAGTAAAGCCGGCTTAATCTCTTGTAATTGTTTTTTATGCTGCTAGGTTTTTATTGGTTTTATTGGTTTAAGCACAAGTACAAGTATTGGTTTCTATTATAAAGTTGAAGATTAATTAGGATCGTTTTTAACTTGTAGGATCGTAAGATCTTACGAATAGAATCACGATTTTAACAATCTTGCTTAAAATCCTATTTATTTAGTAATTTTATAACTTTTACAACTTTTTACATTAAATATCATATATTAAATATCCTAGTTTATATTCACATGTATTAAATATTCTAAGTTTCTAATATTAATATTATATTAATGTTTGTACTATTGATTAGGGCTAGTTTGAAAATTGATTGTAAAAGGTAATTAATATTTGATGATAAGGCACATTTAAAGATTAATATTGGATGATAAGTACTTAAAGCTACGTATAAATATTCTAAGTTTCTATAACTGTTAGTACCGTAAGAGATTAATGTTGCAATGATGTTTTTATGCTGTTGATAGTATTAATGATGCTCTAGTTCATTTCCTTATTTGTAGGTATTAGTTATGTATAACTAGTAGAATAGTAATGACCACAACAAAAGTAATCAACTACTTAGCCTCAATCTATAATCAAAAATAATCAGTATTAACCAGTAATGACGACATACATACTTATCTACATAAGGATCATATTTATATGACCTTCAAGTTTACAAACTCTTAACATTTCTAGGGATCTTACACGTAAAAATTCTATACTTGAACCAACAAAACCCAACAATTTTTTTTGCTACTTGCTTCGTGCTAGTGAGTGTTAAAAGATAACTTTCTGACCGAAGAAACTAAAAAATACCGTATATTTAACATATTGGTGAAGGTGATGCATAAAAACTTACTAAGTTTTAGATTTCTTTTACTCGTAAGTATGATCTATAAAAGTTAGACATGCCAATTTTGAACTCGGTTTTTATTTTTTATTTTTTATAAGTTACTTAAATATATCCAAGCTAGAAATCATCAATTGGATTTATAATAAGTGTGGGGAAGTTAATTATTTGTTTTGTGATTCCATTGGTGTAAGCAAAAGGAAAAAAAATTCACGTTTGATCTCTCCAAACTTTAGAGTATTGATTCTCATAAGTAAAAAAGTATGAATTGAACGATTCTTTATAGAAAGCTAGCTTGACATATACTATATTAATATCCATACCTGCTTTCTTTATCTTTTTGTTTTCCTTTTTAGCATTCTATTGAAGTCCTTAACAGTCCACAAAATCCACTACACCTTCAACAACCTCTTCTCTACCTTCATATGTTTTGAACAGGAGAAAGACAAGACGGCGTTACCAACTTGTTTTCGTCCTAGGTAGCAGGACGGGCATATATATAGTACAAAGAAAGCACCAGATTTGGCTCAAAGAAACTGGTCAGTGTTCTTACTTAACTTTCTCATTCAACTCTTTTTACATTCTGTTATCTTCTCTATCTTCTTCTTAACACATAGTGCATCTTTGAAACATGTTTCTTATTTGCAAACTTACTTTCTGGCCATTTCAACATTCAAATTTACAATCACTCTGTAAGCTTGGTAGCGTGAACTCAAAAGGATTAGGTTGTTATCACTTGGTTACTTTGTATTTCAATTAACACTACGTTTTATGTTTAAATATTTCTACATGGTATCATCCTCTTAGGGATTATGGCAATAGCCAAAATGACTAGAGTTTTTCTAGGGCATATGCACTTCTATGACCCATCACTACAAAGAAACCGAGGTATTAATCACTAACTAAAAAGTGTAACTACATATATGAGTACTCGGGTACTGCATGGAGTACGTTGGTCATATAGCCAAATATCATCTAAACTTACGGGCAAGGGGGGTTCACGAAATTTTGTAGAAGGAGGAAAAGTTTAGGATGTATATGAAGTCGGATTCTTGCCTTCTTCAATTCATAGATGATTTTTAACTAGTCAAACCATAAATTGAACAATAAGCATTTGACCTTTGTTTCAATCTACAAATTCATATTCGAATTCTTAGCTCTTGTTTTGGAGAGTATTCAACTTGGTAATGCTAAACTAAGAAACGAAGAGTGAGTTTGTCTCTTTCGAAGTTCCATTCGTTTTAAATTTATAATTCAAAATTTACCAATTATTAAACCGGAAGTTACCACTTATATATGAAATTTATATAATTAATTTTCTAATTTTTATTCAATTACCAGATATATTATTGTTTCAATTTGAAACAAATGTATTTTAACAAAAAATTGTATTTATTTAATGTTGTTAACCAATGCGATGAGAACAAGTTAGAAAAACCCTTGTTATAAATACTTATATTCGTAACATTTAAAATTTTCAGTTAATAAATATATTTATAGTGACAAAATTGTTACATATGAATTATGAAGAAATGAAGGGGACAAAAAAGGGTGGTTTAACAGAAATTGAAGTTCAATCAAACCAAAAAATTAACTTATGAAAACATATCAAATAAACTCAAACAAACATCCCCTAAGACAACAATCCCAAATATTGAAAAGACAACCATATCCTTAAGACAATACACCTCAAACCATTAAGCTACAATGACTCTTTCTCTGTAATTTGGTCAAACTACCAATTTTTAAGAAGGGCAACACCCAAAAATAACTTAGCTTCAAAAATGTGTTCGTTTTCTAAATATTTGTTATAAGAGGGGGCACCTCCCTGAAATCGCCTCATCATACCACGAAAAAAAAGGTTTGTTAAAGTTTGATTTGTATACCTGATTAGAAGTAGATATTTAGAGTTATTTGTGATGGTGAACTTATTTCGCCCGTTGTTAAGTCATATATTCTTAGGCATGATGATTGTTAAAGCAAGAGAGCCAAAAATATATATTGGTTGATTTTTCCTTTCAGAAATAGGAGTAATCACATATGCTAAAATTTTGTAAAATAAGAAAGGTTCGCTACGATTGGTGGACTAAGAGTTGCGAATATTAGTTAGAGTGGAACTTTATTTATACTTTAAGAGGAATCAACTAGAATTGAGATGGACATAAATGTTTCTTAGATTCACTAGAAAAAAGAAAACGATTCATACTGATGTTTTTTTTTCTTGATTTGTAAAATAGCTTAACTATTCTGAGCATCCATTTGATTATCATAATATATTACTAAACATTTAAACATTTCTCCCAATACAGGTAAAAACATTTAGCTAGAATTCTGAATTATCTTGAAATTAAGATGTTATTAAAAGGCATTGACCTGGAAACTGAAGTTGGTGAAGATGATGTTTCGGACACCATTAGCCAGGTTGATTCCAACATTTCAGTCCAAAAAACGTTCCCATCTCCTGAAACTTTGCAAACTACCTTGAATCCTGTCTCTCTGGAGTTGTGTCTAACGTTCAACTCGAACCTAGGTAACGTTGAACCAAGAGATTCTATTGGGAGTTCAATATCGACCACAGATAAAAGCAAAAACGAAACAGAATCAAACACAACCCCAGGTAGAGTGTTTCCTTGCAACTATTGCCAGAGAAAATTCTTCAGTTCACAAGCTCTTGGAGGCCATCAGAACGCACACAAACGAGAGAGGATGCTGGCAAAGAGAGCTATGAGAATGGGTATTTTCTCAGAGAGGTATGCCACCCAGCTTGCAGATTTCCCTTTACGATCTCTTGAAATCAAAGCTCATTCGTCTCAGCATCAAACATTTGTATGTCCGGTTATGAGGATTCCAACAGAATTTAGTAGCATGTCTCCAAGACATACAAATGAATTTATGTGTTTGCCTATATATGTGAATGAGGATGAATCCGATCAGCTTCTTTGGCCTGGAAGTTTCCGCCAGGTGGCTTCAACAAGCGGTGCTGCTAATTCGTTGCCTCAGATATCACAAATGGGTATCGTGGAAGGAATCCGACCAGTTAATGGTATGCCAGATCTTACTTTGAGACTTTAATTTAGATTCTTGTTCTTGAAGAAATTTATTTCCTTTACATAACATTTTCTCTGGATTCTTGTTTGTACAGCTAATTAGAATTAGGCTATATCTGCAAGTTTGCATTCTTGTATTAATTGTTGTCCGCCCTAACTTTGTATCAATATAAATATAGTTTTGCACCAAATAAAACGATACTATATTGATATTTCTAATCCTAGGAATCAATTACGAAAATTCAAGACACGAACTATCATTACAAAATTTGAAATGTGTATACTACTATCAAATATCAAGTCATCTTCGATTCATATTTTTTTTCTAACAAAGCTTAAGTTGAACTATATTTAGCAATTTTTTTAGTTTAGTTTTAAATATTGAGTATGTTATACACAAATTGTTTACGTTAAATCACTTATCAAGCGTATTCAGTTAATTACAAAACCAACGATGATGAAAGCAAAATTCTTAAATTTTGTTCGGGGCCATGTATATACATGAATATCATTAATTGGCATCAAGCCGACATATTTTTGATTACCGCACAATTTAATTGGTTTTTGGTCAGAAATAATTACCATAAAATATGTTTAAGTTGCTCCACTACAACGCATAAATATCGGGTTTAAAAGAATATTGGGAATATGTGTTCGGTATGAATCCACATATAACTATAATTTAATGATGGCATCAAAGGAGGATTTGGTTATGACATGATTTAATGATTGTGATGAATTAGTAATCCTAACATTAGAGGAAGTAAATAAACAACTAAAACCGAGAAGGATTGTGATAAATTACCATTTCTCTTACTAAACAATATGAACTAGAAGTTCATAAGATAATTCATTTGCCATATTTGGTAATTACTAGATAAATTTATTGACCAAAGAGTGACCATGTCACATATATTAGATATGTTAGTGGTCCGATTACAATGTGTCCTAGCGAGACTACATGTTATTGGTAGAACAACTGATTCCGAATAAAATATTCGAAATAGACATGATGGTTCCAAAAGAACTACGGTACCTAGATATAAAGAGATTTCAATATGTTATATCATGTCTACCAAACTATGGAATCGAAATAAAATGAAATTGAAATTAACAATGATTTTATATAGCGCTGAATATATTAAATATTAATTAGGATCGTTAAAGCATATTTGCCAAGAAGTGCATAGATAGAAATGATTGGCTGAAATGGAAAGACGCAAATATTAAATGGGAACTGAAGTCTATCGGAGTGAGATATATTGGGAACTGAAGTCCATATAAATTAAGATGTATTATAAAGCAGTATTTGGTTGAATTTAGATTATAGGACTAAAAGCACGAGAATGCAATAAAATTTAACCGATTTATTATTGTGTGTATCAAACTCTCAAAAACTCTATTGTGTGTATTCAATTTTTATTTTTATATATATGAACTAAGAACCGTGTTTTTTTTTTTTTTTTTTTTTTTTTTTTAAAAATTTAAACCTGTTACACGTCAACAAAAATCCGGTATGTTACATAATTTGGGAAAATAAGAGTTTAATACATACAATAGAGGGTTTAAAAGTTGAATACACACAATAACAAGTCGGACAAAGTTTGGTACATTCTCATGCACTTTTCCATAGATTTAGATTATATGATATAAGGAAGATTGATATATAATGATTTTTGTAAAGACTCGCATTTGATTACAATGAGATATATTATAAAGTGGTGGATGCAAAGATTGGTAATGATATCTTATAAGTATGCCAATATATAAATATTTGATTCGCGTCTAATAAATATTGTTAGAGCTTTCCCTGAAGGATATAAAATGCTTGAAGCATGTCTCGTGATTAATATGCATGAAACATATAAAAAGAAAGTTGTTGAAAAAATTGTTTGATTATATGAAAAGTCCTCATATTAGATAAACTAATGATAACATATGTGATACAATCGCCAATAATTTATGTTATAAATCTATTAAAATCATTATGTTTATGTGTACATATAATAAATAGATCCGGATCAGAATATGTTTTAATTACTATGAATGTATTAAATACATTTGGAACTCGTGAGGAAATTCCGAAGGCGATGGAATAGTCATAATGTGAAAGGAAATACCTTCAAAAGACACAAGTTTTGCCTTGAATTATATATCGACTATCCGAACGATGGAATCCGTACACACCAACATTAAAGTGTTGAATATATATTCCAAGATGAAATCACATTCATTGAGCATTCATAAGGTTGTGATGTCACTTTATATTGATATAACCCCATATAACCTCCAAAAGATAATGATTGTACCTATGATCCTAAAGTACGAGATTTGATTGACGACAAAGCATCAATTCATTTTATTGGTCATACATGATATGTTATTATATCCGAGATGTTATTAATTTGACATATGGATTATATTCCGTCCCTATGAAGAAATTTAGTTAATCCTCATATTAGTCAATCACCAACCGGATATTATTATGAAGTGAAGACATTTGATTTTGTCAACTCAAGGGGTTCAAGTGATGTGATCATCAAGGGAGAAATACGCGTTGCACTACTTTTTTCCCCTTGACTATGGTTTTATCCCATTTGATTTTCTCGTCAAGGTTTTCAATGAGGCAATATCTCCAAGCGTATTGAAAAGTTATGTACTCTTTTCCTCACAAATATTTTCTCATTTGGTTTTATCTAGTAACGTTCTAATGAAACATAATCTTTTAATTAATTAATATCCAAAGGGAAGTCTTGTGAATAAATATGGAGTGGATGTTCATGTCTTACGAGATATTAATAAATCGATGTTTGACTATAATTAGAAGAATGTTTCTTGAAGATTAATACACCAATATACTTTAAATATAAGCCTTTACTATAAGATTAATAATACAACTTTTTATTATCTTTTATTTATTATTCTTTTATCTTTATTATGTCATAACATATTTGAATTTATGAAATATGACCCGTCAATAATGGGTAGCAGCACATGACTACAATATTTCTATAAATTCTACCAACCCTTTTTCATAAATAATACAGGTTAGATTAATGAACTATTAAATGTTAGTGAGTTACAATATTTATTTTTACCCCTTCGTTTTGAATGGAGAAAAAAGAATTGTTTTACTAAAGAAATGTGATAAATAAGAACAAGAATTTGGGGGAGTCAAATAACTCGATTATGACAAGTTGAAAAATTATTTTTTAATTTATTTAAAACCGATGGCTTAATTAGTTAATTAAGTGTTCCACGTGTAATTTGTAATCAGTTTTCAAATTTTCGATAGGAGCATAGGAAAACTTCCACTGTCCTCAAGTTAAAAAAAGGTTTCCCCTATGGAGATTTTTCCTTCCTTATTATACGTCTTAGGATACCATGTGTTTTAATCAACGGATGGTCGGCTATATTATATTCACGTAATGCAAATTGAAAACTACATACACTTTTTAGAACCAAAATGATGAAATAAATACCGTTGTGTATTGTAACTTATAAATCACACTTTTAAATATTTGAACAAAATCAAAACTATTAATGATTAATACTATTATGAACTTAAAAGATACATTTTGTGTTTACTTGATAGGTAGATATAGATCTAGATTGATAAAGAGATGTATTATAAATTTAAAATATACATTTTTGTGTTCTTTTTACCTTGTTTCCGACAAAAATCAACATCTCATCTATCGAAATTTTACAAATTTAATCGTCATTTGATATGGCCCATTAGTGAGCCCAAGAAACTTACGAGTTCTTCGAGTTGGGCCTAATTAAGCCTATTTCAGACTTATGTATTTGTTTTAAAGCCACGTGATTCCAAATAAATAAGAAGCCCATGTATTAAACTAGAGGTGCAACAAACAAACCGGTTTTTCCTTCACCCGCTCAAAAAATCGGAACCGGTTTTTCGTAAAACCGGTTAGGAGTTAACCGAAACCGGTTAGAGATAACCGGAACCGGTTACCACCGGTTACATTTTGTTTTCCAAAGCGGTTTTTTCCGGGTTTTTCAAAAAACCGGTTAAAACCGGTTTTTTGTATATATCCGTGAAATAGAGTATGAAAACAAAATGTAACCGGTGGTAACCGGTTCCGGTTATCTCTAACCGGTTTCGGTTAACTCCTAACCGGTTTTACGAAAAACCGGTTCCGATTTTTTGAGCGGGTGAAGGAAAACCGGTTTGTTTTGCACCTCTAGTTTAACATGGGCTTCTTATTATTGGAATCACGTGGCTTTAAAACAAATACATAAGTCTGAAATAGGCTTAATTAGGCCAACTCGAAGAACTCGTAAGTTTCTTGGGCTCACTAATGGGCCATATCAAATGACGATTAAATTTGTAAAATTTCGATAGATGAGATGTTGATTTTGTCGGAAACAAGGTAAAAAGAACACAAAAAATGTATATTTTAAATTTATAATACATCTCTTATTCAATCTAGATCTATATCTACCTATCAAGTAAACACAAAATGTATCTTTTAAGTTCATAATAGTATTACTCATTAATAGTTTTGATTTTGTTCAAATATTTAAAAGTGTGATTTATAAGTTACAATACACAACGGTATTTATTTCATCATTTTGGTTCTAAAAAGTGTATTAGTTTCAATTTGCATTACGTGAATATAATATAGCCGACCATCCGTTGATTAAAACACATGTATCCTAAGAAGTATAATAAGGAAGGAAAAAATCTCCATAGGGGACAACCTTTTTAACTTGAGGACAGGGAAGTTTTCCTATGCTCCTATCGAAAATTTGAAAACTGATTACAAATTACACGTGGAACACTTAATTAACTAATTAAGCCATCGGTTTTAAATTAAATTAAAAAATAATTTTTCAACTTGTCATAATCGAGTAAATTCTTGTTCTTATTTATCACATTCTTTAGTAAAACAATTCTTTTTCTCCATTCAAAACGAAGGGGTAAAATAAATATTGTAACTCACTAACATAATAGTTCATTAATCTAACCTGTATTATTTATGAAAAAGGGTTGGTAGAATTTATAGAAATATTGTAGTCATGTGCTGCTACCCATTATTGACGGGTCATATTTCATAAATTCAAATTGTTATGACATAATAAAGATAAAAGAATAATAAATAAAGATATAAAAAGTTGATTATTAATCTTATAGTAAAGGCTTATATTAAAGTATATTTGGTGTATTAATCTTCAAGAAACATTCTTCTAATTATAGTCAAACATCTTTATTAATCTCGTAAGACATGAACATCCACTCCATATTATTCACAAGACTTCCCTTTGGATATTAATTAATTAAAAGATTATGTTTCATTGAACGTTACTAGATAAACCAAATGAGAAAATATTTGTGAGGAAAAGAGTACATAACTTTTCAATACGCTTGGAGATATTGCCTCATTGAAAACCTGACGAAAATCAAATGGGATAAAACCATAGTCAAGGGGAAAAAGTAGTGAAACGCGTATTTCTCCCTTGATGCATCACTTGAACCCCTTGAGTTGACAAAATCAAAATGTCTTCACTTCATAATAATATCCGGTTGGTGATTGACTAATATGAGGATTAACTAATTTCTTCATAGGGGCGGAATATAATCCATATGTCAAATTAATACATCTCGGATATAATAACATATCATGTATGACCATAAAATGAATTGATGCTTTGTCGTCAATCAAATCTCGTACTTTAGGATCATAGTACAATCATTATCTTTTGGAGGTTATATGGGGTTATATCAATATAAAGTGACATCACAACCTTATGAATGCTCAATGATGTGATTTCATCTTGGAATATATATTCAACACTTTAATGTTGGTGTGTACGTTCCATCGTTCGTATCGTCGATATATAATTCAAGGCAAAACTTGTGTCTTTGAAGGTATTTCCTTTCACATTATGACTATTCCATCGCCTTCGGAATTTCCTCACGAGTTCCAAATGTATTTAATACATTCATAATTAAAACATATTCTGATCCGGATCTATTTATTATATGTACACATAAACATAATGATTTTAATAGATTTATAACATAAATTATTGGCGATTGTATCACATATGTTATCATTAGTTTATCTAATATGAGGACTTTTCATATAATCAAACAATTTTTTCAACAACTTTCTTTTTATATGTTTCATGCATATTAATCACGAGACATGCTTCAAGCATTTTATATCCTTCAGGGAAAGCTCTAACAATATTTATTAGACGCGAATCAAATATTTATATTGCATACTTATAAGATATCATTACCAATCTTTGCATCCACCACTTTATAATATATCTCATTGTAATCAAATGCGAGTCTTTACAAAAATCATTATATATCAATCTTCCTTATATCATATCTAAATCTATGGAAAAGTGCATGAGAATGTACCAAACTTTGTCCGACTTGTTATTGTGTGTATTCAACTTTTAAACCCTCTATTGTATGTATTAAACTCTTATTTTCCCAAATTATGTAACATACCGGATTTTTGTTGACGTGTAACAGGTTTAAATTTTTCAAAAAAAAAAAAAAAAAAAAAAAACGGTTCTTAGTTCATATTATAAAATAAAAATTGAATACACCAATAGAGTTTTTGAGAGTTTGATACACACAATAATAAATCGGTTAAATTTTATTGCATTCTCGTGCTTTTAGTCCTATAATCTAAATTCAACCAAATACTGCTTTATAATACATCTTAATTTATATGGACTTCAGTTCCCAATAATCTCACTCCGATAGACTTCAGTTCCCATTTAATATTTGCGTCTTTCCATTTCAGCCAATCATTTCTATCTATGCACTTCTTGGCAAATATGCTTTAACGATCCTATTAATATTTAATATATTCAGCGCTATATAAAATCATTGTTAATTTCAATTTCATTTTATTCGATTCCATAGTTTTGGTAGACATGATATAACATATTGAAATCTCTTTATATCTAGGTACCGTAGTTCTTTTGGAACCATCATGTCTATTTCGAATATTTATTCGGAATCAGTTGTTCTACCAATAACATGTAGTCTCGCTAGGACACATTGTAATCGGACCACTAACCTATCTATATATGTGACATGGTCACTCTTTGGTCAATAAATTTATCTAGTAATTACCAAATATGGCAAATGAATTATCTTATGAACTTCTAGTTCATATTGTTTAGTAAGAGAATGGTAATTTATCACAATCCTTCTCGTTTTAGTTGTTTATTTACTTCCTCTAATGTTAGGATTACTATTCATCACAATCATTAAATCATGTCATAACCAAATCCTCCTTTGATGCCATCATTAAATTATAGTTATATGTGGATTCATACCGAACACATATTCCCAATATTCTTTTAAACCCGATATTTATGCGTGTAGTGGAGCAACTTAAACATATTTATGGTAATTATTTCTGACCAAAAACCAATTAAATTGTGCGGTAATCAAAATGTCGGCTTGATGCCAATTAATGATATTCATGTATATACATGGCCCCGAACAAATTTAAGAATTTTGCTTTCATCATCGTTGGTTTTGTAATTAACTGAATACGCTTGATAAGTGATTTAACGTAAACATTTGTGTATACATACTCAATATTAAAACTAAACTAAAAAAATTGCTAAATATAGTTCAACTTAAGCTTTGTTAGAAAAAAAAATATGAATCGAAGATGACTTATTGATAGTAGTATACACATTTCAAATTTTAATGATAGTTCGTGTCTTGAATTTTCGTAATTGATTCCTAGGATTAGAAATATCAATATAGTATCGTTTTATTTGGTGCAAAACTTATTTATATTGATACAAAGTTAGGGCGGACAACAATTAATACAAGAAATGCAAACTTGCAGATATAGCCTAATTCTAATTAGCTGTACAAACAAGAACCAGAGAAATGTTATGTAAAGGAAAAAATTTCTTCAAGAACGAATCTAAATTAAAGTCTCAAAGTAAGATCTGGCATACCATTAACTGGTCGGATTCCTTCCACGATACCCTTTGTGATATCTGAGGCAACGAATTAGCAGCACCGCTTGTTGAAGCCACCTGGCGGAAACTTCCAGGCCAAAGAAGCTGATCGGATTCATCCTCATTCACATATATAGGCAAACACATAACATTTGTATGTCTTGGAGACATGCTACTAAATTCTGTTGGAATCCTCATAACCGGACATCAAATGTTTGATGCTGAGACGAATGAGCTTTGATTTCAAGAGATCTAAGGGAAATCTGCAAGCTGGGTGGCATACCTCTCTGAGAAAATACCCATTCTCATAGCTCTCTTTGCCAGCATCCTCTCTCGTTTGTGGCGTTCTGATGGCCTCCAAGAGCTTGTGAACTGAAGAATTTTCTCTGGCAATAGTTGCAAGGAAACACTCTACCTGGGTTGTGTTTGATTCTGTTTCGTTTTTGCTTTTATCTGTGGTCGATATTGAACTCCCAATAGAATCTCTTGGTTCAACGTTACCTAGGTTCGAGTTGAACGTTAGACACAACTCCAGAGAGACAGGATTCAAGGTAGTTTGCAAGTTTCAGGAGATGGGAACGTTTTTTTGGACTGAAATGTTGGAATCAACCTGGCTAATGGTGTCCGAAACATCATCTTCACCAACTTCAGTTTCCAGGTCAATGCCTTTTAATACATCTTAATTTCAAGATAATTCAGAATTCTAGCTAAATGTTTTTACCTGTATTGGGAGAAATGTTTAAATGTTTAGTAATAATTATGATAATCAAATGGATGCTCAGAGTTAAGCTATTTTACAAATCAAGAAAAAAAACATCAGTATGAATCGTTTTCTTTTTTCTAGTGAATCTAAGAAACATTTATGTCCATCTCATTCTAGTTGATTCCTCTTAAAGTATAAATAAGTTCCACTCTAACTAATATTCGCAACTCTTAGTCCACCAATCGTAGCGAACCTTTCTTATTTTACAAAATTTTAGCATATGTGATTACTCCTATTTCTGAAAGGAAAATCAACCAATATCTATTTTTGGCTCTCTTGCTTTAACAATCATCATGCCTAAGAATATATGACTTAACAACGGGCGAAATAAGTTCACCATCACACAATACCTCTAAATATCTACTTCTAATCAGGTATACAATCAAACTTTAACACCTTTTTTTTCGTGGTATGATGAGGCGATTTCAGGGAGGTGCCCCCTCTTATAACAAATATTAGAAAACGAACACATTTTTGAAGCTAAGTTATTTTTTGTGTTGCCCTTCTAAATTGGTAGTTTGACCAAATTACAGAGAGAGTCATTGTAGCTTAATGGTTTGAGGTATTGTCTTAAGGATATGGTTGTCTTTTCAATATTTGGATTGTTGTCTTAGGGATGTTTGTTTGAGTTTATTTGATATGTTTTCATAAGTGTAATTTTTTGGTTTGATTGAACTTCAATTTCTGTTAAACCCACCCTTTTTTGTCCCCTTCATTTCTTCATAATTCATATGTAACAATTTTGTCACTATAAATAATTTATTAACTGAAAATTTTAAATGTTACGAATATAAGTATTATAACAAGGGTTTTTCTAACTGTTCTCATCGCATTGGTTAACAACATAATAAATACAATTTTTTGTTAAAATACATTTGTTTCAAATTGAAACAATAATATCTGGTAATTGAATAAAATTAGAAAATTAATTATATAAATTTCATATATAATGGTAACTCCGGTTTAATAATTGGTAAATTTTGAATTATAAATTTAAAACGAAT
>CAJVGC010000065.1:21818536-21880386 GCA_910822075.1 Senecio squalidus | reverse complement strand
GTGTGTGATATTGATGTCAAAAAATCCCCTACGTTACAATAGCATTAAGAATGTCTTAAGAATAGTATTTGAATGCATTTAATCCATAAAAAACTCAATCAAATCGAATATACCATTTTTAAATCAAAACCCAAATTTTAAAAACCCATAGGTACTTTCAAAAACTAATTTTACAACACCGTACCATACATTTCCGTTTCTAATCCAAACTTCCACACTACCCTAATAAACTTTTAAATTACCTATATCAACTATTCAAACCAATTTATACCCAATAAAACGCTTATTTTATTGTAAAACCTAGATTACATCCCGTACGAGTTAGAATTACGTTTAGGTGTGTGATATTGATGTCAAATAATCCCCTACGTTACAATAGCATTAAGAATGTCTTAAGAATAGTATTTGAAGCCATTTAATCCATAAAAAACTCAATCAAATCGAATATACCATTTTAAAACCAAAACCCAAATTTTAAAAACCCATAGGTACTTTCAAAAACTAAATTTACAACACCGTACCATACATTTCCGTTCTAATCCAAACTTCCACACTACCCAAATAAACTTTAAAATTACCTAAATCAACTATTCTAACTAATTTATACCCAATAAAACGCTTATTTTATTGTAAAACCTAGATTACATCACGTACGAGTTAGAATTACGTTTAGGTGTGTGATATTGATGTCAAATAATCCCCTACGTTACAATAGCATTAAGAATGTCTTAAGAATAGTATTTGAAGCCAGTTAATCCATAAAAAACTCAATCAAATCGAATATACCATTTTAAAACCAAAACCCAAATTTTAAAAACCCATAGGTACTTTCAAAAACTAAATTTACAACACCGTACCATACATTTCCGTTTCTAATCCAAACTTCCACACTACCCTAATAAACTTTAAAATTACCTATATCAACTATTCAAAACCAATTTATTGTCACACCCCGCTAAAGCGGAAACACGGGGCGTGAGAGCTGGAATATCATTACACGGTCATAAGCAAATATAAACGATTTAAGTCATTTCATAAGAAAATTTAAATGATTCAAGATACAATATTTCAAAAACAACCAAGTAGTTCACGATTTAACTTAAAGTACAAATACAAGTTTTTAAACAAAAATTCCCAAAATAAGAAGGTCTTTCCCATTAAACGCCTCACGTGACCATAACGACCCTCCTTGCCATGCATTCCCAGAGCTTACATTAATTTCCTGAAACATAAGATAAAGTGTCAACTACGAAACGTAGTGAGTGAGTTACAGTTTAGAGTTTGATAGAATTTCCAAAAATAGTAAGTTACCAGAAAAGAAAGTTACCAAATATAAAGAGTTTCCAAAATGGGAATAGATGGTAAAAAGTTTATAAGCAAGCGAGTAAAGTGAATAAATAATAATTTAATAACTCGCATAGTAATGATAGCGAAAACCAGGCGCTAAAAATAATGTTTAAGCGGATTCAGTCGCTAAAGTAATGTGTTAAGCGAATTCAGTCGCTAAAGTAAAGTTTAAGCGGATTCAGTCGCTAAAGTAATGTGTTAAGCGAATTCAGTCGCTAAAGTAAAGTGTTAAGCGGATTCAGTCGCTAAAATAAGTATATGCGTATGGGATATGTGTTATAACTTAACTAAAGGTACCTTGTATTTCAATCACTTGGCATAATATAAGTAGTAAGTATACACTAAACCGATTGTATGGTCGAGATGGCAGCCCAAAAACATTTAAGTAAGTAATTCAATGAGAGAGGTAGTAATATGTACTTGGGACGCTAACCCTGAGTAAGGAGTGACCCCTCCTAAGTATCGATACCCATATGACTAACGGCTAATGCTAATAGTGTATAAGAGAGAGAGATCTAAAAACGGGCATTCAAGTAAGTATATTTAAAACATTCAAGAGATCTTACGGCTTATACATCCATCAAGTATTGGTTACCTACAAGCATCCTAGTTTAGTTATCCCGCTAAGGCATTAACACAAATACGCATGATAGTTTGTAAGATTCAAGTTAAAATGCTTCAAAGATTCCAGTTTAGAACGAGATTCAGTTGACTTAAAGAGATAACAATAGTATCATTAAAGAAAGAATGTTTTACGCATAAGCGATTTAAGTAGACGTTTCAGTGTCAAAGTTTTGATAAACTAAAGTTTAAGTATCGCAAGTTGTTTATAAGTTACAAAACATGATCTTATGCTTCCCCCAAATAATGTTAAAAAGTATTAAAGTAAAACATAGTGGGGATGTAACTCACGGTTTGCGAAGAGAATAGAACTCGGAGTCGGTCGGAAATGAGCCGGGAATCACGGAATTGCCTAAGAATTACCAATATAATACAAAAGTTAACTTCTTATTAAGTGTTTTATGTTTAGAAGATATTGTGTAACTTTTGTTTGTGAATAAAAGGTTGAGTCCAATATTGTTCCGAAAATTTTGGTCCGAAGCGATTAACGTTGTGTTTAGTTTGAAAGTTTATTGTTTTTGATTATTACATCTTAAGTGCTTTTGCTTACTGAAGTGGCTTTATAATTTCTAGGGAAATTTGGGCAGCGCTTCCGCGCCCAAATTTCATGTCCAAAAATTACACCGCCACTTCCGTTCACAAATTACCTAAAACACAATAATACATATAATATAGTCCAAAATAGTCCCAAGTGATTCATCAAAGTTATTAATATTATTTATCTCAGTCTACAGTAAATAGGGTAAAAGTCCAGAATGCACACGTAACTTGAAACGAGTGAAAACGACGATTTTCGGGTGAACAGCAGCTCGGTGCTGCGCACCTGGTCACAGGTGCGGCGCACCTAGCTGCTGTTCGTTTCCCGTTTTGCGTTTTTCTTGCTAAAAACGTTTTGTGACTTAAGGGTTTCGACATGCAACCAGTAGGTACTTTATAAAATAGTGTTTTCACAGATTCTAAACAACTTTTAACCACAGAATCATAGATCTAAGTATTATTTAGATAAAAATCGTTTTTGGTATAAAAATAACATAAATCTTTACCAATACTCGTTTTTGTTGTTTAGATTGAACATGCAATTAGTTATTATCCTCCAAAACTTCATTTCAACAGTTTCTAAAATATTTTTATTCACAGATTCATAGATTTAAAGGATTTCTTGGTTAAAAACGTTTTTGACCATAAAAGTCAAAGATTTGTATAAAAACTCATTTTTAACCGTTAGATCTTACATGCAATTGATTATTTATGTATAAAAAGTGAAGAGAAAGTAATCTACCGAAAGAATAGCTTGGATGTTGAGTTTTGGTCGGATTTGATCTTCAAAGATTCTTTACAACGGTGGTCCTTTTTGAAATCTTTTGTTTGCTATAGCTTTCTTTGGATGTTATGAACGATTTGTACGGTTTGGAATTGATTTTTAGTGGTGTAAACTTTCTGGAAATGAAGAACACTTGAGGGTTTTTGAGAGAAAGTTGAGAGAAAATTATGTGTGTGTGTTTTTAGTGTGTGTTTTGGATTAATTAAAATGAGAAATGAAAATAGAAAAGAGAAGGCAATTAATCTGCCATTGGGACTGCAATTTAGCAGTAAAGGGACGTTGGTGGTTGGTCAATTGGGGTGGTGAGTGTGTAAAACGAGAAAGGGACCAAATTTGTAACATTTTTGAAATCCAGGCGGGAGGTGCGGCGCACCATGGTGCTAGGTGCGGCGCACCGGGCCATTTTTGGTCTCTTGAAATTTTTCGTTTTTGCGTTATTGCTTCGTTGGACCTTTTTGTTAATTGAGAGTTCTTAAGTATGATTAGTTATGAACTTAGGAAAGTTCAAAGGTGATTTTATTGGTATTAGGACTTATAATTTGATTCCGGAGATTATTCCGACACTTGATTCGATAAAATACGGATAAAGTGATTACGAGATTAGAGCAATATGAACACAAAAGAGTAACAAAAGATTCGAACCGAAGGAGTATCTGAAGGATTTCCCGAACTTGGGACGATTGTCACACGAGTGAACATAATGAAGGAATAACTAGAGAATTTCGTCGATAGAATAACCGAACGAGTTCCTGATTTTTAGACGGTTGTCACATCATCCCCGGGTTGAAAGAAATTTCGTCCCGAAATTTGACTCGTCACATCAGGTGGAAGTTTCCTTGGAAGGAATTGAGAGTACCTTTGACGTATCTGGTCTTCACGTTTCTCACGTGAACTCGTGACCACGTCGGGAGTTCTAGCGAACTTGACGATAGGAACACGGCTTCGATTGAGTTGCTGGGCCTTTCGGTTTACAACTTCGAGCGGTTCCTTGATGAAATTGAGCTTGCTGTCGATTTTGACCTCGTCGGGTGGGGCGAACGATGGTCTCCTCGAATGGGCTCTTTTCAAGTGTGAGACATGGAACACGTTATGAGCGTTAGAGACAAACAGGCGGGAGTCGGAGTTGATAGGCTACAGAATCAATGAGTCTTGATGACGTCAGACGGTCCGACGTATCTCGGGCTTAGTATTCCGCGCTTTTAGAAGTGGGCTACCCCTCTCCATGGCGACGCTTTGAGGAAGACTCGTTTGTCGCCCTGGAACTTGAGGGGTTTCCTTCGGTTATCGGCGTAGCTCTCCTGCCGAGTACGGGACGTCTTCAGTCGCTCCCTGACGGTTGATCTAATGATGGTAGGCTGCGCTAAGATCCCGTTGCGCGTTGAGAAGTTTCCGAGACGGGCTCCATAAGTGAGACGTGAACGATCATCTTTGTCAAAGATGGGGGATAGAGGTATACCGTGGCGAGAAGAGAGTTCATGGATGCAACTTGTGTGAGCTTCTCCATTGAGTGGTTTCTCGTTTCGGCGAGAAGTGAGCGGACTTTAGTCGAACGATCCACAATTACCCAAATTGTGTCGTTACCTATTGTCGTCGCGAGTGACATTTCTTGATCGCTTCTACTTTAGCCGGATCCATATGAATCCCTTATTGGCTAACCACGCGACTGAGAAGATCTACATCTCGGAGCTAGATTTCTTACTTAAAGAAGTTGGCGTACAACTTTTGTTTTCGAGAGAGTCTTAAAATGAGTTTCAGGTGTTCTCGGGTAGATAATATTATCGTCAATGATCACGATTACGAATTTATCCAGGTAAGGTCTACCGTTCGGTCTATTGAGTCCATGAACACCACAGGTGTGCTGGTTAGACCGGACGGCATGACTAGGAATTCGTAATGACCTTAGTGGTTACGAAGAGCGATCCTTGGAATGTCGGCTTCACTGACACGAACCTGGTGGTAACCCGAGAGGGGGTCGATTTCGAGAAGTAAGTTGCTCCCTGCAACTGACTGATGAGGTCATCGATCCTCGGGAGTGGGTATCGGTTCTTGACGGTCAGTGTGTCGAATTCACGGTAAGCGATGTACGTACGAGAGGATTCGTCCTCCATCCTAGCGAGGAGCTTAGGGGCTTCTCGTGGCGATGAATTTGGACGTACGAGGCTATGATCGAAGGATCCCTGAAGTTGTTTGGACAACTTTTGCAATTCCGACGGGCTAGACGGTAAGGTGCCCTAGCGATCGGAGCTGCACCAGGAGTGAGATCAGTCTGGAATTCTATTCGTCGGGGCGGAGGTAACCCTGGCGAATCGTTGGAGGGAATGTTAAGGGTGATCCTAGACTACAGGGGATATCTTGAGTACGGATCTCCTTGGGCTTACGCTTAATGACATGGGCAAGGGATGCGTCACAGTCCTTATCAAGGCACTTACGCCGTTTTGGTGGACAACACGAGTCAGAATGAACGTTCGGATTAGCCTCTCTTGAACGATAAGGGTTTCGGTGTCGGGGAAAGAGAAGTGCGAATGATTTTGCCAGGACAGACGATCTCGGCTCTGGGATGGGAGGCCGGTTCATTCTGTCGCCGACGTTGACGCCTTTCGGCTCGATAGGGGTTAGGTTGATAGGGAGGGTTTTATCAGACAGGCACACGGAGTGTCCTATGTTTATATCTCTTGCTTCAACTCCTGTCCATTAGCGTATTGTATGGTGAGGCTATCCTTAAGAACTTTTAGATCCTAATTTAATGGGGAGTCTAGTTTCTAAGAGTACAAAGCTCCTTCAAGTTTCCTAGATGAATCTCTTAACGACAGCTCGGGTTGTTTATAGGGGGGGAGTTTACCTGCGGGGCCTGAGTCCTGCTTCGACTCTTTGGCAGTGATGGTGAGAGCACTGAAGGCTTCTGCTACTTGGGATATGGGACAGTTAATACTGGGGTGTCCGTTGCTTCCGGACTGAGGAATAATCCACCTCCTTCCTTGATTCGGCACATACCTGCGGCAATGTCGGTAGAAGTGTCCGGTTTGGTTGCACAAGAAACAGGAGGGGCATCCACCAAAGTGGTGTAGGTAACACTTGTTGCACTGGGGGTGCGATCCAGCGTACCTTTGGCGTTTGATGACCGGTCTCTTGTTGCGGTTGTTCACTATTGGTTGGTAACTAGCTTTTCGTTTTCTTTCCTTCCTCTTAGGGATAGGAACCGAAGAGGAAAGGGGGCTATTGATTTGGGAGCCTTCTCCCTTCTCGATCCTCATAGTAGCTGGAAGGGTAGGAGAGTCACTGATATTGGGTTCTGAGTGAGGGGCGTAGGGGTTCACATCCCCGAAGATTCTCTCGTTAATTCCGGCGATCACTTGCGCGATCAAGTCAGGTATTGCTGCGTTGAGCTGAGCCGTGACCTTATCTGCGAGGGTGCTGGCATTCAGGTGCGAGGGTGCCATGGTTCTACAACAAACAAGAATTTTGGTTTAGTACGCACGAATTGATCATGACATGAATATGATTCAATGAAAAGAAATTTTGCAATCACACAAGGTTAATATATCAGAATAGGTAGTACGCTTGATAAGATTCCAAAGGGTTCACACTGTATAAGATTCATATATGAGAGATGGTTTACGCAATACAAGATTCACAAGGTAATTAATAAGAGATGATAGTAAGCGAAACGTCATTCATTAATTAGGAGAGTTGGTACAAAGTTTGAAATAGAAAGGTACAATACGATACAATAATGAAAATAAAGGAATGGCACGAAGTCGTATACATTGAAAATTACAACTCGGCCCATAATACGATACAATAAAGGAAAGACTAATGGTGCCTCTCCATGAACATTTTGGCCATCATGACCACCATCAATGTGCCCATCACAAGGCACACACCGATGAGGTGCTGCACCGTCCGTGCCGTGGTCCTAGTCGATGCGATGACTCGCATCGACTGCTCAGACAACTGGCGAGCAGCGTCGGTGACCTCGCCAATCAAGTGGCCCTGCTGTCGGGCCTCTTGGGCGAGTTCCCTTACCTCGCGGTGGAGATGGAGGAAAGCGGCCGGTGGTGGGGGTTGTGGCATCTGCTGCCTTGCTGCTTCGGCTTCGCGAGCGCGTTGCATCTCTTCTCGTTGGAGCTGGCGCTCCCACGAGTAATGGTCCATTACCGAGGTGCGTGGGACCTCGGGAATCGGGTGATGGTAGGGGTTGAGAGGTGTTGGGGGCCTGTAGGGGACGCCCTGCTGAGCTGCCATCCTGTCTGGCAGTCGGCCTGGAAGGATTACTTGTTTACGTGCCGTTGTGACGACACGTGGTCCACGTCGCTGTGGTGGCGCGGCGTCAGGTACCGGTAGGGGTGGTGGTTGCACCGCCCTCGGGCTGGACCCGATGCTGCTGGACACAGCCATGGAGGTATCCTCCGTGGGGTCCGTGGTTTGGTGACGGAGGCTTTCCGAGGCGGTGTGGCCCTCGGAAGGCTCATGGGATGACGCGGCTCTTTGCTGAGATTGGGATCGGGAACGTGAAGGAGATCGCGAGCGAGATGACTGAGACATAACGGATCTGCGACGTAAAGAGTTTCGTAAGTACATGAAAAAGATAACGTTAAAGGAAATATGTAAGGAATGCAGGTAGGGGTCGATCACGTGAGTTTTGGGATTAATAAGACCGGGAATTTTGTTTTTGACTCAAAACCGTTTATCTTTAGGAAATCACGTTTCGTCCTTGCATAAGTCATTTTGAACTAGGCAGGGGTGGCCAGGCCATGCGTAGTTGAAAAATAATCATGCAATCGCAAAATTAATTTACTAAAGTTTTGAACCCATAATGATTTTCCGAAAAGTCTTGGTTATAGTTTGGTTTCAAAAACTCTTTAGAAATTTCCAAAACCGTTTTCACTACAACCAGTGCTCTGATACCAAGTCTGTCACACCCCGCTAAAGCGGAAACACGGGGCGTGAGAGCTGGAATATCATTACACGGTCATAAGCAAATATAAACGATTTAAGTCATTTCATAAGAAAATTTAAATGATTCAAGATACAATATTTCAAAAACAACCAAGTAGTTCACGATTTAACTTAAAGTACAAATACAAGTTTTTAAACAAAAATTCCCAAAATAAGAAGGTCTTTCCCATTAAACGCCTCACGTGACCATAACGACCCTCCTTGCCATGCATTCCCAGAGCTTACATTAATTTCCTGAAACATAAGATAAAGTGTCAACTACGAAACGTAGTGAGTGAGTTACAGTTTAGAGTTTGATAGAATTTCCAAAAATAGTAAGTTATCAGAAAAGAGAGTTACCAAATATAAAGAGTTTCCAAAATGGGAATAGATGGTAAAAAGTTTATAAGCAAGCGAGTAAAGTGAATAAATAATAATTTAATAAACTCGCATAGTAATGATAGCGAAAACCAGGCGCTAAAAATAATGTTTAAGCGGATTCAGTCGCTAAAGTAATGTGTTAAGCGAATTCAGTCGCTAAAGTAAAGTTTAAGCGGATTCAGTCGCTAAAGTAAAGTGTTAAGCGGATTCAGTCGCTAAAATAAGTATATGCGTATGGGATATGTGTTATAACTTAACTAAAGGTACCTTGTATTTCAATCACTTGGCATAATATAAGTAGTAAGTATACACTAAACCGATTGTATGGTCGAGATGGCAGCCCAAAAACATTTAAGTAAGTAATTCAATGAGAGAGGTAGTAATATGTACTTGGGACGCTAACCCTGAGTAAGGAGTGACCCCTCCTAAGTATCGATACCCATATGACTAACGGCTAATGCTAATAGTGTATAAGAGAGAGAGATCTAAAAACGGGCATTCAAGTAAGTATATTTAAAACATTCAAGAGATCTTACGGCTTATACATCCATCAAGTATTGGTTACCTACAAGCATCCTAGTTTAGTTATCCCGCTAAGGCATTAACACAAATACGCATGATAGTTTGTAAGATTCAAGTTAAAATGCTTCAAAGATTCCAGTTTAGAACGAGATTCAATAAATAGTTGACTTAAAGAGATAACAATAGTATCATTAAAGAAAGAATGTTTTACGCATAAGCGATTTAAGTAGACGTTTCAGTGTCAAAGTTTTGATAAACTAAAGTTTAAGTATCGCAAGTTGTTTATAAGTTACAAAACATGATCTTATGCTTCCCCCAAATAATGTTAAAAAGTATTAAAGTAAAACATAGTGGGGATGTAACTCACGGTTTGCGAAGAGAATAGAACTCGGAGTCGGTCGGAAATGAGCCGGGAATCACGGAATTGCCTAAGAATTACCAATATAATACAAAAGTTAACTTCTTATTAAGTGTTTTATGTTTAGAAGATATTGTGTAACTTTTGTTTGTGAATAAAAGGTTGAGTCCAATATTGTTCCGAAAATTTTGGTCCGAAGCGATTAACGTTGTGTTTAGTTTGAAAGTTTATTGTTTTTGATTATTACATCTTAAGTGCTTTTGCTTACTGAAGTGGCTTTATAATTTCTAGGGAAATTTGGGCAGCGCTTCCGCGCCCAAATTTCATGTCCAAAAATTACACCGCCACTTCCGTTCACAAATTACCTAAAACACAATAATACATATAATATAGTCCAAAATAGTCCCAAGTGATTCATCAAAGTTATTAATATTATTTATCTCAGTCTACAGTAAATAGGGTAAAAATCCAGAATGCACACGTAACTTGAAACGAGTGAAAACGACGATTTTCGGGTGAACAGCAGCTCGGTGCTGCGCACCTGGTCACAGGTGCGGCGCACCTAGCTGCTGTTCGTTTCCCGTTTTGCGTTTTTCTTGCTAAAAACGTTTTGTGACTTAAGGGTTTCGACATGCAACCAGTAGGTACTTTATAAAATAGTGTTTTCACAGATTCTAAACAACTTTTAACCACAAAATCATAGATCTAAGTATTATTTAGATAAAAATCGTTTTTGGTATAAAAATAACATAAATCTTTACCAATACTCGTTTTTGTTGTTTAGATTGAACATGCAATTAGTTATTATCCTCCAAAACTTCATTTCAACAGTTTCAAAAATATTTTTATTCACAGATTCATAGATTTAAAGGATTTCTTGGTTAAAAACGTTTTTGACCATAAAAGTCAAAGATTTGTATAAAAACTCATTTTTAACCGTTAGATCTTACATGCAATTGATTATTTATGTATAAAAAGTGAAGAGAAAGTAATCTACCGAAAGAATAGCTTGGATGTTGAGTTTTGGTCGGATTTGATCTTCAAAGATTCTTTACAACGGTGGTCCTTTTTGAAATCTTTTGTTTGCTATAGCTTTCTTTGGATGTTATGAACGATTTGTACGGTTTGGAATTGATTTTTAGTGGTGTAAACTTTCTGGAAATGAAGAACACTTGAGGGTTTTTGAGAGAAAGTTGAGAGAAAATTATGTGTGTGTGTTTTTAGTGTGTGTTTTGGATTAATTAAAATGAGAAATGAAAATAGAAAAGAGAAGGCAATTAATCTGCCATTGGGACTGCAATTTAGCAGTAAAGGGACGTTGGTGGTTGGTCAATTGGGGTGGTGAGTGTGTAAAACGAGAAAGGGACCAAATTTGTAACATTTTTGAAATCCAGGCGGGAGGTGCGGCGCACCATGGTACTAGGTGCGGCGCACCGGGCCATTTTTGGTCTCTTGAAATTTTTCGTTTTTGCGTTATTGCTTCGTTGGACCTTTTTGTTAATTGAAAGTTCTTAAGTATGATTAGTTATGAACTTAGGAAAGTTCAAAGGTGATTTTATTGGTATTAGGACTTATAATTTGATTCCGGAGATTATTCCGACACTTGATTCGATAAAATACGGATAAAGTAATTACGAAATTGGAACAGTACGAAAACAAAAGAGTAACAAAAGATTCGAACCGAGGAAGTAACTGAAGGGATTTCCCCAAACTTGGGACGATTGTCACACGAGTGAACATGATAAAGGAATGACTAGAGAATTTCGCCGATAGAATAACCGAACGAGTTCCTGATTTTTAGACGGTTGTCACACTTTATCTTTTAAACGCTCTTACTTATAGGTAGGTTTATTTGTCATTACAATGTTATGTTTTAGATGGTCAACAATTGCAAGAAGCTTACCAAGAAGAACTGATAACGAGATATACAACTATTAGAGAACTCAATTCAAAAAAAAAAGTGTAAAGTGAGTTTGAACCAATCAAGAAATAGAAAAACGACTATTGATGGGCAAATGTTAACAAGTACAAGGACAACAAGAATTGCAACAAACTATATTTTCTATCTTTTAAAAGTTCGTATCTATACGTATCTTCACGTTTTACATTATGATTGAAGTTTAAATACATTTTTATGTTTTTATCGTTTTCCGTATTTAATTTCCGTAGTTAAATATTCGTAATATAATTATATCAAATATTGTTTATTATCCCCGCTGCACCGTGCGAGTACCATACTAATTAACAGTTAAATAGATCGAATTGTGAGATTGTGTTGATATGAGTATGGAATTGAAAATTTAACAAAATATGTGAAATGAAGAGAGTTGGTTAGTTATTATTACAGGAGGATATAGAGAGGAGAAAAATGTGTGTTTATGTGTGTGTGTGTATATACATATACATATACATAAATCTATACATATATATATAGAGAGAGAGTAATTGGGACTTGGGAGGCTGATGAAGAAGATGGATATATATATCATATATTAAAAGAAACCTAAACCTATATATCAAGAATCAAGTATCAACGCTTGTTTTTTTTAAATTAGCCCAAACCTCATTTACTTATCCAACATTACAATCAAGCCCAAAGTTATGTTTATATTTTATATTTTTTTTAATTTCGAATTCGAAAAAAACCCAAAAAAATAACCGATTAAAAAACCGGTTCAAAACCGAAAAAACCGATTCCGAACATTTTTAACCGAAAAAAACCGATTTAAAAAAAACCAGTTTAACTGGTTCTTTTTGAACCGAAAACCGATAAAAACCGATTTGTTGCACCTATATATTAAACAGTGATTCAAGTCCAAAATATACAAACATATTTAGCCCATAATATAACTATATAAATTTTTATATCGTAAGTTAAACATTAAATATTATTACATATTTATCTTTAAAACTATATAATCTACTATATGTTTATATCTAGAGTTAATTACATGGGTCATCCCTATGGTTTGCACCATTTTCATCGGTCGTCCCTATAACTTTTTTATTACACCACTCGTCCCTAAGTTTAAATTTTGTTGCATGCAGAGTCCCTATTTTGGATGTGACGTTTAATGTGCCGTTAAGTCTTATCATGTGAGAAAACATGTGAGGGCAAATTCGTCTTTTTACCACCATCTTCCCCATTTACCTCCCCAAATTTATAAGAACCCTAATATCCACAACTAACTTAATTTTTCCAATCCCAATTTCAAAACAATTTAATCAAATTATATATCTTGAATTCCAACCCTTATAAAACCATCTCACAGGTTATTGAATTCCAACCTGAATTTCAAAACAGTTTTATAAAATAATCAATAATAAAAAAAATGATAATCAAATCAATGATCGATCACTTACCTTATTACTTAAATCACCCATTTCCAATTTCCAGATCAATTAATCGATCAAAAACACTGAATCGGTTACTTTCAAATCAATCGATCAAAAACACTAATAAAAATCGAAATCGAAGATGAATTTTTTTCAAGATTTGAAATACCCAGATGATTAAACAGCTGATCAAATCAAAATAGCTAACACCCACAAAAAAATTATTGTTTGCAGATCGGCTTAGTAGGCTTCTGTATATGTATTTCGGACAATAACAAAACAAACAATAGTAGTATAGTCCATGTATTTACTAATGATGTTTTAATTAAATTTTGTTAGATATTTGATCTTTTCGACGTGAATAGGAGTGGGCATATTGACTTTAATGAGTTTGTCCGTTCGTTGGGTGTATTTCATCCAAAAGCTCCTCAAGTAGACAAAATTTTGTGTAAGATAAATATATGTATATTTGTTTTATGAGGGTTGGAATTCAATAGCTTTGTTTTAATTGAATTGTTTTGAAATTAAGATTGGAAAAATTAAGGTTTTTGTGGATATTAGGGTTATTAGAAATTTGGGGAGGAAAATGGGGAAGATTGTGGTAAAAAGACAAATTTACCCTCACATGTTTCCCACATGATAAGACTTAACGACACATTTAACGTGACATTCAAAATAGGGACTCTGCAGGCAACAAAATTTAAACTTAGGGACGAGTGGTGTAATAAAAAAGTTATAGGGACGATCGGTGAAAATGGTGCAAACCATAGGAACGACTCATGTAATTAACTCTTATATCTATGTCAATTTTTTAATAAAAAATAATTATTTTAATGAATAATTCACCTGACCCGTCAATATTATAAAATTATGGTTGTATAGTAGCAGTGAAGTAGCATTATAAATTTCGGTAGTTGCAGTGTACAAATGTTGGAGATTTAGAAATACTTAAACCAATTATAAAAATCTAAAACTAAAGAAAACATCATTTTACTGATTAGAACAAAAAGGTATATAATAATTATTATTTCTTTCTTCAAAACTTTGTCATATATAAAGTATAAATATAAAGTATAAAGTGGACGCTTATTATGAAATGAAAAGGAGTATGAAGTTTGCCAAAATTCTCACCTCCGGACAGGACTCAACCTTGTGCATAAATAGAAATACAGAATTTAGTAATAGAAATATGAGGTTCGACAAAGCGACAATAGATAAGCAAAGGCTGGTGACTTTGCTTTGCTGGAATATTTATTCTGTATGGGGTCCGTTGGTTGTATGGTGTACGTATCGATGAGTGTATCCCAACATGTGGTTTTGCCTCTCATAGATTTTCTGGCATTCAATAGATTTTTTTTATCCATCAAGTGGTCTACAATCATATCACCTGCATCAATGGATTATGAGTTAATCTTAGATTGTCTGTCTGTCTAAGTTCGAATTCGACACAAATTAACACATGGATCCTAAGATATGGATAATTTTGCTATTCAAGATTGGTCGACTTTATTATTTATCTCATTGTATATCATTTCAAATAATTAAGATTTTGGTTAGTTAGTTTCTACTAATTGAAATGCAAAGAAAAACATAACTTTATTTCCATAGGATTATTAAGTTTTCTATACATCTATTGAAGTCTTCTAAAACCGCCACTTTTATGGAATAGGGTTATGGAAAAGAATCGATGCCTCGATTCTATTTGCTAACACGCTTACATAAGTACATCAACTGGGTTAAGCCCTATCAAGTAAATATACATGGGGAATTACTACAATATAGACTCGAATAGCAAGAAGAAGAATCTTTTAAGAAAGCTGGTAATTTAGCTTTTTTTTTCCTTTATACAACATACCAGTTTTATGAGTGCAAGTATAGATGCAAACTGGAACTCGGTTTTCTTCAAAACCGAAACCGTTTTTTTTAACTGAACCGGTTTAGGATCGGTTAAATATTTCCCAAAATTTCGGTTTTTTAACCGGTTAAAACTGGTTTTTTAAAATAACCGGTTAAAATCGGTTTTTTCTTGAAAAACAAATCTGTCAGTTAAGTACTGTTAAGTGTCAGTTATTGTCCGACCGTTAAGAGCCGTTAGGAGCGGGGTTTTTTTTTTTTTAGTTTTTTGAGTTTTTTGGCACCTATAAGTTGTCTATATATAGTTTTAACTAGTTTGGGTTGAAACCACACCAAAAACTCAACTCTTCTTCTCTCAAAATCACTATAATCTCGCATTCTCGCTATATAAATACTTTTTTTTCGAAAAAAACTCTAATTCTCAAAAGTACGAAACGTCAAAGTACGAAAACATAAACACTCAATCACAAGCCTCCGCTTCCGCTAGTAGCAATGTTCGAAACGTCAAAGTTTACACAAATGAAGATATAGCGCAAATTATACAAACCTCCCGTAACAAGGAAATTTGGGTTAATTACGATTTGTGCGTAATTAATGACGGGATGGAAAAAGCACGTTGCAAGAGATGTGGGAAGTTTTAAAGCTCTAATTCAAACACAACAACTAAACATTCACAAAAACGGGTCTTGAAAAGCGATTAGTCAAGAAGAATCACAATCGAAACTTGGTGCAGATGGGCGTATTTATATACGATAATGATGCCCTTCGAGAATCATTTACGAAGTTTTTCATCAAGAGGGGCTTCCATTCAACCACTTCGACAACCCACGACGAAAATTATCAAAGAAAGGCTACAACCGCGATACAAAAAAGTAAGTCCTACTACCATTAGAAACGATGCCTTTTTATATTGAGAAAAATCTAAAAATGAAATAACTGAGGGTTTTCGAGACTATAAATATGGGGTAAATATTACTTGTGATGTTTGGACTGCACCACATGGTACGACAAATTCTTATATAGCCATTACGGCCCATTGGTTTCATGATAACCAAAATCTCAAATCTTGGTTATAATGAAACATACAATTGCTTTTAAAATGTTTGGTTATCCGCAGACGGGATATAATTTGCAAAAAAATTTAAATGACACACTAGTTGAATATAGTTTAGACGATAAAGGTTTTACAATTTCACTAGATAATGCGTCAAATAATACTAAAGAAATAAATTTACTAAAATTACGTATAAAACCACTTTTAGATGACGCTTTTTTTCATTCTCGTTGTGTTGCTCATGTTATAAATTTGTCCGTGAAAAATGCATTATTAATATGTGATGATTTACGTCAAAAATTTAGGAAATTATTAACAACTATATATAGTTCGAGTAACGAACGACAAACTAATTATAGACGTTTTTGAAAACAATGTGTTGAACCTCCCCTAGGAACTTGCTACGATAATAATACTAGGTGGAATTATGTCTTGAAAATATATTATGACAACGTGATACTTTATATACTTTCAATGACATTTTAGTTTCTAAAAATAAGTTTGTATCTATTTTCTCTTATGAATGGGAACGACTAAAGGATTTAAATTCGTTTTTATTAGTTTTTAAATAGGCTACGACTATATTATCACGTGTATATTACCCAACTAGCACTTTAGTTCTAAACCAAATTTATATAATGACTATAAATTAAAAGAATTTGAAATCTCCGAACATCAAATTTTTAGGAGAGTGGTTAGAGTTATAAAAAAGAAAATTATAAAATATTATCGTTCTTTGCCTTTGATTTTTACTTGTTCCGCCGCACTAAATCCTTATTAAATGTTGGCGGGATAAAAAGTTTAATCAATCAATTTTGGAAAATTTAGGCTTACACCATGGCAAAACCCCGTTATATATTGAAAATGAACAAACTAGATTTGAAAACAATTTTGATGCATTATTTGCTATATATTGCGATAAATATGGTCAACAAAGTATCCCAATTGTTGACACAATGTGGACGGGAACATCTCAAGGGAGTCAACGGAATCAAAACTTAAATATAAACCTTTTTAATATTTTACTTCAAGACGCTATAAAGCGTCAAAGAACATCGGCTCCAACAAGCGAATTGGGACAATATAAGGCTACAAATTTCTTTGTCACTTTGGGTATTGAGGGGTTTCACAATTTTGACATTTTGGCTTGGTGGAAAGAAAGAGAAGTACAATTTCCCATTTTAGCCGCTATGGCTCAGGATTTATTATCCGTCCAAGCTTCGACGGTAGCTTTCGAATCGGCTTTTTCTGTTAGCGGTAGAATGATATCGGAAAGAAGGTCAAGACTAACCCCTCAAGCCGTGGAAGTATGTGTATGCTTGAAAGATTACTTGGACGGAGTCGAAAGGATACAAATTGTAACAACGTTAGAAGGCCGACTATTACAAGACGTTGAAGAAGTTATCGAACAAGAAAAAATCGAAATGGGGATATCACTTACAACTACCGCAGTAGATGAAGGTGAATTTGAAGAATTTGACGTAGAATCCGAGGAAGATGGATAAGAAGAAGACTAGTTAAGTGTATTCGGGTGATGGCAATGTCGAAGCTCGATATACTTTACTACACGATTGTATTAAATTGTAATAAATGTTATGTTTGTGTTTTATATTTTTAGTTCTAATTGTAGTAATTAAAATAAAAGTTATGTTTATATTTTATATTTTTTCCAAATTCGAATCCGAAAAAAACCCGAAAAAAAACTAACCGATTAAAACCGGTTCAAACCCGAAAAAACCGATTTCGAACATTTTAAACCAAAAAACCGATTTAACCAAAACCGTTTTTTTTTAAACCGATTTTTTTTAAACCGGTTTTTTAAAAACTGAAAACCGATTAAAACCGATTCCTTACACCTATAAGTGCAAGTGTAATAACAAAAATGCAAATAAGTAAAAAGGCTTCATATAACAACATATGTTAATCCACATTCAAGAAAGTAGTAATGAATCCACACTAGAGTTGGGCCAGGCCCTGCATACTCCCCCTTTTACACCTTTGTACTATAATACCATCAATACTTATTTTTTTTACGTACCAACAAAAATATTAAAGCACCGGCTAACAAGAAAAGTGAGACCATCTATTGCAATAAAGTACTAACTCTGAATGTCTTCTTAGGGTGAAAATTCATTGCTAACTGAAAACACAAGAGAAGTGTTGCTTTTACAAAGTAAAGTGCGTCGGAGCGGTCCAACAATCATGTATAGTAAAAGTTTTGGAAGAAGCACTAGAATATATGCCAACACTTTTATGTCGAGTAAATGGCAAGCAAGAGAAGAAATATATAGTACAATAATTTTCAACACATATTTTTCTCATAGTTAATCATTATTATATATTATTAAAAAATATGATTATTAGAAAGATTGTGCAACTTCTTGTATGTTTTCATACTATTACGTAACCTCATTCAGAATGGTCGTTAGATGCATTTTCATGCTTACATTTAGCACCTTTAAACATCGTTAGCATTACATTTTCGGCGCGTCTGTAAGGTTCGATCCCTACTTGCTTTATATTACGTTGTAGTATAGTGTAGTGGGTAAAAGTCACATTATTTCTTTTGTAACCAGTGTGACAAACCGTGTTAACAATGGTGAATTCAAAGGGTTTGAAAAGTGCTATTCGTTACGTTGGTGAATTGACAAACATGCAATGGGTATTCTTCTCTAATGAAATTGTGGTTGTCTAAGTTAGCATTTTTCATTTTCGTATATTTTCTTTGAAGAGGACGAGTAAAGAAAACAAGAAAACGGGATTTGCATATTGAACAAGAACAAAAACCCTATCCCTAAGAAGCTATATTATTTTAGGTTTATCGTGCTTATTTAAGCAAACCATATCGCATGGGTAAGTACCAAAAACATATCATTTGGTCTCTTTCTTGAAGATATAGTAAAGTAACCATGAAATGTCTTCTTTCCTCAAATATTTAATGCATCTTTCATTCTTTTATGACTTTACAATCTTCTGTATCTTACCTATGCCTTCTTTCCTGGGAATGGAAACTGCCCTCAACGGAGTGATAAGACATTTGCTTAGATTAAAAAGGCGAGGGAGATAAAGAACATGCAAGAGTTAGAGAGAATTAAAACCATTGTGGTGTGATACTTTTCCTTATTGGTGAAACAAAAACCAACTCTATCACCTATATTATCTATCGTCTTTTAATATGGGATCTAGTACTTATTAGTTATTAGCCATCATGTAGTACTTCCTTTCATCAATAAAGATGAATTTGGCATTATGGAAAGCCAAAGCATATTCGTAAATGCTCGCTAGTTTGGCTACCAATAATCAAGTAAGTTTAGTTTCCTAGGTTAGGGAATAAATCATCCGTTTAGAGAAAAAAGAGGTCGATCGACCGGTTAAACTATCTAATTAGTCATTTGGTCGAAATCGGAAGGAAAGTTATTCCATCAAGCCAATCCGAGTCTAATTAATTTTGAAAACCTTGAATTTTACTTCAATCTTTAACGAGTCTTGAAACCATATCAATCACTTGTGTTGGTCTATGTAGGTGGACCGTTGTATTATCATCAATTTTGACAAAACATTGATACATGGGCAGAGTTACATTGAACTGAGAGGGTTCAACTGAATCCGCTGCATTGAAAATGTTTTAGAATATTAATGTCTTTAGTATAAGTTCAACCTTATTTGGCATATGAACCCGCTTGTTTTACATACAAACATAACCAAATTCTAATCTTGAACCCACTTAAGAAGTTTTCTAGATCCGCCCCTGCATCGATACTCATCGGTAAGTGGTGATAAAATCATCATCATGAGAACTTTTCAAGTGATAGGATATCAAGCTCCTCTAGACGTATGTTCGCTGCTCTAAGTTTAGTGTGGTGTCTGTCTACGGATTTTCCTTGTTCCATCTTGATCTCCATGAACTCAGAAAGTGTTGTGTAATGTTCGGTGTAGAGATTAGGAACATATAAAATAGTTAACAGACTTCTACGATAAATAAAACTAATTTAAGTATTAATATTGATTGAATCAAACAAACTACAAAACCCTAAGTATTTATATTTTGAATCTCACAAGGGTATTTTAGAGGCAAGAACAAGTAAATGCATGTTAACAATCACACATAAAATGCCAAATATCTAATTCGGTAAACATGTTTTGATAAGGATTGATTTAAATAACATTCAGTGACATAAACTAATCAATCCTTATATACATATCACTAGATTATTGTCTCGCCATAGCGCGAATAAAGATACAATGTCAAATCATAAACTTTATGTTTATGTAGATTTTAAGTTATGATGAAAAGACAATGTTATACGTATAATAACATATACACCTTTACGTTTATACGCATGTTGTTTATAAGTATAATACTATATACACTTTTATGTTTATACACATGTTTTGATATTTTTTATTAGGAGATCTTAGAATAACAATAAGGTAAATCATAGTCAAAATTGAGCGATTTTATAAATAAATTAGAATTATGTTTTTTTATTTGAGTGGAGATGGAATGAAAAAAGGAGAATGTAATTATGTATTGTAAGAGGCTGTAAAATAAAAATAGTCTCTAATGACATCATAAATCTGATCTAACGGCTGAAATCAAAGAAGTTAATCCATCCAATGGACCTTACTTCGCTATTTATCATTTAAGATCCCTGTTTTATTATGTATTAAAGATTAAAGGATATATACTAAAACGAATTCTAATAACATAAATATGTAAACCCACTTCACATTATAGGACATAGTTTTCATACTAAAACCATCCAAACAAACATATTAACTAAATTAAAGCATGTTGGAGAATTTTCATTACATTTAACTAAGAGGTTAAATCCATTGTTATTTGTTTTATTTTATCTTGTAAACAAAAGATAAGAATATATAAACTTTATTTTTCTAAACTTTAAATCTCTTTAACTTCAATATATTTATATACATTATAAAGCATTAGATATAAAGTGTTAAGATTTAAAAATGATAAAATTACTAAACTACCCTTTTAATTAATCAACTATTAAATAATTAAAATTATAAATTTATGACACACTTACCATATATATTTAAAAGGGAAAATGCACCAGATGACCATTGTACTACACAAAAATATCCGTCTAGGTCTTTGTACAAAATTTATGTCTATTTACATCACTATACCACATTTGACCGTTTAAATTATAACCTTAACTTTTTGAAACCGTTTAAATAAATCATTTTGGTGACATGAAACCCTTTGGTAACCGGCACGTCACCCTTTTCTCTAACTTTATATTTTCAACGTTATAAACAAGAAATTAGGGTTTATCAATTGGGATTTTTGCAGAGCTTCAATTGGGGAATATGGATTTACGAATTTGTAATTGTGGAGTGAATGCTAGATGCTGGACGTCGTGGACATCTATCAATCCAGGAAGACGATTTCTAGGTTGTCCAAACTATCTTGTAAGTCCCAAATTTTCTTCTGTTTTTGTTCATCTCGATTTTCTTCTGTTTTTGTTCATCGTGGATATTTCTTTAATAGGATCCAACAAAAAATTGCAACCTTTTTAAATGGTTTGATCTGGAGCTACCAAACAGATGGTATAATGCAAGGATGTTTGAATTGTACTCGAAGGTGAAGTCTTTGGAAGCTGATTTAGAGATGGTGAAAAAACAAGCTGCAAATCGATTGTTTTATATAAGATTGTTGTTTGTTGTAGGATTTGTAACACTCTGTTTTCTATTTCTATTGTAATGGTTATATGTAATACTCTGTAATTGCATTTATATGTAATGGCAATGACCAATTTTTCCCATTTGGCTGTTTACAAAACCAACCAAATTACCAACCAAATTTACTGCATAAGTTACCAAAAGACAACCAAAACAACCTAAACAAAACCAACCAAATTTACTGCATTTACAAAAGATGCATAAATTACCATAACTTACCAAAAGAGCCAACATAAAGTGGCATAATTTACATACAGTGGCATAAAGTTACCAAAAGACAACCAAATTAACAAGTTCCTACTACATCATGCTACCAGACATACTACCTTAACAGCCAACATAAAGTTACCAAAAGACAACATTAACAAGTTCCATACTACATCATGCTAATCAGACTACATTCCTAATCAAGTGATATACAATCATCAGCAGTTAAACCAGGACCTGGTTTCAATGGCTTCTTGAAATGTGCAATCTTGATTCTTTCAGAATGTGGCCTCCTCTTCACCTGCAACTTCACCTTTTGCTTCCTTTGCTTGGGAGTGACATTGACTGCAGCTTCACTACTTCCCTCACTTTCTTGAGTTGCCAAAGGAGGCTGAGACACTGGAATTTCCTCAGTACTTCCCTCATCTTCTTGAGTTGCCAAAGGAGGCTGAGACACAGGTTTATTGACTTCCAATTCAGTACTTAACTCATCTTCTTGAACCTCATCTTCAGACACTGGTGGTGGCCTCTTCAGAAGCCTTTTGAACCTCCTCTTAGGAGTGACAACTGGTATTTTCTCAGCTTCTTGAGTTGCCAAAGGAGGCTGAGACACTGGAATTTCCTCAGGTTGTTGATCTTTGTAGTGATGCAGAATGGCATTCACATCTTGACCAGCCTCTAGTATGCAGTCTTCTACAGTTATCCCTGGTGGCCAAGCATACCTTGGAAGTCCATCCTTGTTCTACAACACACAGATTAAATTGTTACATATATAAAAAGAACAATAAAGAGTACTTACCCCTAACATTGGCTCTCCATCAATAGGATCCCAGGATACGCCATAACCAATTGGTTTAATACCACCTGGATATGCACTACCATCTAAAGCATCTCCTGGCCCTATTTTTCTAACAACCTTCCCATTAATTATAATCTCTTCTTCCACATCTGTGAATAATCTCCTTCTAACACTTTGTTCATTAAAGGATTCTTCCCTCTCTTCTGTACTTCCCTCTTGTTCATTAAGGGATTCTTCTTCCACAATCTGTTCCCTTTGTTCAATCCTAACAGCCTTGCCACCACCTCTAACAGCCTTGCCACCACCTCTAACAGCCTTGCCACCACCCCTAACAGCTTTACCATCACCCCTAACAGCTTTGCCACCACCCCTAACAGCCCTACCACCACCCCTAACAGCTTTGCCACCACCTCTATCCCCTCTACCACCACCCCTAACAGCCTTACCACCACCTCTATCACCCCTAACAGCCTTACCACCACCTCCACCACCCCTAACAGCCTTACTACCACCTCTATCACCCCTAACAGCCTTGCTACCACCTCTAACAACTTCACCGTCACCCCTAACATCACCATCTCTAACCACTGTGAAAGTGGCCCTACTGTGTCCCTCTTCCCCACAATTTTTACAATGCATCACCCTCCCAATCCTTCTAACCTTAGTCTTATCTTGATTACCACCCTCAAAGGCATCTCTCCTTCTTTTGTGTTTGGGTCTACCAGACATTCTTCTAGCAATGGGGGGTAATGGTTTTTGGTTATTAGATGGTGGCCATTGTTCAATACCATTTAATGGATTTATGAAATGGTTATATGTAGATACAAACATGGGTTTTTTGAAGTAATGTGACACATAATGGTCTGGATTCTTGTGTAAATGAAAGATAACTGCATACCCATGTTCACAAGGAATACCTGACAACTGCCATAATCTACAACTACAGGTCCACTTAGCTTCATCTACTCTAAATGCAGTATAACCATTCCTTACCTCAAACAAGCTGTTTCCACATGGAAAAACCTCCCAGTGCCTACACATTATAAGAAATATTAGCCAAAAAACATTTAAATAGAGATAAATTTAATGGGAAAATCATACCTATGCAAGTCCTGAATCTTTGCAATCTTCTTCCTTATGCTTGGGCAAATTTCATGACTCCATGATTCATGATTATCTCTCATCTTCTGCATCCTTACCATCATATACAATCTGATATCCTCCAGCATGTTTATAATTGGTTTCCTTCTAGCATCCACTATAACAGAGTTGAAGCATTCACTTATTCCATTTTCCACTGCATCACATGCCCTATCTGTAGTAAAAAAAGCCTTGCTCCAGCTATTTGGTTGCCTTTCCCTTAGATGTTTTTCTGCTTCTTTGCTTGTCCTTTTCAAGTCCTCCATATATCTCTCAAATCTAGCAGGGAAGGTGGCCTTTGATGTTTTCCAGAATATGTTTCTAAACAAGACTCCTGTAAACTTCTTTCTGAAGTTTGCATATATGTGCCTTGCACACTGTCTATGTTCTGCTAAAGGTATGACCTCCTTGGCTGCTTCCAAAATACCCTAAAAATGAAGCATAACAAAGTTAATTGACATAAAATTACATTAAGAACTGATAAATATCATTACCTTGTGTTGATCTGAGATGATAGTTAGACCTTCACCATAGTTTAACTCCAAATCTGCCACTAAACATTCCATAAACCATTTCCAGTTCTCTTTGTTCTCAATGCTCACAACTGCCCAAGCCACTGGAAACATCTGGTTATTCCCATCTCTTCCTACAGCTGCAAGCAACTCTCCTTTGCATATAGTTTTCAAAAAACACCCATCAATCCCTAAAACCTTCCTACATCCTGCCAACCATCTTTCAGTCCCTTAAAACAAACATAAAAGCTTTTAAAGTAATTTTTCCCATCTGGCATTGGTTCAACACTCATTAAGCAAGTACTTCCTGGGTTAGATGTAATGATCTTCTAAACAAGTCTCATATTGTTCCAATGCTTTGATCTTCCCCCTTCTAGCCTGACTAAAAGTCACTCTACACTTATACTTCTTCAACATAGCTTCCTGTATCTCCTTAACTTTAATATTAGGTCTTGCCATGATTTTTTTAGCATAGTTCCTAGCTATCCAGTTGCAAGTAATCAAGCTTCCAAAGTCATAACTCTTTGAACATCTATGCTCATCTTGTAAACTCTTTATCTGAAAGGACTTTTCCTTCTGCATCCAAGATGCCCACAGTCTAAAAGTGCATTTGGGACCATCACCTACATTTTTACTACATTTAGCTAAAATCCTCTTACCATCATTAACTGTCTAATACAACTGGTATCCATTAGCAAGAGCACAGAAAGCCAAACACCTTTTCAATTGTTGTGGATTCTCATACCTTTCACCTAATTGTGGTCTCATGTACTTCCATTTAATGCTAGGATCATGCACTGGCTCTCCCAATCCATCCTTTTCATCTGCTCCATGTTCACTTTCAACACAGACTTCCCTCTCAAACCATTTTTCAGTATCTAAACCACCATAAATCTTAGACAAAAATGTTTTATCAAACATTTTAACTGCTTTCTTCTTAGGTTTAGGCATACTAATTTTGCTTCTCCTAACTTCAAAAACCTCATCCTCACCTTCTGAAAGGTGTTCTACAGATGCAATGTCACTCTCATCCGAAGAGTACATATCATACATATCTTCTTCCTCATCATCATTATCACTATCTACTTCAACATTATCTACCCTATCAGTTACACCACCATTTCCATCCTTAATCAGTTCCCTAGTTATCTCACACTGAGAGTGGCCAATGTAAACCTCAATCAAACCTCCATTGTCTTCAGCATATTTTATAAAACTAAGTATATCAATATCAGAATTCAAATGCCTCAATCCAGACTCTAAATCTTTACCAGGAACAAGGAAAAAGATAAAATTGCATAATGCAGATGATGATTCTTCTAAAAAAGATTTAAACCTACTGAAATTCATGGAATGTATGTCCACATCCTTCAAAACGGTTAGCATATCGTACTCATAACTAAAAGGATCTTTTTCAAACCTACCACCACGATGAAAGTTGATCGTTATCATACTTGCATGCTCCACGATTTCCAATTTGATAGTTGATCGATGATTTAGGGTTCCAGGAAGACGATTAGGATTAGGGTTTAATAAAAAATTAAAGTGAGGATCCCAACTGGATTTGGTATTATAAAAATGAAAGAGAGAGAGAGAATTAGTGTGGGGTGACGTCACCGGTTTTTGACCGGTTGTTTGAAAAAAAGTCGTTTATTTAAACGGTCAAATGTAGTATAGTGATGTAAATAGACATAAATTTTGTACAATGACCTAGACGGATATTTTTGTGTAGTACAATGGTCATCTAGTGCATTTTCCCTATTTAAAATTTAAATTAATTAAGTTTTTTTTTTTTTAATTTTAAAACAATAAATTGTATTGTGTACAATTTTAAGTAAGTGGAGTTAATCTTAATAATTTCCAACAAATTGAATGTTTACAAATCAAAGATCTTGATCGTTCGTAAAATTATTTGTAATAAAATATGTACCATCGAAGACAATTATTCATAAAAAATTTAAATAATTTATTATTACCACGGAATCGCACGGATATATTACTAGTTACTTTAAATGAATCGTTAAGTAAAGTTTAAATATATAAAATATTTTAACCGTAAAAAAAAAAAATTGTGAGCCCAAATAAATTTACCATAAGGCCGAGAGCCATGGGTACAATCCCATAGCCTTGTGCCTTTACTTTTAATCTTTATATTAAAACTCAAGATTCATTCAACGTCATTTAAGGAACATAAAAACATAAAATATGACTATTGTTTGCATGTTTGTTGTACATAACCATCTCCAAAATTATGCATAACACAATCATCAAAAGTAACTGGAAGCATTTTGTAAAAGGGAACTGGACAAGATGACTCTCATACCATTGTTATACCATTGTTGGATCGGAGTATGGTAAAATATCAAAGTAACTGGAAGCATTTTGTAAAAGGGAACTTTTATAACCATACTTTTCCAAGCATCATATTGTACGCGATTTTTAGCAAACAAAATATAAAAATAGAAAAAAAGATTACAACCTTCCAATACTAGCTTTATGTGACACCTTAGGCCAGAGTAGTTTCACGATGGATGATTCCCTGTAAAGCTTCATCAAAAACAAATCTGTAAGCCTTGCTAACAAAGCGGAAAATCTAGTGGACATGAAAAGGCGGGGGTGTTACACCTTAGAACCCAAAGATAACTCTTTTATAAGGTTTAGGGTTGTGCATGGCCCGGGTTGGGTCGGTTTTTAGCATAAACCCGAACCCAACCCGAAATTTCGGTTCCTAGAAAAAAGAACCCGTTCGGTTCGGTTTTTATATGAGTTTGGTTTTTCGGATCGGGATTTTATCCGGTTAGTTTTGGGTTTTTTTCCGGATTTTTGACTACCACCAACAAGTTTGTATGTTAAAATTTTAGCCAACTAGAGTTTTGAATGTTAGAAAATAAGTTCGAAGCTATACTTTCTTATCTTTGTGATTTGTCGTCAATTGAAGCGTCATGTTGGGATACCAACCAAATGGGAAGCTTAAAAAGTTCAAGTTTGTAGGAAGTGTAAGTCTTTATGCATTGCGATTTTTAATAGCTTACACGTTTATTAACTTAATTTGTTAATTGGTTGGTCAGAATGTCATAACAGGTCATTAGCGTTGCAAGAAACAATTTTATAGTAACTAAAAATTGAGGTATCTAAAAAGAAAATGTCAAACTTTAAATAATTTAAACTTTTAAAATTTTTCTAATCTTATACAAAAGTTTTGAAAAATGAATAGTTTGAGAGATTTATAAGAATTTCGACCATAAAAAAAGACATATCATTCATTTTTTATATAATAATTACTAAGAAATTATCATTATTAATAAATTATAACGTAGAATGCAACTTACATAATCTTTAATATATAATAAAAGATGAGCCTTAAATGTCATATGACAATGTAAAGACCATTTGATGAGTTAACTTATTTTATTTCAACCGTTAGGTCAAATTGATGATTTCATCAAAGATTATTTTTTTTGACACCCTCTTACAATAAATAATTACATTCTCTATCTAATTCCCATATCCACTAAAATAAAAACAAATTCTAATTTATTTATAAATTCACTCAATTTGGACTATGATTTACCTTATTGTTATTTTTTAAATCTCTTAATAAAAAATATCAAAACATGTGTATAAACGTAAATGTGTAAAATCTCCTAATAAAAAATATCAAAACATGTGTATAAACATAAATGTGTAAAATCTCCTAATAAAAAATATCAAAACATGTGTATAAACATAAAGGTTAATATATTATTATAATTATAAACAACATCCGTATAAACGTAAAAGTATATATGTTATTATATGAATAACATCGTCTTTTCATAATAAATTAACATTTATATAAACATAAAGTTTACGATTCAATTTTTTTATCTTTGTCTGCACTATCGCGGGACAATAATTTAGTATAATAATAAAGTACAAATATAATATAGTAATAAAATATAAGGTAAAAGGCCCAGTTTCTACATAAAACCCGGACCGAACAGAAAATTTGGTTTCTCAAAAATTAAAACTCAAACCGACGGCTTTTAACATTGGTTAGGTTTTTCGGTTTGGTTTTTTTCCAATTTTTCGGTTTTTCGGTTTTTCTAGTTTTGATTCGGTTTCACCCCTAATAAGGTTGACACCCAAAGTTTCATGATACCTTATTCTCCTTCAACACACAAGATATTTCTTTATTGGTGTTTTTTAAACTTTTCTAGTGAGAGAGAAAAAGTGAATGGGAGATGAGAAAGGGAGAGTTAGACAATTATGATGAGTGTTATGTAGGTATGATAAAAATTCTCGATACTAACGGGAAATCAAAAAACCAGAGTAATTTGACGGATTTGCGGGTACGAGGACGGGATTGTATGATCCTCGTACCGATTACCCGAACTCTATTTGAAATCGTTTAACCCTACCAAACTCGTATTGAAATATTATTATATACATATTTATTTCTTTATATTTCTATTTAAAACAATTTATTTATTAATATTTATATTCAGAAAAATAAAAAAAATTCTATAAATTTTTTATGGGTTTTGATATTAACTATGGTAAAATGGTCTCTAAGAGGTTCTCTTTTCCTTTTATTTCCATCAATAAATCACCTACCATGTTTATCTTATAAATACTCAAATTATTATTTTCATTTTATCTATTAACGTTAATAACTACCTTTTCTATTTCCATATCATTACCCACTACCACTACTTATTTTTGGCTACTTCGATCAATCCAGAACACTTGATTACAAACAAGAACTGAAAGAACTCTTTAAAAAAGCAATGAGAAAAGGAAAAAAAAAAAAAAGAAAAAAAAAACTTGTCAAATTAATGATAATTCCAACGTTAAGTTACAACTCGAGAAAGTAAATATAAAGTAGAATCTAATATTTTAGTACTTTAAAGTAAACACGATTTATGGGATTTAGTCTTATATTATATGCCAACATTTTTCATCTTTTTTAATATGTTGATACACATATTTTCCATGCCAATAATATTTTCCTTGTTGGGACACATCGTTTTTGTATGTCAGTTTTTCTTGCATAAAGAACATTTGTTACATGTCGTTTCATTGTGTTACCGTCGATCTGGATCAGCTACAAGTAGCATTTTCATAGAGTTTTGAATGTTATAATATCATTAGAAGATGACTATATCAAACAACCTAGTGGTGATATTGTCCAGAAAGAAATCCAACAAAAAAAAAATAGATTTTATCCTTTTTTCAAATATTGTATAAGGGCAATAGATGGAACACATGTTCGTGTAAGAGTACCTAGTAACGATGCTCCGAGATATCGTGGTCGTAAGGGATATCCGACAATCAATGTATTAGCTGCTTGTACATTTGATTTAAAATTCACATACGTTTTGAGTGGATGGGAAGTCATGGCATCTGATTCGAGAATAATAAAAACGCGCTCACTAGAGAAGACAAGCTTCTTATTCCTAACGGTAATATCTTAATTAAGAGTTGGACATATTTACAATTTTGTTAATTATTAGACTGATTCTAGCATGTTTATAGGTAAGTTCTATATGGTTGACGGATGACTACCCCATAGGAGTATACTCAAAGCACCTTATAGAGGCGTTAGATATCATTTAAAGGAGTATTCGGCTCGTGGACCACAAAATTGACGAGAACTGTTTAACCTTTGTCACGCATCATTACGTAACACTATTGAACGAGCATTTGGCGTCTTAAAGAAAAGGTTTCCAATAATCAGAAGCACAACTGAACCTTTTTACTCATGTGAAACACAATCCAACATATTTTTGGCTTGTTATATCCTACACAACTTTCTACTCGAGGAGGATCGTGATACAGAACTTGAGGATGAAGTGGCACAAGAGCTGTTAAATGCACCACAAGATGAAGAACCTCGTGCTCCAAGAAGCATAAACGATGGTGGAGAAGAAATAAGAAACTCAATTGCAAATGAAATGTGGAATGAGTATTTGTTGCACCCGAACAATGAAATTAATATGTCCATTTAGTAATCTTTTGTTTTAGTTCTTGTAGTTGACGCATGATTAGTTAATGATTTTGAATGTAAACTGGCACCTGGTTAGTTAATATTTGTAATGTGGAAACATTATTTTTGTTTGCAGTATTTCAAGTGCTTAGTATGCTTGATTAGTGACTAATGTTTGAATTACTTCATCATATATTCAGTGTATTATGGAAAAAATGTAGGAAGCAGCGAAAAAAGATGAAACTTCCACAAACAAAAAAGATGGAACTTCCACAAACAAACTAAGCTGGACCCATCAAATGAATAATGCCTTCATTGAGGCGATGCTCAAAGCAAAAGAAAATGGTAGTAAACTAGATGGGTCATTTACTTCTCAGGCTTACATGAATATGGTAGAAGAGCTAAGTAAAAGTCTTAAAATGGAGATAAAAAAAGACCATTTACAGAATCCACTAAAGTCCCTAAAACGACATTTTGCTGAGTACAGTGACATCTTTCGTGGTGGGTCATTAAGTGGGTTTTCATTTGATCCAGTTGCTAAGTTAATGAATGCAGAAGATGAAGTTTTGGAAGCTTTAATCAAGGTATATACGTCGTGTATTTAGTTTATGTTTACTTATTTCTAATAACAAAATGACTATTTAGTTTTAACAGGAAAAGCCTGAAGCTGAAAAGCTGAGGACGAAACCAATTCGCCATTAAAATGAAATGTTGGAGTTGTTTGCTAAAGATAGGGCCACAGATGAAGGTTATGTTACAACAAAAGAAAGAAACAAAAAAATGAAACAAAATGAAATAGTTGATGAACTCGATGAAACAGATCACTTGGTTGAGAACAATGACATTGGCCTGGAAAATTTAAATGATTGTGATGATGTTCAGGTTACATCTAAAGTAAAGGCTCCAACCAAAATAACATCAAAGAGCAAAAAGAGAAAGTTAGAAGAAGATGATGTATTTTTCTCTAAGATTACGAGTTCTCTTGATAATATATCGAGTGCTATTGACCGAAGTACTAAGGTACCAACTTCTCTTTATATATTACTAAATCTTAATATTGATAATTTTTTTGTTAATTTCTCGTGGTTTCTTAATCAGGTAATGGAAAATTCTCGCCCACATGTCTATTCGGAAGCGGAAATCTACAAAGTACTAGAACTCATGGGTTTGGAATGTCATTAGATACCATGTGCATATCTTTTTCTCTATGATCATCCAGATAAAACACGTGCACTTTTTGGTGCTCCTAATGAAATGCGCCTTACTATCCTTGCAACAATGTAGGTCCCAGTGGTCTGATCTACAGGATTAAACTATACTAACTAATAGGCGGAATCTCGTAATCAATAAACGCACAGGTTATAAACGAACGCAATAAACAAAGAAACACAATTACCAAATTCTCAATGCTTTGACTAACAAACGCTGTTACAATCCAAAAGCATTAATCCGAATTCTCTATTAAACCAACAACCCTAAACTGACCTGAACACCTCTATTTATAGAGTAACATGTCCAGCCAGTTTGGGCTTGGGCTCTATTGGGCCTCACGGACATGCAAGTCCGTGAGCAGCCCACTAAGCTAAAACTATACTAATCAATACAGTGATATAAACAAAAACACAATAGAACATCCGGTCATAGAATTCTTGCACCAACAAACTCCCCCTTCACTGATGCTTATATTCTTTGATCAATATATCACTATCAGCATTGACCTGTAAATTCAAACAACCATCAACAATCCTTTGGTAATCTCTACCAATATCTTCCCAGCCCGCTAGAGAAAGGATGTGGTTCTTCTTCAAAATCTTCATGTCGTTTTCTGTCAGATTAGCCAGTTGAGTAGCATCAATAACTCTCAAAATCTCAGTCATGCCGTCATTGACCTCATCGTCTTCCTTGTACATCACCGCTTCACCGGTTGCGGAATCTAAAGCCCAAATATGCAAATCTCCAAGAATATCCCGACCGAAATTCTTCATCGGAATCTTCGTCAAGCAGGCGATAGGAGGATATAACATTCTCCTTGCAGATCTGCCAGTATCATGATCGATCTTCTTCCTAGAAATCATAATCTTTCCCACTGCTGGTGTAAATTCCTTAAATACCCCGGTTTTCCCTTCTTCTTTGATCACTCTCTCGACCCAACTAGCATACTCGTCCTTGTCTCTGTTGATCAGATGAAGCTTGGACAAACAAATGAGCTCTAATTTCGGGAATGAATTGAAATTCTCCCGTTTCTTACCCAAGTACTGAACACCGTCGTATCTCTTGATCACGAAAACCTGCAATTCAGAATCAAATAGCCAGCTAATTATGCCCAAGTGCGGCTGGCGTTCTCTAATGAAGAACAACCTGATCAGTGGTGTTAGCTTCTTTGGATCAAGTTTTCGAAACCATCCTCGTCGTTCCTCAAGGCTGGGCTTCGAACTACTTTCACCCTTTTCTTCTGTATTTACTTCCTCCGTGCTGGCTGGTTCCTGAAAAGTATAATCCTCGTTTTCATCTTCATTCACCGCTGTTGTATCTTCAATTGACCATGTATCGTCATTTCTTGCCCCGAATTCCTGTTCTTGATTGTCTCCACCTTGTTTTTGCTGTTGTGGTTGCTCCCCCTGATCAGCAGACTGATAGATAACCAATGCTCGAGAAGTAGAGGTGATCTGCTCTCTTTGGCGTGCAGCATCTTGATCATCATCGGGATCATACCTTCGTGGCTGTCTGACAGTAGATGTTTTGCACGTTTCCTCCCCCTGAGCAGATGAGCGCTTCGAGAGCAACTGAACTTGGGCTTCAAGAGAGGAAATACGAAGTGATTTTTCAGCGTCAGACTGCAAGAGAGTGACAACCTGTGAAGAAAGCTGCAAAACAAGTGAATGTAAGTCAATAAGATTAGGTGTGGGGGGTGCAGTCTCTGTGGCCCGTTTCTTGCGCGGGCGCTTAGGTGCGGTAGAGGACCCAGACTCATCCGTGCCAGTGAAAGGGCGTTTCCCACGGTTAGATGGATGGAATGAAGAAGTAGCTTCGTTGGTATCCAAGTTAAGCTCCTAGGTAGCCGCATCATTAACCTGAGTAGGAGTAGCGACAGCTTCAGTATTATGAGCAGGAGAAGGGACGAGAACCTCGGTGGCAATTGACTGATGACTCCCAGGTGGAGTAAGAGGTGGTTGCTCGTGAATGACAGAGAGCGGAGGACTCTCATGATAGTTGTCAATATCCCTGTACGTAGTATCGCTGGAGGTGGAGTCCACAGCGATAGGAATCTTGGCCTTGCGCTTCGGCCGAGACTTTGGCTTGCTGGGCGCTGGAGGACCAGTGGAATCAGTACGGGGCTCGCTAGACAGGACATGAGCATCCTCATCAACATCTGTATCAACAAAATTTAGAGCAACGATAGCCCCGAAAAGAGGTTGATTCGTGGGCTGAGCCTCGTGCGCAGGTCGAGGATAAATCTTGAGGCATGTGTGAAACAGCTTTGCAGAACCGATCTGATTAACCCGCGTCGTGAGATTCTGAATGGGGATGTCAGGGATGAAGTGTCGTAAAATGATCATGATGAAGCGCGGGTACAACATGAGTGTATTTGGCGTGGTCACTTTGAGATCATTTTGAAACATCTGAAATACATACTCAGCCACGGGATAGGGTTTATTGAGGATCAGACTCAGCATCATCGATAACAGCAGATTGTCAATATTGTCATGAGATGTCTTGGAGAACTTAAACACCGATACAAACACATGTACCAGATACCGCCATGGGCCGAGGAATTTGCCCTTAGGAAAAGAGATAGTAGGAAATGGCCCGGCGTAACCTAGTAGTGGCAATTTTCGTCTAAGGAAGCGGTTGCCAAATGAGGAAGGTGCACTTTCAAATGAGCTGCGGCCAAGGTGAAAAATCTCCCGTAGAGTAGTGCTGCTGAATATAATTTCCTGATCATTAACTACGGTGCGTAAACCGTCCTAGGGCTTTGCAGTGACTGGATGGAGAAGATCGACATGAGTAAGGTTGGTGAGAAACTGCTGAACCAACGGGATATTAATGGGGGGATCTTCACTGAGAATGAAGGCCTTCCGTGAGTGGTGTAAAAATATAATTGTCTCCGAAAAGGAACCGCCGAAGGATCGTCTAGAGCGAAACTGACTGCTTGATTATGTCGTTTATCAAATTGTCTCTCCATCTGTGAAATCTGTAAACATGAACGGGTTAGATATGATAGACACGAACATGTATGTATGCCTAACATGAGAGTTGTAGAGCATGCATGTTCGTGTAACAGTTTAAGCAAAAATTCATGTAAAACGAACACGTGTTTCCGTCAAGAGAAGTGGCGAACAATATTGTGACGAGGAAGGTGTTCGTCCAGGACAAGTGGCAACGTGTTCGTCGAAGACAGTGACATGTGTGTTCGTCGAAGGGCTTAGCAAGAGAGTCCTAGATGACGAGCACGTATGAACGTCGAGGTTGACGAAGAAGGGGACGAACATGGGTGTTCGTCCATGTGTCTTCGTCTGAATGGGACAAACATGTGTGTTCGTGTGCTAGACATAAGAGGGACGAACATGTGTCTTCGTGTGCTAGACTTAAGAGGGACGAAGATGTGTCTTCGTGTGCTAGACTTAAGAGGGACGAAGATGTGTCTTCGTGTGCTAGAATTAAGAGGGACGAAGATGTGTCTTCGTCTGTTTTGAACATGTGTGTTCGTACAACTTATTAGAAAAAAATCCTAAGGCATATGAATTTCTGGGCACTAAGGAGGGCGAAGATGTTCATATAGATTAATCAAGCACTAACAACAACGAAGAAGATCATTAGGGCAACATAGTGCAATTAGAGACGAACACATCAAGAACATGAACAAGTTTATCAATCAGTAAGAACCCAAATACCCAGTTTTTGAAGATTAACACAAATAACTCGAACATATTAAGCAAAATATAGCAGATCTGGACGAACAAGTATGAAGATCAACGAACAAAAGAAGAACTTACATAGTATGATGATCAACGAACAAAAGAAGAACTTACATAAGGGAATAGTCAACCTTATGAAGATCTTCGTGAGTGAAAAGTAAGAATTCCTAGCTCCAAGTAAATGTAAAAGTGAAAAGTGAAAAAGTGATTTCACTTTGGAGTATTTATAGGCCGAGAGTATGGGCCTGAAGTTTGGGCCTGAAATTTGGGCCTGATGGACTTAAGGAGATTGTTTAACCAACGTTTTCAAAGATAAAGAAAATTTCAGAAATAAAGTAAAAATACATTGGAATTTTAAGAAATAATGGCAATCGTTAACGAAGCAAACATAGGTAGTATACATTTATGAAATATAATTCGATCAGATTGCTTATCGGGGTTCCAAAATAATTGAATTTAAATCCATGTTTGTGTAGTTGTCCAATTTAACCGTTCAGCCTCACACCAAAAAGTTGTGTTTTACTACAAGTAAACTGTTCTTAGATTTAGGCTTGAAGCACTCAGAAGTGAATAACCATTCGACAAGGGTGTGAGATACGCAAGGTATTTGTGAATCCTTCCATGGTACAAAGTGGTATGGAATGGTTACCAACCTTGACAAATGCAACATATGAAGCTAACATTTAAGATAACTTGTATCAAATTTATTTAAAACAGTTTAACGTATTGGTTTAATTGTGCAAGTCTATGACTGAACTTCTATGAAGCCTTTTTAAGATATTAGAATTCTGCGACTTTCTATGGAACCCTTTGATGAGCTTTCTACCAACCGATCCCATACCAGTTAAGACCTTAGGTGGCTAGGTGATCAAGGCACCCCGTGTGTGTACTGACTCAAGTTCCAAAGGTCGCTTATGTGAATTCAAACACTTATTAACACACCAATAAAATATTTTTAAATTTGATAAAAGTGTCTCCCATCTGTTAGTGTATCACATGACTTCGTAGCAGGAATCCATTCTCAACCTTTATTGCAATCAACAAACTCAAGTCGTTTAATGGTTAGAAACTGTAGAGATCAAAGACAGCAAACCACACAACTGAATTCAATAATGAGACGAAGGGCCACAAGACACTGGAATTTGAACGAAAATATTATGAAAATTATACTTGCATGTAAGTAGCAAAAAAAAAAAACCCGATCTAAGACTAAGAGTCATAAGCAAGAGGTATATTCATTTCGAATTTTAGATTACGAACTAAGTTACACTAATTTTTTTTTTTTTTTTTTTTTTGAAGAAAATCGTTGGTTAATCTAAATTGCGAAGTCCAATACGGTGAATGAGTGATTCGAAGCGAGATTTGTCAAACGCTTTAGTGAAGAGATCGGCCAAGTTGTTTTCGGAAGAGACACGAATGATATCTACGAGTTTCTTTTCATAATAGTCTCTAATAAAGTGGTGCTTAAAATCTATGTGACGGGTTTTGCTATGTTTAACAGGATTTTTAATAACAGAAACGGCAGCCTCATTATCTATATTAATAGGAGTAGAGGTATAGGATAAACCGTAATCCAGCATCTGTTGTTGTATCTAGAGAACCTGTGATACACAGCTACCCGCAGCGATATATTCGGCTTCACAGGATAAGACGGAGACAGTTGTCTGTTTCTTGCATTGCCAAGACACGAGGCGTCCTCCCAAAAATTGACAACCATCGGAGGTTGACTTTCGATCGATATTGCATCCACCCAAATCCGAGTCGGTGAATGCTTCGAGAAAGAGGTCGCTTCCTTTGGGATACCAGAGACCCAGCCGCGGTCGGCCTTTAAGGTAGCGAAGAATCCTCTTCACATCAGAGTGATGAGACATCTTAGGACAAGCTTGAAACCTGGCACATAAACATACATCAAACATTATGTCAGGACGAGATGCAGTAAGATACATTAAGGAGCCTATAATACCGCGATAAACAATGGGATCCATGTCAGGATCGTCTTGTGCGTTTGGTTCCAGATTGTGCTGCTGAGGAATGGGAGTAGCAATAGACTTGGCATCGGTCATGTTGAATTTCTTTAGAATTTTAGTGACATAGTTGGATTGATGAACAAACATCCCGTCTGGTAGTTGCTCGACCTGTAAGCCTAGAAATAGCTTGAGTTCACCCATAGCGCTCATCTCGAATTTGTCTTTCATTAGCTTTTCAAAGTCCTTACACATCTGATTATCAGTGGAACCGAAGATAATATCATCCACGTAGACTTGAACCAATAGTTTAGCCTTGGGTGAATCTTTGATGAACAAAGTGCTATCGATACGACCTCTCTTGAAACCGGATTCTAAGAGAAAGGTTGATAATGTTCCATACCACAGACGAGGGGCTTGATGAAGACCGTATAACGCTTTGTTTAGCTTGTAAACCTTATCAGGGTGTTGTGGGTCTTCGAAGCCGGGGGGTTGCTGAACATAGACGGTGTCGTCGATTTTACCATAAAGGAAAGCACTTTTAACATCAAGTTGGTAAACTGTAAATCCCATGTGAGAGGCATAGGCTAAGAAGAGACGAACAGCCTCGAGGCGAGCGACTGGGGCGAAGACATCCTGAAAATCCAATCCTTCTTCCTGATAAAACCCTTGTACCACTAATCGAGCTTTGTTTCAAGTGATGATTCCACGGTCATCTCGTTTGCATCGGAAAACCCATTTAGTGCCTATAGCATAGGCGTCATCGGGCAGAATCACAAGTACCCAGACCCCTAGTTTCTCGAACTGAGCTAATTCCTCTTGACAGGCATGGACCCAGTTTGCGTCCTTAAGAGCCATATGTATGTTAGCAGGAACATCTTGAGAAACGAAGCAAAGAAATCGACAATTGTTGAAATCTTCGGAAGTTGTGACCAAGGCATACATGCCTTCTAAATCCTCTAGCTGCGATCGTGTTTGAACAGGTGCGTTGGGATCGCCAATAATATTTTCGAAGGAGTGAGCCTGGTGAATTCGAGACACAATGTGCTGTTCTGCCGTATTGTCTTGAGCGGTTGCATTATGTGGTTCTGCCACATTTTCCTGATCATTGTCTTGTTCCTCGTCGACGAGTGGTTCTGCCACAGCGTCTTGGTCATCTGCTTGATCATCGGTGTCAACAGGTTCAGTAACAATTTCTTGAATGACGTGGGTACGAGGAAAAACTGAATAAAGCCTCATAGTCACACTAGGAGAAAGGTTAAATGATTTAAATAAAGCCTCATAGTCGAAAGCGATAGCTGGACCGTGTTGTTTTTCAAAAGTGTAACTAGTTATTTCCAAGTTAAAAACAATTTCCACTGTACGTGAAGGTTTAAGATAAACTCTTTTGTTCGCGCAACCCTCAACATATCCAAGAAAGTATCCCTGGACAGCTTTGGGTGCGAACTTGGTGGTATAATTTGTTTTCAGAACGGTGCAAGGAGCCCCAAAGGGTTCCAATCCAGCAAGATTAGGCTTACGACTATTAAGCAGTTCATAACTCGTTTTATTAAACCGTTTCACCGTCAACACTCGATTGAGGACATAACAAGCTGTATTCACTGCCTCCCCCCAGAACGTAACGGGGAGAAGTGAGTCAGCTAACAGTGCAGCTTCTATCAAGGTTCTGTTTTTCCTCTCAGCGACACCATTTTGCTGTGGTTCATATGGAGCGCTGTGTTGTTGAACTATTCCATTTGCAAGACAATAGAAGGTCATCGTGGAATTTCTGAATTCTGTCCCGTTATCGCTGCGCAGACGCTTGACATTGGCTTTGTATACGTTTTTGAGCATGTCAAAGAAGTTGATTAGTGTGCCAGCTGTTTCACTCTTAGTGACTAAAAAGTAGACCCAAGAGTAGCGAGAGTAATCATCGGTGATCACTAGACAGTAGTATTTTCCTCCGAAGCTCCTTTGTGCAATAGGACCGAAAAGATCAGTGTGCATTAGCTCGAATGTTGTCTCGATTGTGTTGATGGCCTTGGACTTGTGATGTTGCTTGTGTTGCTTTCCGAGTTTGCATGGTATGCATTTATCTTCATACTCAAAACGTTTGAGTGGAACTCCAAGGACTAGCTCTTTCTTTGTGATCTCATTCATTTTCCGAAAGTGTAAATGTGCCATCTTTCTGTGCCAAATCATGGCTTCTTCACTAGTTGAATTGGACAAAAGACATGTTGAATCGGTGGTGAGTTCAGTGTTGTTCATATCCATAATATACGTGTTTTTCGTTCTTGGTGCACGCATCAGTATCAGATCCTCAGGAATATCAATTCCGGATTTAAGAATCAAAATCTCCTTCTTGGTAAAATACACGGGATTATCATTGTCGCAGATTTGAGAGACACTGAGCAAATTGTGTTCTAGCTGCCTGACGTAAAATACATCCTTCAGTGTGATTTTTTCCGTTTGTAACTGATCCAATTCCAGTTATTTCTCCACCCTTTTCTCCAGCAAAATTTACTCGACCTTTCTTTCCAGATTCGAAGTTGTTAAGCAGTCTTCGTTCTCCTGTCATGTGCCTGGAACAGCCACTGTCAACGTCCCAGTTGTTGACGAGTCGGTGACCCGGTTCCTGCACACAAGATAAAATTATTAGTTTTCATGGGGAACCCAGGCCATAAAAGACCTGGATTGACCGTTCTCAGTCACATATGTGACTTTTTTGTAAGTTCCCTTATTTTGGTGAGAGATTGGAGATGTGTGGCGTGTAGAGTAATGACTGTTAGAGTTGTAAGGAACTCTATGACTCATTGGTGGGGAACTATAACGGGGATTAGTGTAATGACCTGGTTCATAGTGAGGGCGTGGAGGACTATAATTGTAATTTCCATGATGGTATTGTGGAGGACTTGGGTAATGACTATGATGGTGATATCGTGGAGGACTGTGGGAGCGTTGATCATAATGGTGTTGGCGATAAGATGGAACAAAAGGTTGTTGTGGCCGCTGGTGTGGACGTTGAGAAAAATGTCCCGTGCTTGGTTTACTGTGCCCATAATATCATGAATTTGAAGCTGGACGTTCGTGATGTGGGTTTCGTAGAATTTGAACTGGTTTCGTGGGAGTGGATTTAGCTGACTGCGTGGGAGTGGGTTTAGCTTGAGTTTCTTTTCGCTTGTTAGTGCAACCGGAGGCCACGTGTCCACGTTCAAGACATTTGAAGCAGTTTAAAGTTTCCATCTTATTTGATTGATCAGGGTCAGCATCAGAGGATGTACTTTGCTTAGATTTAATATCGTTACTTGAGATGAATGTTTCTTGCAAAGGTTCACATGTTGAGGTTTGAAGTGGAGCGCGTGTGGCTTGTTTCTCTTGATTTGCTTTAATTTTCTGATCCATAGAGCTTGAAGATTCACAATTTTCAGGTTGTGGAGGCCCGTTTTGGAAGAAACTAAAGTTGTTGTTATACGGAGGTGGTGTTTCATTATACCCTAGACCTTCAGACTTTCCACTTGTACGCTGACGACTCAAGATGGAGTTCAAAGTACTTGAAGAAGTACAGAATTGCTCGAACTTTCTTTCCTGCTCAGTTAGTTGTATTTCACAACGGTTTAACTCTTGGACCTTTTCAGCAAACTTTTTCTTTTCAGTTTCGGTACATTCATATAATATGTCAATTTTTTTGTGTCAAAAGACCGACATTCGATAAAAGTTTCGTTCGATCCGTTTCAGTTTTATGATATTGCTTTGAAAATTCATCCCTTTGATAAGTTAAATTGGAGATGGTTTGTCTGAATTCAGTTTGCTGAAACTCCAAATTGGATACTAACTTAGTTAGATTATCGTTTTGGAGAGTTAAAACCGTATAGGATTTACAAAAATCTTTCATAGATTAAGAGTCAAGAAGTACCCTTGCCTTGTCCGAGTCGAGGTCAGCCATTTTAGCAACAAGGTTCTCGTTGGAGAGATCGATGGTAGAGCTGCAAACTTTAGAGGTATCTTGAGTATCTTCAACCTCTTCAGTATATTCTTCGCTGGAGCTTGAATCACTGACAGTACCTGATGCTTCTTCTGTGTTACTGACTTCACTGCGAATTTCTTCGATAGATGCCATGAGAGCTTGATTTCTTTCATCAGTACAGATTTGCCAATCATATGTTCGATCATCGTGTTGGACTATCATGGCCTGTGACACTAACCTGCGTTGTGGTTGCGAAGAGGTGGTCTTGGTTTTGTCTTGGCTTTGAGTGTATTCAACCTTAGGCTGTTGACATTCTCTAGCGAAATGGCCATGACCTTGACAGTTGAAGCAGCGCACCTTGGATTTATCAAAGCCTGCTTTGCCGGTTCTAGGACTGCGTCCTGTTCTAGTCATAAATCGCTTGATCCTATTAGTAATCATGGTTGTTTGCCATTGTAAGTCCATTTCCTCTAGGTCATCCTGATCGACTTGACTAAAATCTTCATCCCACAATCCTGGATCAGTGATTTTACCTTGAACTTGATTACCGTAAGCAGACAAAAAACATGATAAGATTTCTAAACTTTCTTCTGCTGATTTAACACTCATTGGCATTCTTTGATGAGTATTGGCAGTTTTTGGGACTGCTGCAGATGTAGTTGTATCAGTTGAGGAATGAGTGTCAGAAGTTGCTTGACCATTTTCAGATATGAATGCAGTTGCATTTACCCAGGTATTATCTGATGATGGTTGTCCATAGGGTGTGTGATCTGCGACAACATCGATAGTTAAGCGTGTTTGTTCATATCCTCTAAATCTCTCAATTACCTGTGGTAGAGTTATTTTGATATTGTCTTCGTTTACCTGATAGTATTCATCTTTTATTAAGTTCACGTACACTTCCCAACGCTTGGGTAATGCATCCAAAAATCGTTCTACCTTTTCTTCTGCAACATTTATGCGAGCTCTGGCAAGGTCAGAAAGCAGATTGTGAAATCTGTTGACAATGTCTTCAAAATTTTCATTTATGCCTGCTCTGAACGTATTGAATTGTCTTTTAAGAACACTTCCTCTACTTCTTTGTTGAGCAGCACTCCCAACGTATTGAATCTCGATTGCTTTCCAAAGTTCATAAGCAGTTTTGTGATCTTGACATATGTGTATCGTTTCAATAGGCATAGCCATTTTCAGACTTGTCCATGCTCGGTTTTCAGCATCATATACTCTTCTATGCTCAGCTGTGAAAAACATTTCCACCACCACTTGCACTTGCAGCCTGTGTTGGATGTGTGTATTTTGTGTCGACACATAGTATCCACATTTGTACGTCATTATACCGACAGAAGGATTCGAATTTATCGGCCCATTCGAAATACTGTGAAGATTTGATTAACTTAGGAGGGGTATTAGTTGATTGTCTTGTATCCATTTTAAAAGAAATCAGCGAAGATGTAAGGCGAAGATGTAAGGTGAAGATGTGTAAGTTCACGAAGATGTTTGGCGAAGATGTAAGGTCACGAAGACGTAGTTTGACGAAGAAGTGTGTTCGTCAGGAAGATGTGTTCGGCGAAGATGTGTTCGGCGAAGATGTGTAAGGTCACGAAGATGTTTGGCGAAGATGTATAAGGTCACGAAGACGTAGTTTGACGAAGAAGTGTGTTCGTCAGGAAGATGTGTTCGGCGAAGATGTGTAAGGTCACGAAGATGTTTGGCGAAGATGTATAAGGTCACGAAGATGTTTGGCGAAGATGTAAGGTCACGAAGATGGTGTTCGCAAACTTGGAAGATCCACTAACGAAGATGTACTCACGAAGACGTACCCACGAAGATGTACCCACGAAGATGTACCCATGAAGATGTATCCACGAAGCTGTATCCACGAAGAAGTATCCACGAAGACGTATCCACGAAGATGTATCCACGAAGCTGTATCCACGAAGCTGTATCCACGAAGAAAATTCACGAAGTACCTACAAAGATGAATCCACGAAGATGTTTTCACGAAGTAAATCCCAGAACTTAATCCATGAATTAAATCCACGAACCAGCAAAGAAACCCTAATATGTAATACCGCCTGCCGAAGATGTAACAAGAACCCTAATTCTCACAAACAGCCGCCGAAGATGTACTAAGAACCCAAATTACCAGAATCGATTAAAACCTGAATTTAACCCTGAACCAAATCTCGATAGAGAGCAAACGATGCGTTTGCTCTGATACCAATTGTAGGTCCTAGTGGTCTGATCTACAGGATTAAACTATACTAACTACGAGGCGGAATCTCGTAATCAATAAACGCACAGGTTATAAACGAACACAATAAACAAAGAAACACAATTACCAAATTCTCAATGCTTTGATTAACAAACGCTGTTACAATCCAAAAGCATTAATCCGAATTCTCTATTAAACCAACAACCCTAAACTGACCTGAACACCTCTATTTATAGAGTAACATGTCCAGCCAGTTTGGGCTTGGGCTCTATTGGGCCTCACGGACATGGAAGTCCGTGAGCAGTCCACTAAGCTAAAACTATACTAATCAGTACAGTGATATAAACAAAAACACAATAGAACATCCAGTCATAGCATTCTTGCACCAACAAACAATGATGGCATAGTCGAATAACAAGGTTTATCACATATGAATTTTTTGGTGCTCTTGATGAAATGGTGCTTACTACCCTTGTTTCATGGTACATGCTTATGGTTATTTTGAGTGCGTACATATTAGATGACTTGATTCCTTTTTGTACAAGTAGTATGGTTTCAAGTACTTACTAGATTATATTAACATTGTCATGTACGTCGAAGGCTTATTTTCATTTTGTGTTGGTAGTATCATTTAGAGTACTTAGTAGCTTCTATGGACACTTATCTTTTGAAGTAGTTTTAATCTACTGCAAGTGTCTAAATTTATTTTGCTCATGAAACATGGATGCATTTCACCAACTTTTGTTGCTCACACATTTTATATATCTATTAATCGATTATATACATTATATATTACAGGTTATACATTGCCATGTACCATTAGGTCAAATTTAGATGAAAAACATTAACATGGATGATTGTGATTTTATTGTGTGGGCATTATAGTAAATTTCATATATACATTCCTTTCCTCCCAATTTGAGAACACAAAACAAAATTCACTTTTCTTGCCTTTCCTTTCCGTTTTGTATTACTAGAGAACGCAAACAAGATTATTTAATATCCTTTCTTTTCATTCTTTGCCTTGCCCTTTCTTTGCTTTTTCTATCACCCCAAACTCAAGAACGCAACGTTAATATAGTAACCGTGATTTCTTTTAAAATATTAGTTTTAAATCGGATTTTAGAAATAACCCATTTACACAATATTTTCTAATTCTATAGAGAGATATAACAAGTTTTGAAAGACATTTTTAAATGATTAACCCTAAAATTACTATCCACCACTCGTTGAAAAAGTAGTGATGATCGTGATGAAAGTTAGAATGCTATAAAATGTTGGCTTATGAAAATACAAGAAGCTGTTCTTAAAGTTGTAGAATAAGATAATGATACTAGAATAAGAAGTGAAACTAAGTCACTAACAACAAATGAACTTGTCATTTTGAGTTTTTAGTAGAAACAATCATTTGGTTTGAAATCTTATATTCGTTAATTTGGTAAGCGAGAAGTAACAATCTAAAGATATAATTATTGAGGTTGCTATTTTAGAAATGAAAAGACTTATTTCTGTGTTTGAGAAGTTTAAAAATACATATTTTACTAATGCGATAGACAATGCTGAAAAAACTAGCCTTTAAATGAATTTATTAGTCCCTAAAAAACATGAAATTTGCATGAAAAAACCATTTAATGATAATCCAAATGATTAAGTTGCTGTAGCACCATCTATTGAAACACATTTAAGATTATTATTATTGAATATTGTTTATCAAACAATTGTTTATCCTATATGTCTTTAAGGCCTCCTATTTGACCTTAGTTTTTTTCTTTTAAAACTTTTTATGTTTGTGAGTCTCTTATTTAATTATTGTACAGGGCCACGAAACTTCATGTCCCATCCTAGTATTGTGTTTAGCAAGCTAGTCTTTGTTGGCATTGAGTGACCAATTGATTAACCTTAACATGTCTAGGTAAAATGTATGTGGATGTGTAGGAATAATTTATGTATATAACTAAATCAAATAAGTGTGAACATACACCCGCTTAATAACTAGATATAAGTTTCACAACATTTAATAAATTATTTGTTAAATATCTAAGTAATCAATTAACTAAATCTCAATAAGTTAATTTATTGGACCATTAACAAATATCTAATAAATAAATTTCCGATCAAAAGATATATCAAACAATTAACTATTAGTCTTTGCTTGTGACCGAATAATTAAAATGATAGACTTAATATAATTTAATATCAATGACATAACTTTGAAATACACGTTTCACGATCAAACATAAAACCAATCCGAAATTATATCATCAAAAGATAACATTTTCGAACTATCAAAATAATAATTTCACTTTTATATGAACCGTGTAGTAGATGGGTTGTCTGCTTGAATTTTGTTTACTTTTCGGTAAGTTTTGTTTTTTGATTATTTTTTTTATTTGGAATTTTAAGTTTTATCTTTTCTTTTTATTATGATATATATTAAATAAAGTGATTATTTCTTAGTTTCGATTAATTATTAACTTTTAGTTTAACACTTATCTTTTTAAGTTATTTTCTCTTTTCTTCAACTTTTTGGTTTTATTTTTCCTTTTGAGATTACGCTATTAGAAATATGGTAACTACGTCATTATCTCGACTATTTATTATTTTTTTAATTTAGCTTTTCTTTTTAGATTAATTTGTTAAATAAAACATTTACGTCTTTATTTGGATTTTGTTATACAACACAATCAAATGTATAAACTATATATTTTCATTTATTTTTTTGTTACATGTGCACCGGATTAATTTTGATCCCACTGTATCATTGAAGGGGAAAAAATCTAGTTTTTCTAACATTTATATCTTAAAAAATTATCTTTAATATATAATAAAAAATTGACCTTAAATGCCACATAGCGAAGTAAGGTCTATTGGATGAGTTAATATATTTGATTACAACCTTTAGATCAGATTGATGTTATCATAAAAAACTATTTTAATTTACACCCTCTTACAATACATAATTACATTCTCTTTTTTATTACATCTTTACCGAAATAAAAAACATATTCTAATTTAATTATAAAATTGCTTAATTTGGACTATGACTTACCTTATTATTATTTTGAAATCTCTTAATACAAAATATTAAAACATGTGTATAAAGGTAAAGGTATATATATTTATACGTATAACATTATCTTCTTAATATAAAGACAATCATAACTATCAGGTTGTATATTAATAATGTAGAACATGATACCGTTTAAATTGAACAAAATACAAAGTACATACAATGTAACGAAATTACATAAAAATGTAAACGGAAGTAAATGAAATTACTACCAAAGCTCGTGATAAACACGATTCCCTTAAAACAAATTTCGCGTATATTCACACGAATTGTTTCCCAGGGTACAATGACAAAAACAGTTTATTACGAAACTGCCGGAGCAAACAACTTGCCTGAAATTCAATCGGAAATATCACAGTAAGATTAATCGGAAAATTGGTGTGTGTGATTGAGCTAAGACGCTCCCTTTTATAGCCCAAAGGAAAACGTCTGAGATTAATTCAATTCAATGGCATTAAACCTGAATTAAACCAAAGAATCGTAACTGACTCAAATAGCGTAACTATTAGTTACGCTACGTAACTAATAACTACGGTACGTAACTATCAGTTACGTTATCGTAACAGTTTCAGCTACGTTAACAACGTAACTGTTAGTTGCGCTACGTAACTGTTAGTTACGCTAGCGTAACAGTTTGTTACACCCAAACACCCATCTTTAAGTGTCGATATCTCATTCACCTTAACTTCGTTTTGGACGTATAATATATCGTTGCAAAGCCCTTTCTAAGGGCTACACATTCATATTAAATATTCTTCGTAAATATTGAATATGCATCACTTTATATACGTCCAAAGTTGATGAAAAATTATGTTTTCATCAATATTTTTTCAACAATCCCCAACATGAATGAAGATCGATCAAAACAACACTTAATCCCGATGAAACTTCGGCGGTTGAATCCTGCATTGGATAGGTAGGTGTTACCCTTTGAACCTTCCCTTATGAAATGCACTTAGTCTCCTAACTGTCAGTAGATCTTGATGTCTTTGAACTGAGTTGTTATTTGCGTAGACGACAATACATTTCACGCAGGACTCTTCCTGACAATGTCAACTCCTCATATCCGTGTTCGTTATGGTCATGAACACTATCCTAATTTTGCGAGAGCTTTTAGGAATTAAGCCCTTATAATTCCCTTCGAAAGGACCCCACTTCTCTCTAACATAGGTGATTCGTTAGAAATCATTATACCACATATGGTTATTTCTTAGAATCATTAAAAGCCGTATGTTTATCTTTCACCTTGTCACTTATCTTAGGAATGGAATAGGAAGTTTGTGAATTTCTGAACTCCCTTACATGGTTTAGGAGGTAGATAAACTACCCCCCCCCCCCCCCCCCCACACACACACAGTGACCTCCCTTCATTCATACAACTAGGTTGTCCTATTGAACCCAGATCTTGGGATCTCCAGTCAACTGGGTTAGGTTTCCTTTTCATAAACTTATTCATTCAAGGGCTTTAGTCCCATTCCTTTTGACGACTTACTAACTAACTCTCTGCTTAAGCCTTTCGTAAGGGGATCCGTTATGTTATCCATTGACTTCACATAGTCAATTGAGATAACTCCAGTTGAGAGTAGTTGTCGTATCGTGTTATGTCTACGTCCAATATGTCTTGACTTACCGTTATACATTATGCTATGAGCTCTGCCAATTTCTGATTGACTATCACAATGTATACATACGGTCGCTACCGGTTTAGGCCATCTTGGTATGTCTTCTACAAATTGACGCAACCATTCTGCCTCATCTCCATATTTATCGAGGGCAATAAATTCAGATTCCATCAGTGATCTTGCTATAACCGTTTGTTTGCAAGATTTCCATGCTACAGCAGCACCTCCAAGTGTAAACACGTATCCACTTGTTGATCGGGAATCTTTAATAATAGAAATCCAATTTGCATCACTCTATCCTTCGATAACAGCTGGATGTCTATTATAGTGTAGTCCATACTCTCGCGTGTATCTTACATACCGAATTGTATCTTGCCATACTTTTCCAATGATCAGAACTCGGATTGCTGGTGTACCTACTTAGCCTACTAACAGCGTATGCTAAGTCGGGTCTGGTACAACTCATCAGATACATTAGACTACCAATGATTCTTGAGTATTCTAGTTGGGAGACACCTTCACTTCTATTCTTAGATAGATGTTGACTGGTGTCTATTGGAGTTCTAGCTAGGCTGGAATCCCCCACATTGAATCGCTCTAGAATCTTTTCCACGTAATGTGTTTAATTTAACAAAAGACCGTTTTGGGTTCGTGTGATCTTGATTCCAAGAATCACATCCGCTAGGCCCATGTCTTTCATGTCAAATTTGGATTTCAACATATCCTTTGTTGAGGTTATTATCTTATCGTCACTACCCATGATAAGCATATCATCTACATAGAGACATAATATAACATAACCATTAGGTGTGTCTTTCACATAAACACACTTGTCACATTCATTTATTTTGAAACCATGTTATAACATGACGTGATCAAACTTTTGATGCCATTGTTTGGGAGCTTGCTTTAGGCCATATAATGACTCAACCAGCTTGCAAACTTTGTTCTCTTGCCCAGGGGCAATAAAACCCTCAGGTTATTTCATGTAAATTTCTTCCTCTAAATCGCCGTTTAGGAAAGCCGTTTTTACATCCATTTGGTGAACTTCCAAATTTCTCATGGCGGAAATAGCAAGTACCATCCTGATGGAGGTGATTCTCGTTACAGGAGAATACGTATCAAAATAATCTAGACCTTCTCGTTGTTAATTATAACCTTTGATCACTAATCTTGCTTTGTATTTATCAATACTTCCATCCGCCCTCATTTTCTTTTTAAAGAGCCATCTATAGTCTAGTTCATTGCAACTGAGGAAGGTCCACTATTTCCCACGTATGGTTTTGTAAAATAGATTCTATTTCACTTTTGATGGCTTCTTTCCATTGAAGTGCTTCCGAAGAGGTAATCGTTTCGTGGTAGGTTCTAGGTTCATGTTCTACCATGAATGTGAGGAAGTCGGAACCAAACGATTTCTCAACCCTAGCCCTTTTACTTCTTCTAGGCTCAACATCTTCTTCCACATGTTGTTCTTGTCTCTCACTTTGGACAGGCTCATCAACGAGTGTAGAAGAACTTCCAATTTCCGTGTTTAAACAGGGAAATATATTTTCAAAGAATGTAGCACTCCTTGATTCCATTATCGTGTTCTTGTGTATATCGGGATTAGAATCATGCACAAGAAATCGATAAGCACTACTGTTGTGAGCATATCCAATGAATATGAAATCTACAGTTTTAGGCCCTATCTTTAAGACCTTAGGTTCCGGCACTAGTACTTTGGCTAGGCACCCCCACACGCGTAGGTATTTATATGATGGTTTTCTTCCCATCCATAGTTCATATGGGGTTTCCTCTTTAGTCTTCCGAGGTAGCTTATTTAAAAGATAAGAAGCTGACAAGATAGCTTCCCCCCCCCCCCCACATGTTTGGACTAAGTCCCGAACTTATCAACATGTCATTAACCATTTCTTTCAAGGTACAGTTCTTTATTTCGGCGATACCGTTTTGTTGAGGTGAATAGGGGGCGGTGAGTTCATGTCTAATACCATGTTGCTCACAAAAGTTAGCAAACGGTGACACATATTCACCTCCTCTATCACTTCTAACGACCTTGATTTTCTTATTAAGTTGATTCTCAACTTCATTCTTGTAAAGAATGAACTTATCGATGGCTTCATCCTTACTTTCAAGTAAGTATACATAGCAATATTTCGTGCTATCATCGATAAAGGTGATGAAGTATTTGTTTCCACCTCTTGTGTGAACCGATTTTAAATCACATACATCGATGTGGATCATATCAAGGGGTTCGGTTATTCTTTCAACCGATTTAAACGATGATCTTGTTTGTTTGGGCTCAACACATGTTTGACATTTATAGTTTGAATCAATGTGGAAAGATGGTATGCATTTAAATAAAATTAACCGACGAATGGAATTAAAATTAACATGACCAAGACGTGCATGCCAAATATTAGAAGACTCAAGCAAGTAAGCAGAAGTATTATTAATTTCATTAATATCACGCTTAAAAGCCATTACATTCAATTTGAATATGCCATTAAAGGCATATCCCCTACCAACATCCACACCACCTTTGGTCAACACGACCTTATCTGATTCAAAAACCAAACGAAAACCAAACTTGTTGAGAAGCCAACCCGACACAAGATTCTTACGAATCTCCGGAACATAGAGCACATTGTTCAAAGTGAGCTCCTTTTCCGAGGTCATCTTGAGTATCACGGAACCTTCCCCTTTGATATCAGCTGTAGCCGAGTTTCCGATGAACAACTTCTCACCAGTCTCAACATCCTTGAAGGTGGTAAACATGTTCTTGTCCGAGCAAACATGACGGGTAGCACCCATATCAATCCACCATTCCGTTGAGTTTGATCCCACCGAGTTAACTTCGGAGATCATATTAGTGCCATCGGTCACCATGGCAGCAAGATCAATATAATCAATCACCATATTAGCTTGACGTGGATTCTCCCGTTTTGGCATCTTGCAGCTCGCAACTCTATGACCCCGCTTATCACAACCCGAAAACTTTTCGGATTTTTCCGCATGATTAGCAACGGTGTTCGCAAGTGGTGTTCCCACAATTGGAGTTACCGTTACCGCGGATGTCATGATCGGTGCTAACAAAGTTGAGGTCACAAGAGGTTGAGTTGACATTCTGAAATTCGCAAATTAAAGAATTAGACAACTCGCTTTATAATTGTTAACAATCAATAATAACAATAATAATATTCTGTTTATAACAATACAAATAATCTGTTTTATTGTTATTTTTCAAAACCCCGTTCTGTTTTTACAAAACTGTTTTAAATTTAGTCCGCAAAACTGATTTTTGTTACGTAACAGTTACGCTAACGTAACTAACAGTTACGCTACGTAACTAACAGTTACACTATCGTAACACAAACGTAACTAACAGTTACGTGACCAACGTAACTAACAGTTACGTGACCAACGTAACTAACAGTTACGTGACTTACAGGCGTAACTAACAGTTACGTTACACACGTAAATAACAGTTACGTTACACACGTAAATAACAGTTACGTGACCAACGTAACTAACAGTTGCGTGACAAACAGACCTAACTAACAGTAACGTGACTAACAGTTACGCTACATAACTAACAAATATAACTAACAATTACGTGACCTACAAACGTAACTAACAGTTACGTGACCAACGTAACTAACAGTTACGTGAAAAACAATTATGTGTATAACAACGAGAACCGTAATAACTTTTCAGAAATTTTTATTCTAAACTTGATCCACAACCGCTTTTAAACTAACCTAAAAGAAATTGTATGGATAGAACAAGTTCCAAATTGATCTGAGGAACTTGATTAAAGGATTTATATTAAATAAACTGTTTTTCAGATTTTCCGTTCGCTGATTTCAAACCAATAATATGTTTAAACGTTAATAATCTAATATATAATGTCACACCCCGCTAAAGCGGAAACACGGAATGTGAAGAGCAAAGAATCATTTCACGGGTCATAATAAAGTTACGGTTCAAGTCGTTAAGATTTAAATTGAAAAGTACAAGTCAAAGGTACAACCAAGATTCAACGTAAGACCATAGTACATAACAAAATGTTTTTAAAATAAAAATTTCCAAAATAAGGTCTTCTTCCCAAGGTACACTTCACATAAAAGACTTGACCCGCCCGAGCAATGCACTTCATGACTTACGCTTAGTTCCTGAAACATGAGATAAAGTGTCAACTACGAAAACGTAGTGAGTGAGTTACAGTTTATGAATTGAAGAAAAAGTTCAATTTAAAAGTTCATAAGAGTCCGAGACGATTTCAAGGTTTATAAAAGTTCAAGAGTCGTTCAGGGTCAAAGAATTTCAAGATAAGATCAAATACTTAAAATTCAAAAATAACTTAATTAAATTTAAGTGCTTAACATTCATGAATAATCTAGTTTCAAGACAATTTCAAGTATGTTTAAATAAATTCAAGTATGTTTAAAATCAATTTCAAGTGCGACCAAAGTAAGTTTAAGTCATATACAAAGTCAAATAGTGTAGCGAGCAAAAAGGGTCATAGCCATTACCTCAGCGGTGGATTAATCCACATGGGCAAGACAGTGAGTAAGTATATGCATAATATAGACCTATGATCCTCGAGTTGTACCAACCACTAAGCTTAATATACGTAAGATTTAGTCTACACACTAATCCGATTCTGGTCAAGTACTTGCCCACTAGTCAAGTCTAAAGTCAGAGTCCGCGAGGACTTAGCAATATGTACCTTGGTCGCTACCCATTGGTAAGGAGTGACTGCTCCTAAGTATCGATACCCATAATATATGCTAACGGCTTGTGTTAATAGTGTGTATAGTCGTCCAAGAAAATCTGTGGGACCTTAAGTCGTACCATTTTTAAAAGTCTTTTAGTCTGCACTTACGGCGTTATATTCTCACCTAGGGTTTAGCACCTAAATACAACCAAGCTATCAATGTCTATTCAAGTATCCAAAGAGGCAAACCTAGGGAGTCTAAAGTAAGCAAATCCGAACAGTTGATGTTGTTTACGCATATTAGTCTAAATAGTCGTACAAAAATAGTCCCAAAGTAGTCCAAATAGTCGTACCAAAAACAGTTCCTTTAGTTCAAAAGTTTCCATAATTAGAAAGTCGTTCAAATAGTCGTTCAAAATAAGTCTAAGTACGTTCCAAAATAAGTTTAAAATAAGTCAAAGTACGTTCCAAAATAAGTTTAAAATAAGTCAAAGTACGTTCCAAAATAAGTTTCAAATAAGTCAAAGTACGTTCCAAAATAAGTTTCAAAGTCAAAATAGTTCAATAAGTTTCAAAAGTCAAAATAGTCGTACACGTTCACAAATAGTTTGATCTCATGTTTCCCCCAAAAAGAGTACTTAAAATGTAAGAGTAGAGAGGGGTGTAACTCACGGTTTGCGAAGAGAGTGAACTCGGAATCGGTCGGAGAAAGGAGCCGGGAATCACGGAATGCCTAAGAATACAAAGATTTGTCCAAAAGTTAATGTCTTATTAGTTTCTTTATATAAGATTAGGTAAATTTTGTTTATGATTATGTGTTGAAGTCAAATTGTCTCAAAATTGGTCCGAAGTGGTTAACGTTTATTTTTAGTTTGAAAGTTCAATGTTAAAGTTATTAATATGATAAACATGTTTAGGTTACTGAAATGCTTTAGATGTTCTAATGAAATTTGGGCAGCGCTTCCGCGCCCAAATTTCATGTCCAAAACCTACAACCATTTCCGCTCACAAAACATGCATATACACATAAAAACTTCATAACAAGTCAAATAAGTCCAAAGAGTCCAATATAAGTCATTATTATTATTAGTTTTACTCATCTCAGTCTTATAATAATATTTGCAAAAGTCCAGATTGTGTGTACAAGTTTAAAACGGACAAACGACGATTTTTCGGGAGAACAGCAGCTCGGTGATGCGCACCTAGGCAAAGGTGCTGCGCACCTAGCTGCTGTCTTTTCCCGTTTTGTGTTTTTCTTGCTAAAAACGTTTTGTGACTCAAAGATTTCGACATCAGCCAGTAGATAACTTATAAAACATCATTTTTATAGTTTCTAAACAACTTTTATCCACAAAAACATAGATCTAAGTATCATCTAGATAAAAGTCGTTTTTGTAGAGAAAGTGATATAAATCTTTATAAAAACTCATTTTTATTGTTTAGATCTTACATGCAATTAGTAAAAACAGTAAATAAAGATAGGAGAAAGGTTTCTATCGAATCAAAATGAATGGATGATGCTTTGGTCGGATTTTTTCTTCAAAAATCTTTACGAACTTGGTCCTTTTTTTGGTATAAACGACACCCCTTGCTTGCCTTGATGATTCAAACGTTTTCTAAGGATTGAAATGGTGTTTTTAGTGGCTGGAAACTCTGGTTTCACTGGGGGTTTTAGAGAGAACAATAGAGAGAAAATGAACTATGTGTTCTTGAGTGTGTGTTTTGATTTTGTAAAACTGAAAAAGAAAAAGAAATAGATAGTGTATAGTAATGTGGCCTTGGTACAATGTGACAACCGTCTTATTTCAGGTGAAAACCGCATTCTCTATCTTTGACTTAACTCGAATTTATCTTGTTATTACTTGTCTCGTAAACTCGAGTGTGTAGAATCGAACTCGGAATCACAAAATGAATCCTAATACCAAGAAAATACTTAGTGAACTTGTCTAAGTTCCTATTTTAAATGAACGGAAACTTTTAACAAACGAAACGCTTAACAATGGATCAAATGAAAAACGAAAAAGGCAGGTCTGCTACTCCAGCCGCGCCGCGGTCAGGCCACCACGCCGCGGTGGAGCACGCAGATAGCCACTTTTTGTAACTTTTAAAACTTAATCAATGGACTCAAAACCCGAGCCCAACACTTTGGCCCGGGCTAAACACGTTAAAAGCCTGTTAGAAGGTCCAGTAAAGTCATTGTTGATACATATAACATAACACAAACACAATTACACACACACACATATCAAACACTCAAACTCTCTCTCTCTCACTTGGAGCTTTTAAACAAACACCCTCTTCAACTCACTTCATTTACAGAAATTTATACATAAAAAATACACACTTTAACCACACATAAACACATCAAAATCGTCATCAAGAAAGGAGGAAGAAGGGGTTTCATACATTTGGGTTAAAGGTGCATATTCAAAGCTTTTGGGTCAAAATCTCCAAGGATTCTCTTCAAACACCTTCAAACCACTTTAATCTCGGTAAAAACCCTTCTAAGCTTCTGTTTTTACAAGTTAAACTCGTTGCATGTAACATCTATCACCTAAAAATGAGTTTATATGAACATATTTCACCATTTATGAACAAAAACGGGATTTCTCTAAATGCATGGTTAGATCTATACATTTTGGTTAAAAACACTATATAAACCATGAAACATACATTATCTAGGTATATCCTTGGTTGCATGTCGAAATCCAACTTAAAAACATCATTTTCTTCAAAAACGAGTTTGGCCAAGAACCTGTCACGCTGACCGCGGCGCAGTGGCACCACCGCGGCGCAGTCAAGGTTTTACCTCTGACTGCGGCGCAGTCCCTCTCACCGCGGCACAGTCAGGTGACAGACAGGCCCAAATTGTTAAGTTTAAACGTGTTCAATCGTAACTCTAAACGTCTTATCTAAACTTATGTTCGGAACTGAAATTTATGACCATAACCTGTAATGAGAGTAACTCACATATTAATGAACTAAATGAGCAAGTTTTATATGACATTGTCCTTGAAATGATATGAAATACGTTTATTGAAGTTGTTAACCGGGAAAGTGTACAAAAATGGGAATTAATGATTTTGGCGCGGAAGCGCTGCCCGATTTTCAGTAGACCTAAACCCGACACTTAAAATAATAGCATATGAACATTAATACTCATTAAACCTTGGTATTTCATTAGGATTCCCGTGATTCCGGTCCGTCTCGATTACCTTCCGCACTCGTAGCTCTTATTCGCAAACAGTGAGTTACAACCCCACTTATTTACTGTTTTCAAATATATTTTGGGGGAAACAAGAGGTCTAAATGAACTGTTATGAACTTTTGTACAATTATGAACTCTATTGAACGTTTTTGTGAAACTTATACTTATTTAGTTTTATGGCCGTTTGGCCTATGATAAACTAATGGTTTGCCACCTTTACTCGGCTTTTGATTCAAACTATATTAAACTTATTTAATGCCACTCTCGGCACTCGTATGTACTTTGATTGATCGTATAACTAACGTGACTCTTGAGGGATATAACTAACCATAAGTGACTACTACTAGTTGGAATAAAATGAAACATCAGTGCCCATCTTGCAACACACTATTAGCTTTGATAAGCCGTTTAGTAATTATGAGTATCGATACTTAGGAAATAACCGTTCCTTGCTTAAGTGGCAGCTTAGGTACATATTACTTGATCAGAAATGACTCCCCGTAGGTAGTCGGGGTAAGGGGCCTCACGGTTGGTAATTCGGTTTAGTGTGAACACTTAAGTTATATTATGCCAAGTAGTCGTTATACCTGAATTCAATCAATAGTTACTTATCTTGCGCGTATAGAGTTATACGACTTCCGCAACTATCTTTTAATCAACTGTTTTGGTTCGAACTATTCTTTAAGTCTTGTTCTACTTTTAGAAACTTCTAAGTATAGATATACTTAACTCAAAACCTTTTTAGTCGAGGACTAGAAAACTGTAACTCACTCACTACTTTATTGTAGTTGACACTTTATCTCTTGTTTCAGGAAATCAAATGTAAGTCACGAAGTGCAATAGTTGGATGGGTCTGGAATGTCACGTGAAGTCAAGAATCTGGAGAAGACCTATTTTGAATATGTTTTGGGAATTTTGTCAAACAATTTACTATGTTGTCTCGTTATGTACTTTTCAATGCTTGGTTATCTTTAAACTGTAAACTCTTATTTTATTCATAATGACTTGAAACCGTATGTTTTTATTTATAACTCGTGTGATGATATCTTGGCTCTTCACATTCCGTGTTTCCGCTTTAGCGGGGTGTGACAGACTTGGTATCAGAGCACTGGTTATAGCGAAAACGGTTTTAAGAATTTTTCAAAATTTTTGAAACCAAACTATAACCAAGGCTTTTCAGAAAAATCATTTCACGAGCTTTCAAACTTTAGTAGATTAATTCCGCAATCGCATGGTTTGCTTTTAACTAGGCGTAACTTGATCAACTATGCCTAGTTCAAAATAAATTCTGCGAGAGCGGAAAGTAATTGCTATTGTCAAACGGTTTTCGAGTCGAAAAATTCCCGGTCTTATTCCTTCCCGATTCTCACGTGACTGACCCATACATGCATTTCGTTTACATTTTTCCTTATTTCCTGTACTCACGTAACGCATTATTCGCAGATCCGACATGTCTCAGTCTCCGCAATCACGATCCCAGTCCCGCTCACTTTCTCGACTAGCGTTCTCCCCCGGAGCATCTGAGGATCCCGCAGTATCCGAGAGTCAGCGTCACCAGACGACTGACCCGACTGAGGAGAGCTCGATGGCGTACTCCAGCAGCATGGGTACCTCCAGCCCGAGGACCGTGCTACCAGTTGCACCACCGACACCCGTTCAGGCACCGCCCCAGAGGCGTGGACCTCGCGTTGTCACGACGACACGCAAGCAGGTCGTCCTTCCAGGTCGGCTACCTGACAGGATGGCCGCACAGCAGGCCGGATCATCCAGACCCACGCCTTCACACCTCCCGTTCGGTCATCCACCTCCCGAGGCACTGCGCACTTCCATGCTTGACCACTACTCGTGGGAGCGTCAGCTCGAGCGCGAGGAAATGCAGCGTGCCCGCGACGCTGAAGCAGCCAGGCAGAGGACACCGCCTACTCCACAGCTACCCCCTCCTGCCGCATTCTTGCACCTTCACCGCGAGGTAAGGGGACTATCCGAGGAGGCCCAGCAGCAAGGGCTTCTCCTCTGTGAGGTCTCTGATGTCGCGCATCGATTTCGGAGCAGGCATTGCGACACCTCGCTACGGCTCAGGCCACTGCCCGGACGGTGCAACGTCTGGTGGGAGTTTGCTTGGTTATGGGGACCCTCTTGGCGGTTGTTATCACCATGATGCTTTTCGAGAAGCGCCGTTAGTTATTATCTTTTAATTATTGTACTCTAAGCTTAAGTTGTCATTTTCCCTTGTACACAACTCAAAGCTTTATCTATTTTATTTCCATATGTATTGTACTTGTATTCCATTCTCATTTTGAACCTTGTATTCGACACTATATTATTAATGAATGGAAATTCTACCTTATTATCTATTTGTGCTATTGTCGTGTGAATCTTTAGTTATCATTGGATTGTACCTCTTGCGTGTGAATCTTGTTGTGTGAATCTCTTGAATCCCTGTCGTGCGTGTTCTATCTGTTCTATTACTTTACTCTTGCGGAATTGTTGTCTTATACATTGAATTATACTCTTATCATACTCTAATCGTGCGATCTAAACTGAATCTGTTGTCTGTTGTCTGTTGTAGAACCATGGAACCCCGGACCAACGCCAGCATCATCGCTGAGCAAGTCTATGAGCAGTTGAATGCAGCGATGCCCAACATGATCGCTCAGATCACGGCGGGAATCAATGCCAACGTCAACAACCACCAGCGACAGCAACAGCAACAACAGAACAACAACCAGAATCAGGACAACAACCAGAATCAGAACAACAACAACAACCAAAACCAAAATCAACACCAGCACCAAAACCCTCCCGCTTGTACTTACAAAATCTTCATGGCATGCAAGCCCAAAGAGTTCCACGGTACCTCAGGAGCTGTAGGACTTGTGTCCTGGTTCGAGAGCATCGAATCAGTCTTGCACATTAGCAAGTGTGCCGAGGCCGACAAGGTAGAGTACGCTTCATGCGTACTACATGGGAAGGCTCTATCATGGTGGAACAATGTGGTTCGAACCAGAGGGCGTGAAACCGCCTATGCTCTCTCCTGGGACCAATTCAAAAATCTTTTGATTACGGAGTACTGTCCTAAGGGAGAAATCAAGAAGCTTGACGCGGAACAGTGGAACCTCATGATGGTCGGGAATGACATCGAGGGGTACACCACCAGATTTCATGAACTGGCCCGACTGGTTCCGAGACTAGTAACCCCCGAGGAAAACCGCATTGACCGTTACGTTTCTGGTCTAGTTCCCGAGATCCGGGGAAATGTCCTCTCAGCTGAACCTCAAACCCTTCAGAGCGCAATCATTCTGGCATACAGACTCACCAGCGATCTCCTCTCCGCTGCAGCACCCTCCAAGAAGGAGGAAGGAGAGAAAAGGAAGGCAGATCAGAACCCCCGGAGAAACAACAAGAAACAGAAAACCGCCTGCAACTACGCGGTGACTGCTGCACCACCACCACCACCACCAGCTGGGAACCGAAGCTACACGGGGACGAACCCCAAGTGCAGTAAGTGCAACTTCCATCACCACGGGAACTGCCCGGTATGTTCAAAGTGCTAGAAGGTGGGGCACTTCGCCAGATATTGTTCAGAGAAAGCAGTGGTCCAGGGTCAAAAGCCGGTGTGCTTTGAGTGTGGGAGTGACCAACATTTCCGTAACGCCTGCCCCAGGCTTCAGAATGTTCAACCCAACCAAGGAGGGCGGGGTCGCGGACGTGCTTTCGCACTTACCGCTGAAGAGGCTCGGCAGGACCCGAATGCGGTGAACGGTACGTTTTCTGTAAACAACCACTATGCATCTGTATTGTTCGATTCTGGAGCAGAAAGAAGCTTCGTATCCTTAGAATTTAGACCCTTCATTAATATAGGATCTAAGATTCTTAAGGATAGCTCTACCGTAGAGTATGCCAACGGTCAGGAATTTGAGGCTAAGGATGTAATCGTAGGATGTTCAATATGCCTAGCTGATAAAACTTTTCCCATTGATTTAATCCCGATAGAGCTTAAGAGCTTTGACATCATAGTCGGAATGGACTGGTTATCTCGGTTCCGGGCCGAGATCGTCTGTTTCGACAAACTTATTCGTATCCCTCTATCAGACGGCGAAACCCTTGTCGTGCAAGGCGACAAACCGGGTCAACAACTTCGCATCGTCTCCAGCGTTAAAATGCACAAGTACCTCAAGAAGGACTGTGATGCATTCCTAGCGCATGTCATCGAGCGTAAGCCTAAAGAGAACCGAGTACAAGATATTCCCGTAGTCAAGGATCATCCAGAAGTCTTTCCTGAGGATCTACCCGGGCTACCTCCACACCGACAAGTGGAATTCCGAATAGACTTAGTTCCTGGCGCAGCACCGGTTGCCAAGACGTCGTACCGTCTAGCACCCCCAGAAATGCAAGAGCTATCTAAGCAGCTACAGGAACTCCTGGACCACGGTCTTATTCGTCCGAGCTCGTCCCCCTGGGGAGCCCCAATCCTCTTCGTCAAAAAGAAAGACGGATCCTTCCGAATGTGCATCGATTACCGAGAACTGAACAAACTGACCGTCAAGAACCGATACCCACTTCCGAGGATCGATGATCTGTTCGACCAGTTGCAGGGTGCAATAAGATCGACCTCCGCTCGGGTTATCATCAGGTTCGAGTCAGTGAGAACGATATCCCAAAAACCGCCTTCCGAACCCGATACGGACATTACGAATTTCTCGTCATGCCATTTGGTCTGACCAACGCACCAGCGGTGTTCATGGATCTGATGAACAGGGTGTGTCGACCATATCTGGACAAATTTGTAATCGTATTCATAGATGACATCCTCATCAACTCACGGAACAAGGAGGACCACGCGAAACATTTGAAACTCATCCTCGAACTCCTTAAGGATCAGAAATTGTACGCCAAATTCTCGAAGTGCGAATTCTGGCTCCGAGAAGTACACTTCCTTGGCCATGTTATCAACCAGGAGGGAATTCATGTCGATCCAGCAAAGATCGAAGCGATTGAGAAATGGCAAGCCCCCACGACTCCCACCGAAATCCGACAGTTCTTAGGATTAGCGGGTTATTACCGGAGATTCATCAAAAATTTTCTCGAAAATCGCTAAGCCCTCAAAAGGATAAGGACTTCACCTGGGGAGAACAACAGGATGAATCCTTCCAGAAACTGAAGCATGAACTGTGCCATGCACCGATTCTGTCCCTACCGGAGGGTACAGATAATTTTGTAGTGTTTTGCGATGCGTCTCACCAAGGACTTGGGTGTGTCCTTATGCAAAAGGAGAAGGTCATCGCATACGCATCGAGACAGTTGAAGGTTCACGAACAGAATTATACAACACACGACTTAGAGCTGGGAGCTGTCGTGTTTGCACTAAAAATATGGAGACACTACTTGTACGGCACTAAGTGCACGGTGTTCACGGATCACAAAAGCCTTCAACATATCCTCGAACAGAAAATGCTCAATATGAGACAACGGAGATGGATCGAACTATTAAGCGACTACGATTGCGAGATCAAATACCACCCGGGTAATTCAAACGTGGTAGCTGACGCCCTGAGTCGTAAGGAAAGGGCTAAACCATCTCGAGTTAGAGCATTGGGAATCCAGATTCAAACGAACCTTCAATCGCAAATTTCTAAAGCTCAGCAGGAAGCATTGAAACCTGAGAACCTTAAGGGCGAAACCCTGCACAATCATGAAAAGGAATTTGAGCTTAAACCGGACGGGATCCATTACTTCAAGAATCGAGCATGGATTCCTAGAGCTGAAGACCTTCGCAAGCTCATCTTGGACGCGGGCCACCGATCCCGATACTCTATTCATCCGGGATCCGACAAGCTGTATAAGGATCTACGGGAATACTATTGGTGGTCGGGTATGAAGAAGGACATAGCCGTGTATGTGGCTAAGTGCCTTACCTGCTCGAAGGTCAAGGCTGAATATCAGAAACCATCTGGGCTATTGCAACAACCGGAGATCCCCATGTGGAAGTGGGAGCAGATCTCCATGGATTTCATCACTAAATTGCCTCGTACGGAAAGGGGGAATGACACAATCTGGGTGATTGTGGATCGATTGACTAAATCCGCACACTTTCTGCCGGTAAGAGAATGGAGAAGTTCGCACAGATCTAC